>CM076608.1:77081787-77681787 GCA_038502775.1 Hippodamia convergens | reverse complement strand
TGCCAATGATTGCCATAAAATCGAACATATAAATATGGTATTATTAAAAATTATTGGCGGTGAGTTTTTCTCTCTTCCTCAAATGTTAATAATTCTCATATTATGTCAACCGCTTTAACACCCACTCGCAAATTCAGTCGTTCCGACAGCTGGAGAAGTATGTATAAATAATCGAACAGAAATCTGCATACAAGGTTACGCAGGAATGCTCCAGGCCAGGTCAGGAGTTTGAAATGCTGCAAAAAGCCCATAGTGTTAGCAGAAATTTCTGACTCTTGCAGCATGAATTATAAAAATTTTTAAAGAAGAGTTTCATCATGTCATTTAGAATCACATGTCTTGATTGATCGCATTCTTTGAATCTCAGTATGTTATAAATTGAAGTGTTTCTTTCCATATTCACCCTTTCTTTGTCTGGTCTGTGAATATAGTTTCTCTATTTCAGTATCGTAATGAGTTCATTACAGTATTAAAAGTAGTGCTGTAATGAAACTCATTACAGCATTGTTTTCAGTTATATTTTTTGTTTTATGGATGTCAGTACTGACCTCCGATCGAATCAAGTTTCGAATCAAATCAATTCAAATTCCGTGATCTGTCAAATTTCGTATGTCACACCAACTGTCAAGATACAATACAAGAGTCACTAATCTGAATTTTCATTTGAATTTCGAGAGGTTTTCACAAAAATGGACTGAAATAGAGAAAATACCGTCTAATACTCGTTGCAGAAGGCAATTCCAACACTCATGCTATCGAAAACTCGCTCGTTTTCAAACTTCGCATTCGTGTTGGAATAGGAGCTCATTCAGCAACTTGTTTTAGAATATACTATTCTGGTACTCGATTATAATCCTTATTGTGTGAACCTTGAACCAGAGGCTCATCACACATTGTCGGAATGTGCTCCGCAAACAGAAATTATTGCAAATGATTTGGTCTCTTGGAGATAAAACCCTAAAGAAGTTTCAGAATAATTATTATTCTTCGAAAAAATAGAGCACCCTTCATAATGAGGAATGTTCACATTTTTCAATTTCTTTATATTCCTATTCTCCGTAGAAAATGAAAATATTGTGTCCAAAAATTATTTGAATACTTCAAATAGCGCCCGAGATATCGAGTTATAAACATGAGTTCGATGGATCTGTGTGACGTCACTTTACACCCAACGACTTGCGAGGTTCAGTACGTAGCCGGGTCCAATATAAGGGCCTCTCGGCTCACGGAGTGCGATTTGCGTATGTAGTATGACGTCTCATCGCCGCGAGGAATTGAATATTCGCGGGGTTGTAAAATCCGAACTACTAGGTCTTTTCGACTGAAACAAAAACTAGTGATTTCATATACATATAGGTTATACTGTGACGAAGTTTCGATCGATTTTGCATACCTGTGAACATTCCTCATTCGTCCGAGGACTGGGGCACAACTATTGAAAAATTGATTTTTAGTTAACTTCGAAATGATTCAGCATCTGGACTTTGTCTTCGAGTCGTCCAATACTGGATCAATGAAATTATCTCATGGGTAAAAAAATTTTAACCCACATTTGGTTTATAATTCTAACCTCAATAATCGCGACTGGAAGAAAAGGGGAAAAACTAACAATTTTTCATGTCATCTGAGAAATATACTTATTGCAAAAATTAAAGAAACACAAAAATTTTCAAAATTTTTTGGTGATTCAATTTTGAATACAAAAGGATCCTTTCTCATTCAACTGTCGATATCTCCGGAACTACTGATCGCCTTGCGAGCCGAAAGGCGGTTTCTTCTTTTCTACGAAAATCTGTTATGTTTCATTAAAAATTTGTTTTTTACAAATTTCACGAAAATTTTCGAATGGTAAATTTTTGTTTCAAATTTCCGAATGATTTGAAAAATTTGAAATATTTTTTTTTTATTTATGTCCAAAAAAAAAACAAATTTGACTAAAAAGTGAAGAAATAATGTAATTATATATGTATTTAAAAAAAATTAGGTCAAGTTTGAGGAACAGAAACCTTGTTCCCTTGAGTTTTTCAGAATTTCAATAAATCGGTCCAGGAAAACTGCTCAACTGGTCGATCTACCAATTCAGGGCGGCATTTGGGGTACATAAGGCTGTAAAATTTTCTTATAACCTAAGATTTCTCCACAATATTGACGAAGATACCGTCCATTAACCAAAAAATGGCAACGTGGATTTTTTTGCTTATTAAACAAAATAGATTTCGTAGGAAATTTTCAGCAGAAAAACAAACCTCTTGCCAGCTCTCTAGGCGATCAGTAGATATCGGCAGTTGACTGAAAAAGCATGTTTTTTCATTCAAAATTGGATATCTCGAAGACAAATGGTGTTGTCCGAGTCCCGTGAAAAGCAAATTGATGCTGAATAAACAAGCGATGCGACCTTTGCATGCGCGTCGAGACAAAAAAAATTGAAAAATTTTGAAAATTTGTGACACTGGAACAGATCATGTGATTGTGACGGTATTTGTTTGTATAATCTCTTTTGAAAATTATGAGTTTTCATTTCGGATAATTGTCAGTTGTACTGCCTCTTATGGCAGCAATCGATGGATTATCGAATTTTTTCAGAAAAATTCTAAGTTATTTAATTTGATTCTTTTTATAATTGTTTCATTTTACATTATATATAGTTTCACTCAATTACTTTTGAAGTTTCTTAGTGGTAACAACCCCGCAGGTTATCTTCACCCGAAACATCTGAATGAATTCTAAAATATTCATATTTCCATCAATTAAAACTAAACTGTATTTCACAATCGTCGACTTCATTAATATATTATGAAATAAGGGTTCTGCATTTCTTGTACATATAGAGTACGACCTGAAGTACATAGTGGAATATTTATAATTTCAGATGATTCCTAGGAATTATTATCAGAAATTGAAATTGAATGGAAAAAACAAAAATTTGCTCTGTCACAACACAACTTTAATGAATATACGCTTAATATCTTATCTGTGGCTGAGGAAGAATCGATATTTTTCATCTTAATTTCGAGAAAAAATATAATTATTGTGTTATTCCGTTGATGCTCTTATTTGAGAATACCTCTTCATGAGAATCATTTGACTTCAGTTCGATCAGAAATCCGGCGACTTCGTATCACGGGATATTTTTCATTGACGACAGGCCGAAACCACTCGAACAAAACGTTCTCCATATATCGCTTCGCTTTAAAAATTATTAACCAAAAAATATAATAAAAGCCATTCATCTAGCCGGTCGAATACATCATGTGGAATGTCACCGAGTTAGGACCGACAAAGATTTTTCACGCTACGTTTGAACCGTGATATAGTGGAGAATACAACACCTATTTTTTATTGTATGTGCGGTAAGGTAGTGTGTGTTAGTAGTCGGATATAAGATATATTCGAGATTCTTCATATGGGGCGATGAAAATGATAGGAAGATAATGACGTACCATGAAATATGCTGCCTCTGTGTTGTAACTCATCTGCACAACTGCGTCGAAATAAAAATAATAGTGTTGAGGGTTTCGAGCCTTTATTATGGAAGTGGATATACCGTATTTATATACACAAAAATTTCAATATTTTCGTCTAACTATTTGTACTCAATTTGGTTCTAGAATTTCTGGTTGAAAGATTTTGTCCTTGAAGGTAAGAAGAAAAAAGATATTAGTTATTTAGCTATTTGTTCTGCCTCTACCTGAAAAAAGTACTTACTCGCAATCCTCCGATAATAGTATATTCTGAAAAAGTTGCAGAATGAGCTCCTATTCCAACACGAATGCGAAATTCGAAAACCAGCAAAGAAGGAGCATCATAAGGAATGAGTGTTGGAATCACCTTCTGCAACGAGTATCAGAAGATATTTTCTCTATTTCTGTCAAGTTTCGTGATTTACTCCCGAAATTCAAATAAAAATTCGGATTAGTGACTTTTGTTTTGTATCTTGGCAGTTGGTGTGACTCACAAAATTTGACAGATTACGGAATTTGAATTGATTTGATTTGAAAACTGAGAGGATCTGAGGTCAGTACTGACAACCACAAAACAAGAAATATAACTGAAAACAACGCTGTAATGAATTCATTACAGAACTACTTTTAGTACTGTAATGAACTCATTACGATACTGAAATAGAGAAAATATAGTATATTATACCCGATATGCAATTGTGCTAGTTTTTTCGTCCCGAAATCTATATCCAGTAGATAATTATTATCCATTTTAGGTCAACATTCAATAAGGCTCCACCATCGACAAGTGCTGAAATTCAGCATCAGGCCAATTAATAATTTCATAATAATAGAGCTAAAAAGATATGATTTAAGCAATGAAGATTTACTGATTATATATCATATATGAATTCTTCAATTCGATAAATACCTAAGTACATACCGATACGAGAAATGTAATCCGTACAACTTAATTTTTAAAAGAGCTTAATTCGTTTTCCACATTCTAACCCTACCTCCTCTCAAAGGGTTCAATTTTTTCTATGGTTTGAAACATCCGTCATAGATTAACCTCAATTGATATTAGCACTTGATTTTTGCTAGAGTTCAAATTTCATTTTCAATACTCTCTTTCAAAATTATTATCATCAGAGACGGTCATGAAATTCCAGTAGGCTTTGTTTTTCTAGTTACCAAAAGTAACTAAATATTTCTATATGTTCATCATAGATCAAAATAAACAGGGTATTTCACAACTTATCCGACAAATTTTAACCACATGTGCACTATTACGAGAGTAGATTTCCTCAATAATAACGATGTGATGAAAGTTCTTCAAATATTGAGCTAATATAATAATACTGTTTAACAGTTTAGTTAGTTATAAAAGCTCTGCGTACTAGCGTACTCTGAAACAATATCCGCCAATTCATCACATTGTACACATGTGCCAATACAATTACTAAATAACTGAAAACATAAACGGCAAAATACTTTCCAATTTAAATTCACAAAAATCGACCGTTCTTCTTCAGATCACCCACGATACAGATTAAACTTTATTTACACGTTCCTATCAGTATGAAAAAAAAAAAAAATTACGGTTTTTTTTTTCAATTGTTTGGTACAACATTTGCTACAATAAATTATTAAGGCGTGTTCTAATATTACGATGAATAACGTAAAATACAGAAATTTATTCTTTCAATTATTATTGAAACTCAGTTTTTAACTTCTGTATATAGGATTATTATTACATTTTTGTTAGAAATCAAACACCCTGTATGAATATAACCTATGAAATCATTGAATGAATTTTCAAGGCTCAAGGCAAATCAATTTGAAATTGTAGAGAATATTTATAATTCTCATATGATGACCTCTACAGCAGCAGTATATTATTATTGCTAAAGAATTCTTCATATATTTATATTATTTTCATCATTTTTGTATTGATAATTTTTTGAATCTAACTTCAATTGCAAAGAGGCAAAGAGGTAAGATAAAGACTCAGGGGCGGATCCAGACCCAACTTTGGGGTTTGGGTCTGGGGGGGAAGGTAACTTCAATGGGAATTCCAGCCATTTTCAATTTAGTTAGACTTAAAAAATACTCGAATTACTCGAATCCAAAATTAATTTCTCAAACTAGAAGATGTTATATCAGTGTTTTTCATAAACACCAACTTAAATTCTGCAACTTTAAACATTACTAATAAGATATTATCAACATAATTTCAAATTTCCGAAGATGCAAATAATTCTGAAACGAGCTATAGTTTGAATTACAATGGATCTTACAGGCCCGAAATTCTCCGATATCGTCGATGCAAACGGGCACCTAAAATAAAACTGCGTATTAGTGACCAGTGGTATTTTTTGAAAACTTTCTATGAAAGATTGAGTAACGAATATATTTCGAATGTTAATTAGGTACCCAAATTAGCGAATAAAAATGAGAGTCACTTTCTGCATGAATCCACTCCGAGTAGAAATTTTAAATTGGCTAGAATTTCCCTCAATTCTTGTCGGGAAGGAAACAGCAGGAGTAAAAGAAGGAGGTATATCAAATATGAAAATGACTGGGCTGAATTTAAATTGCTGATAAGTTTATCTTGGTTGGAAGGCCCCGGTCTTTTGTGAAATGCGTTTTTTCACTCCTCTTTTTCCATAATCCCGTCCGGCGAATTACGCTTCGTTTGCTGCTCTTTCAGAGCTTTTTAATAAGTCTATCTTTGAGGGGAACTACTCCATGCTCGGAGGGGTGGCGGAAAACGGCTACGCATATAAACTGACGATGAATCAACGGAAAATGTGAAAGTTGAAGGACCAAGTCAGGTCAAGCCTATAATCCTTATTGATCTCTCAGACCTTACAATTTTATGTGTAATGCACGTTAAAGTTTATCAATTTACACCTAATTTTGTGAATTATCAAACATGTGCTCATACACAGAGCATCTGATAATATTTCTGTAAAAGAATAAAGACCCCTGAATCTACTAAGAGTTGAGGTTTGGAATCTAATGGGAGATAAATCAAGTTTAATATGTTCAGAAAGGGATCGCCTTGTATTTCAGGAACAACAGTATAGTTGGAATATTCCTGTTTGTGGTTTCCAAAGTTTCACGAAAAAAGTAAAACAAGTTCGCGAAAACCGCATGTCTCAATCTTCAATAATAGCCAAAAGGGGACACAGTGTACACTTTATGAGGATGTCTTCATCTCACAGCCCAACGTTGACTTTGTTCTGGGCGAAGCCTTAAATGCTGAGCTTTATATACAGAGATGTCTTCTCAACTGCTCTAGTTTTCGAACCCATATCATTTAGACTTGTAGAGGACGAAATGTTCTCTCCATATCATTACGCAAGCAAGGCAAGAGTAACTAAGAATTGGTGTGAAGCCAACACCCCCCCAAATCGTGAAATTAATTTTCTCATAAAGAGCTTTTTGTGCAAATACACCTGTTTCCGATCAGAAAACTATAAACCCATAACAGCGACCCATCCTCCCAAAATTTAAGGGTAGGACCACCCTCGCAGTGGACTGTAACCTTTTAATAATTTACTAATGCATTTATCATTAAAAACACTTTGAACCACTTCAGGAATCCAAGTTCTCAAAAACTTCACTTTCAAGTTGAAAATTTTTGGAGCAATGATAACTGACAAAAAAATAATTGAAAAATTCAATCTGAAATTATCTGCAGGTAAAAAAGGAAAAAAATGTAATAAATAATTACTGAGAGAGTAAAAGTAATTTTTTATTCACTAGTTTTGATAATACATCATTAAAGGTCACTTCGAACCACTTGCAGGAATACAAGATTTGGCATCTTCACTTTCACAATAAAAAATTGTGCAGTAAAACTGTCTGCTTAAAAATTTGAAACACACCCTTCAGTTCAGTTTTTTTTGGTCTTCTCAAATATTGTAACAGATTTTCAAAATTTTGCTCTACAGTGTGTGGTTTAGAGTTTAGATTAGAGGATTCAAATAATTCCCTGGATTATCCTTGCCGATATTACTCGAATTTGGTTAATTTCAGGATGAAAAATCCTTTTTTCTATCACTAACTAGGTGTTAACTACCTATTCGGGGAACTTTGCAACGTAAAACTGTGCGTTTTTATTTACCTTGAACAGAAAGCACGCTCAACAGCCAATACGGTAAAGTGAATCGCACGGAGAATAACCAATAAGATAGACTCTTCAGAAGTTTCCACGGAAACGAATATCAGCCATATCTTTCAACTCTTTGACATTTCGTAATTGTATCGCGAATTGTTACTCTTTTTTGGATCTGCCAAGATCATTCGAAGATAAATCCATCATAAAATCTCGTGGAAGATACGAAACAGTTTATCAGAAATTCATGGATTGGAAGCGGAAACATAAAATCAATTTATTTTCTGAAAATGTTATGTTAGCATATTTTGAAGAACTGTCCAAAACAATGAATCCATCGTGACTTTGGTATAACTCGAGTTCTAAGGCAATTACGCACTTCTTGAATCACTAGTAACTTTTTCTAGTCGTGCGTAATATGCTTCATATAACTCTTGTTATGTAATATACTATCATGTAAACAACTATTCATTAAAAGGCACTGATTGCAAACAATGCACACAAGATGCGCAGGCGGTATAAACACTCATCGACGCCGAATAGAGTTCCAAACTTTGAAAAAACTCGGTTTCGTTCCGACGAATTTTGAATTGAAACTTCATAGCATAGCGAGTGGAAACGTCATTAATTGGGTCTTGGTATTTCGTTCGTGCCATGTCCGAGAATTTTTGTAGTACGTACTTCGTCGAATTATCAAGAACAACTGCTCGTTTGGATTAGTGTGAACGCCTCCGACTCTGTGAGTTTTGGAATTTTCCAAAACCATGTTCGTTTACTATTTATTATTAGAAAATGATAAATCAAACAATTTTCACGATACCGAAGATGAATTTACGAGTTTGTCTGATGAAGTAGTCTAATATAGAAACGTTACAAATTTTAATAGTTCGAAATGTTTTTTCTTGTTCCATTGTTGTAAACGATTATTCGAATAGATTTGGCATTTTTTCTTTATCGTTTCAAAGATCTTTCTAATTGATTTCGTTTCGGAGACTGGAAAGGGAACACCGTCAAGCATTTTCAGAAAAAATCTATTTTCAAACCATGTAAAAAACTTCCGACGGAATGTGTTAGTAAGGAGGTTGTTGAATATGTGCTACATATAGAAAATTCTTTGACTATATACTGACTATACTGTTGCTGATTGTGTTGAAAAATAATGAAAATGGAATTTGTTTTTTCAATCAAATAAGAAACTAGTGAAACCTTCGCGATAGTTAATGTCACAATACATTTTTTTGGAACCCTTGTTTTATGAAATGCAGCCGAGAAAAAACGTAGCCCAATCTAAAATACCGAAGTGTTACTGCTTGTCAACGTTCTAGTAAATACTCATTCCTCCTTTCGCTCGACGTCCAAGAGAACTTAAATCATACTGGAAGACCTTCTTTGTTATCCTATGAAAGGCCAAACCTGAAGATAAAGAAAACATACGTGCATAAAAATATATTGAATACTGAGTCCATATATGATATTGAATAATAAGTATATTGTCCGAAGGATTTCCTTTATTTTGACAAAGATGAAATATCATTGAGAATTATGTTTCTAGAGTGATAAATGAATGGGTGCTGTCAGACCATGACAAGAAAGTTTTTACTCACCTTGAGAATCTGGCTCGAGAGAGACCATGGCGAAGGCATGATCGCCATCACAGCCTATGTTATTATTCTAAGAATACTCGCCTGTTCCTCGGACATTCTCGTCTCCCTTGTATGTGTTTTGAACAAAAATAATATAAATGGGCCTTAATGAAATATCTCAGGTGTACATTGTTCGATATAAAATTCCATGTTTGGTTTTAAGAATGAATATCAGTCAATACCGATGATGCATAAAACGCCATCAGTCAACCTCGTGAGAATCTATACCTATGCATTATTTCACTGTTTCGTAGATGGTGAGGAATATTATATACAGTGTGTGCTCTCTTATGAACGATAATTCATGGAAATCTGGTGCCAGGGGGTCAAATTTCAAATCATAAATGAAGTTTGCTGTTTACTTTCTATATAGCTGTTTATCACGTTCATTCTACCACATTTTTTCTCTATGAAGGGGGGTGTGGAGCGTAAAGGGTGAGAGATTTCAAATTCAAAAAAGCACAGAGAGACCCGCTTTCGAAATTACAAATTCATGGATTCTTGGATTTCCCTTAATAATATTAAGTAAAAGAATAATGGACTGATTGCAGTACTCTCCAATCACAAATTGAAAATGATTTCCTAATTACTCAATAAAGAAAGGACAAAACCAATTCTACTTTTAGTCGAATCAAATAATGATCTCAAACCACCATCATTGAATTTTAGAATTTGGTAGGTCATTATGAAGTCCCCACGTAGTCGACGTTGCTCTAGAGTTAATAAGGAAGCCGCACTAAGTCTTTGTTCGTAGGAAGGCCGAACTATACCGAATGACATTCTAGTTGCCCTACGTTGCACCTTTTCTAGGAGAGTTCTGTCACGTACCAGAATCGGGTACCAAACCGGACCACAATACTCCAGAGTCGGACGGACATATGTTTTGTAGAGTTGTGTGGATGTTCTGAAGCTGAGCCTTTCAACTGTTCTCCGCAAAAATAGATTCTTGTATTCGCCTTTTTCACTATATGAGCAATATGCTCCGACCAACTTAGATCCTCAGTCACTATTACACCCAGATCCCTGTGCCGAGAAACAATTCCGAGCTCTGTTTCTCCGATGTTTTTTAATGTTCCTATACCACTCGTGAATGGTCTGAAGGTCAACGGAGAGTTTATTTATTTATTTATTTAAAAGTATAGGGATACAAACAGACTAATGTCCAATACAGTATCCTCTCTGTGGGTAAATAGATGTTAAGTTAACAGCATAATAAATAATAACACAATAAATAATCAGATTAATCACCAACAAATTGTCCTCACAAAAAAATAACAACTCTTATTACAACCCGAAACAACCTAAGAATTCAATACACTTTTAACTTCGAATTTCATTTTTGTCAGAGAAACATTATAAAAATTAATTCTATCACTGTATAAATTACAAATTCTTTGAGATCTGACCAGAGGTGAATTAAACCCTATGTTTGTTCTTCTATAAGGAATGTTGAATAATTCAGCCCGCCTAGTTACACGTGACCATATATTAAAATTTATCATTGACAGCAACTGAATAGAATCAATATATCCATTTAATATTTTGAATATAAACAAAATATCAGTTTTGCTTCTTTGAGTATTCAACTGCATAATATTATACTGTCTTTATATGATCGAATAGTCACTATTGATCACAGGCCTACCAGTTTTGTTTCCGATATATCTCAAAAATTTATTCTGAACTCTCTGCAGCCTAGTTATGTATTTAGCGTATATTGGATTCCATACAACAGAAGCGTAGGATAGTCTGCTGTCAACGAAAGCATAGTAGAGAGAAACCAAGGATCGTGCATTGGTAAAATGCTTGCAGTTTCTCATAATAAATCCCATCATCTTTGAGCAATCGATGGTAACAGAATTGACATGGTCAGCGAAACTTAATTTATCATCAATTAAAATTCCGAGGTCTTTAACATTTTGTACTTTTTTGATTTTATGTCCATTTATAGTGTAGTTATATGATATTATATTTTTTTTGTTGGTAAAGGATATTTTGTTACATTTAGCAAAATTGATGAAAATATTATTGTTATCACAGTAAGAGGCCAACCGATTTAAGTCATCTTGAACTAAATCACAGTCATCTGAGTTTTCAACCCTACGAAATAGTTTGAGGTCGTCAGCGTAGAGCAGTATGGAGCAGTGCTTGAAACATTTTATTATATCATTGATATAGATCATGAAAAGAAGAGGCCCCAGGTGGCTTCCTTGAGGAACGCCTGAGGTGCTCACATATTCATATGACTCCGACCCACTAATTATGACCCTCTGACTTCTATTAGATGTATATGACTTTATATAAGTTGGGAGACCCGGAGTCTCACAGATCTCAGCTAGCTTATTGATAAGTATTTGGTGATCAATTTTATCAAATGCTTTGCTGAAATCTGTGTAAATCAAGTCAACCTGATATCCCTCGTCGATCGATTGGGAAATGTACTCAATGTATAGGGAGAGATTTGTTTCAACCGAACGCCCAGGAATGAAGCCATGTTGTTCAGGCATAATGCGATTTTTTGTCTGGCTCAGAAGTAAATTGTATGTAATTTTTTCTAAAATTTTACCGAAGACTGACAACTTACTGATCGGCCTGTAGTTATTAACCAAGTTTTTTTTTACCACTCTTGTGTATAGGTATTATGTGACTTAACCTCCACTTTGCGGGATAGTACGATGAAAGTGATAAGTTGAATATTATAGTGAGAGGAGGAGTAAGGCTATCCAAACAATTTTTTTATGAACAGTGGTGGTATCCCGTCAGGACCTGCACTTTTATTTATTTTCAAGTTTTTTAAAAGCGTTCGAACCTCATGCTCAGTTACTACAGTCAAAGCGAACCTCGTATCAACATCATTATGAACATTATTGCCTGTACGTTGTCTTGGCACCTCAAAGGTACTTTTGAAATAGTCTGCAAACATGTTAAAGATCCCTTGAGAACTGTAAGCAACAAAATTATCCAGAGACATATTTTTCGGTATGAACGTCCTCGATTTTCTTTTGTGTGACATGAATTTCCAAAAAATTTTTCCACCTCCTCCATCTAGTATGTCCGATTCAATGCGCTCTACATATGCCGAGTAGTCTCTCTCTATCATTCTTTTGGATTTCTTTGTCATGTTCTTATAAATTTTGAATTTTTTGTGATAGTGTAGTTTTTGTTTTATACATTTAATTGTGTCTTTTTTGAAATAATTTGGATATTTGGAATTTACTTTAATTTTAGGAACATATTTATCAATTAATGAATTTAGTTTTGAGTAAAAGACTGTGACCACTTCGTCTATATTGAGATTTTCAAACATTATTTTCCAGTTAGTATCGAAAAGTTCCCTATTAATTAAAACATAATCAGCTTTTTTGAAGTTAGAAAAGCACCTTAAGCAACTTTTTAAGTTTTCACTCAGATAAGAAACCTCTAGAGCGGGATGATGTTGGTCCTCTTTTACCAGAGGATCATTCGACATGCCGACTTTCTCTATAAAATTCTCGTTGCAAAATATCAAATCTAAGATTCTGTCATTGGTGTTTCTTATTGAATTGAATTGGGTTAGTCCCAAGAACGAAAATAGATCAATGAGTTCAGTAGATTCTTGATCTACATTTATAGGTCTTAATATTCTCTGATCTGAACAATATAACCAATCGACCCGAGGCAAGTTAAAATCACCTACAATAATAAAAGTATTGTTCTGTATAATATTCTCATGAGTATGAATGTTATTCACAAAACTGAAATATGAGTTTCTATCACCCGGAGAAAGGTAAACACAAACCACATAGGGTAAAACCCGGATAGATGCCCCAGTTGGATAGATGCCCCATGTTCAAAATACCTAACATCCCAAACTTTCCACTAATAATTAATAGTGTAAGAATGATCCACTGTCACCCTTAACTTCAGTTGGTAACGAAATATGGTACAGTGAGGACGCGTTTTGCAAGTGTATGTGATTATCTCCGCAACGAACTTCGGAAACATGTAAAAGTTTCAAAGGCTAGTATTTGCCGTTGTAGAACTTTTAAAGTAGTTATAAATTCGATCAAATTTTTTATTATATCAATAAACTAGTTCTTCAAATGTGCAATTAAGTATGACCAGTTGCTTTTTTGTTTTTAATTTGCGAAAAAAGTGCATGGGCATCTATCCGTACCGAAAAGGATAGTTGCCCTGATTTTTCGCGGTATAGATGCCCTTAGGGGACATATATATCTCTATACAACCCATACACCTGTATAGTCTGAGTATTAATTCTTTTAAATATTTTTAGTGTTCTGTTATAGTTTGTGTACCGATCTGAACTATTTACTGATTCGCTGAAGTATGAGAGAAAAGAAGGAGTACAAGGTCAAGTTTGCTCTTGGACCACAGAACAACTCGAAGCAGCTTGCGATGAGAACATTACGAAGGCGTTATGCCCCTGAAATATGAAAGTATGAATGAAAATACAAAGTCTCAGTCCAGCTGGATTCAGTGTATAAGGTTTCACTCAACTGGCTTCATGAAACCTGTACACTTTTTCGGAACTACTGCTCAGGATGTGGAAAACTTAAAACACTATCTGACTGATCCCCTCTTCGTTGTGTTGTTTTGTTTTAAAAAGAGTACATATTTCTATTTCTGTTGAAACCTATTAGGTTTTCAATATTTTATAACAACAATGAAAAATTCGTATACCTATTTGTTGATACCTACTTGATATTTTATGATATAAAGAATTTATATTTTCGTTTAATAAATGCTTTCGAAATTTCATTAAGTAGGCTGATTTAAGTTATATTATGCTTATAACAGACATAACGATAAGAGATTTCATTGGCTTTGTAATTGGTTCACACAATATGAAGGGCATCTATCCTTCTCAGTATTTTCATAGTGGGGCAACTATCCATACCTGTAGGCATCTATCCCCAGAAATAATGTTCCACAGAAATCAAAATTCTGTGAAATCTGCTAATGCTAGGTCAGAAAAAATCCACATTATTTTAACTCAAATAACAAGTCTAGCTGCTTTCATAAAAATTATTCAGATAAAATCGATATTTTCAAAAATATGAGGCAATTTCAAAAAGTGGGGCATCTATCCGGGTTTTACCCTAGACAGTCTGTTCTCCTGATCCAACAGAAATCCATAAGTCTTCCACGTTAGACTCGAGTTCAGGATGATGAGTCGCTTCAAAACCGGAGTCCACTGCTATCAGCACGCCACCACCGTCCCTTTTCAATGAAGATGTGTTCTCCCGATCACGTCTGAAAATTTGATATTTGTCGTCAAACAGTTTGCTCGATCGGACACTGCTCTTTAACCACGTTTCTGTTAAACAGATTATGTTGAACTCACTGGATACCAAACTATGAAAAAACTGTAAGGTTTTTGATCTTAATCCTCTTGTATTTTGATAATATATTCTAATGTCGTTTAAAGCCATATTGAGATGAAAAAATAACTGGATGTTCTAATTGGAATATTAAAAAGTATCTACCTACTTTAATTTGGAAAGACTATCATGTGATCTTATTTGCAGTATTCGAGAATTATCGTCTTTCCTCATATATATATTGCAATGTTTAACCCAAACATATTTGTATTGCTTAGCTTTCGCTATTTCTCTAGCGTCCTTGAATAGGAGTTTATTTTGGATTGTCAGATGTTCGTTGATGAATATTTGTTCCGAAACACCTTCAATGTTCAGAGAATTTGATTCAGTGTTTCGTTTTGACTGTTTGAATGCGGCCATCAGATCCTCCTTTTTTCTTCTCGAGTGCAGTTTAACCACAATATTCTTTATTTGGCTGGTGCCGTTTTTGTTCGAAGGGACTCTATGTACGCAGTCAATATCAGCAACGTCCAACTTGCTGTCTACTACTTGAGATATTTTCTCTACTATTTGTAAAAGATTTTCATTTTCTCTCTCTGGGATTCCTACAATTTCCAAGTTGTTAATTCGAGACATTTGTTCATCTGATCGAGGTGTTCTTCTTCATTTCTAATAGCTGGGCTTCAAAATCAGTGATCTTGTTGGAACAGAAATTGACAGAAGTCATCAGTTCCGACTGCTGCATACGTATCCCACGAAGATCAGCCCTAATTGCGACGATAGCAGCCGCCAAGTCGACCCCGTCAGCTCCTGCGAATTGAATCGGCGGACTCGCCTGAACCGCCGGCAGGGACGCCGCTGTGGGAGACCCCGCACCACGACAGTCGGGACATACCCAGGTGACTCCCTCTGATCGCAATGCTTGAAATCTTTCAGGAGATAATGATAAACATGCCCTGTGATAAGATCGTTCACAAAAACGAGAACATTCGAGACCCGGATTCTTGCGTCCCACTTGGTGTTTACAAACTTTGCAACTTTTGGACATGATTCGGCGGCACAAAAATTACGTATTAGTGATCTACAGACAGTACGGATTAATCTGAACTAAGTTTAACTTAATTTCAATCGTTAACTACTTTGGAAAATTCGGTTTATCACGGAGCGAACAGCAACACTTCTACACCGCAGACAATCGACATTGTCTGCTGATGATGGTGAATCGGGTTGGAATATAGCTTAGTATCATGCGCATAAGATGCGAAGTTTGAGAGTACACTATTCCAACTCTCACATAGAAAATCTAATCTGACAAGAAGGATTTGATCCACAACAACAAATCACCTCGAACACCATGGAGCTCCAACTTGAACAAAAGCAAACGTATGGATACCCGATCGAAAGCCTTTGCAAAATCCAGATAAACAATGTCTACTGGTTCTCTCCTATCCAGTGCGGCAGACCAGTCATTGGCTGCATTCACCGAACGTAACAGTTGTGGAACTGTTGCGGAATCGTCCGGTGGCACATACGCTACAAGCTCAAACATGTTCCAGAGAAGCGGGAATTTTGGGAGCGCTTTCAGTTTATGGTAGGTAGCGGTAGCGCAGCGGTGGCAACATTCTTCGTTCGGTGAATGCAGCCAATGACGCAGGACAGCATATTAGTCATGGTGGAACGGCCCTTAAGGAAACCATGCTGATTTGTTTGTATTATTTCATTGCACATGAAGAACTCAGAGTCTCCCTTGTTATGGATTACATTATCTTACAGACCACAAAAGTGAGGCTTATCGGCCGGTAGTTTCTCGCATCCTGCTTGTCCACTTTTCATATATTGGTGTCACATGTGCTATCTTCCAGATTGTTGGCATGGAGTGACTCCTGAATGAGTTCTCCATGAAAAACAAAGGAACTGAGAGAACTGAAGAAGAAACCCTAAGTATAGTGGAACTCAATGAATCCGGACCCGGTGAAGAATCATTCTTCAGTAGTTGAATATGTTTATGCACAATCTGTGGAGAGAAAGTCACCCTGCTTAAGGATGCTTTAGAAGTCCTACCGGGAAACAAGGGAAGCGGTGTCCCGCTGTGAACACCTCAGAAAAAGCTCTGGCCAAATGATCTGCCATTTCCTGATTCGAGCCACAGAGGGGGCCGTTAGAAGTATTTGGCAAAACTGAGATGTGCACAATAGTGGTTTCTTATGCCGGTACGTTTATAACGACGCCACAATGTCTTCTTATGTTTGATCAACGGCAATAGTTCATTAGTTATCCATGATTTGCTCTTACTCACATGAATGAACTTTTTCGTCGTGTTGTTCGCCCTAGAGGAATTCAAAACGTTCAAAAATTTATTCCACATATCGTCCACATTCTGCTCATCCAAGCGGAGACCATTTCAGTCGACCTCATCAAGATCATGATTCAGTTTTCGAAAGTCAACTATATCGAAGTATTTCTCCACTCGAACAGAAGGAAAGTAATCAACGAAAAACTGTACACGACCCGAGAGAACACAGTGATCCGAAATCCCCACGGGCGCTCCCACCACGGGAGTCGTTACCAACTGAGCATCATTAGTGAGCACCAAATCCAATTCTGACAATTCTACATATGTTTTCCGATTTTCCGGTATTGGGAATTCTTTGAACTGTAAGTATACTCTCTTTTTCTCTCGTGCGATCATCTTGACTTTTGTAGTAAACCAGGGTTAATTATTCGGCCTGTTTTCCTGTGATATCTTGCGTGTTCCCGAACACATTTGCATATGTTTTCCCTGAGTTTTTTCCATGCGGTGACGTGTTAGGCGATCATTATCGAACGCAATTAATACGTTCGAGTCATTCATTGAAAGAAAAACCGCCGCAATACAACGAGAGACATAATAAAGTGATTTAACAGCACGACAATCCTGGACTCCATGTTGCGAAAGTAGTCGAGACATGCTTGGAAACTTATTTGAACCCCATCCGCCGTATTCTCCAGACTTTCCTCCCTGGCACTATTACTTGTTTCGACCAATGGCCTGGCTGACCCGTAGTGGCCAGCAATGCACAATATAGGTACTTCAAATAATAATAATAATAATATTAATATAATTTATTAACCATCAAAAACTACATGGTATGTCAATCAAATCAATAAATTAATAAAAACAATCAATGAAAATACATAAACAGCATATACAATATATAACAATCGTGAATGATACCAACATACAAAAAAAAATAATGGGAGAAACATGGTATAATATTTAGTTAGAACACCACTGAATAAATTCCTCTACATCATAAAAACAATTCTCTAAATAGCCTGACGCTCAACCTAGTGAAAGAGGACGGTAACAGATTATACAATTTTACACCCGCATGATATGGAGATCGCTCTTGGAATGTGTGAAAATGCTTTGGTTCAGTCAATTTATCTGCATTTCTGGTAAAATAATGATGACACTCAGATCGTTTCGTTAAGTTTTCATTGATATCGTGCACAAAGACAAGTAAATAATAAAAATAAACACAAGGAGAAGATAATATACAATGAGCTATGAGAGCAGGTCTAACAGACGATCTCGAATCGATGCCAAACAGCAACCTCAGAATACGCTTTTTACAATGAAAACACTCCTCCACTCCACAGCTGCTCCCCAGACGACAACATTGTATCGAAGTATTTAAAATACATTAGAAAAGTAATAGGTATGTGCAGCGTCTGTGCCAATAAATTTCTTGATATTGTAGAGAGTATAGTAGCATTTGTTCAAAATTTTGCAGATTTTATTAATCTCGGCAGACCATTTCAAGTTGTTTTCCAATATAGTGCCGAGAAGGCAAACCTGTGATGACACCATGAACACGCGTTCTTTGAGCTTGAGCTTGAGTGATTGCAAAAAAGGTTTCCCATACTGATTACAAAACTCAATTATTGTTGATTTTTCTGAGTTTATGATGAGTTGGTTATGCTCACACCAGTCATCAAATTGAGCAATCACCGTATTGCATTTTTCAAGTAAACGGTCACGGCTCCTATCGCTGACCACTATCGAGGTGTCATCCGCATAAAGGAAAACCTTATCTTCCGTAATATCCTCAGGTAAGTCTTTTATTAAAAGTAAAAATAATAAAGGTCCCAATACACTGCTTTGTGGGGTGCCAATAGGCACCCCAAACACATCTGCTTGCGATCAATGGTCACAACTATAGACCGGTCTTTCAAAAAAGATGTCAGCCACTGATTTAAGAAGCCTCTCACTTCTAAATGCTCCAGCTTTTTCGACACAAAATCTGCATTAAGACAGTCAAATGCCTCACGCAGATCAAAGGAAAGCATTGTAACCAATTCTCCATTGTCCATGACCGAGGATATATGTTGAACAATCTCGGTTATAGCCAAGTTTGTAGATCTATTTGGCCTGAAACCATGTTGAGACTCTGACAGTAGCCCATCCCGATCTAGGAAACCCATAAGTCGACGTGCAATTGTTTTTTCAAAAAGTTTCGAAAAAATTCCAACAATTGTAATCGGCCGATTGTACGGAATTGTACGTCCAGTTTTCAGAATTTCTGGGAAAACACCACTCAGTACAGACGCATTGATAGCATCTGCAATATGATGACTAATTATATCAACCGAATATTTCAGAACTGAAACCGGAATCTCGTCTACTATACGCCTGTGGAACGTTTATCAGGTAGCCCAGCGATAATAAGTTCGTGTACCTATTTCACCGGGTGTGATTTGATCAAAATACATGCTATTGACCACTTTACATTTCGCCGTTGTGCATCCATCTCCTCCGGGATTCCGAAAATATTCGGCAATCATATTATTCGCGGTATTTGCAAAAAATTGGCCGAACTCGCGACATAAGTCCGAGGTATCAGAAATCATAAATGTCCATTCATATCCAATTTCAGGCCGGATCGAGAGGAATATTCCGATTTAGTCGACTTGATTATTTTACATATAGTCTTGTTTTTATTTGTACTATTATTAATTTTATCAGAGAATTATTCCGTTTTTCTTGTTCAACCATACGCGAAATATCGAGTTTCAGACGTTTACACTGGTTTTTCATCGTCACAACGATACAAAGATGACCGTGAGAGGAATTTCAATTGTCTAAATTTCATCTTGATCTCATCTGAATATCTAGACTTATCACGTGAACAACATCTGATTTCAGTATGTTTTTGAAGAAATGCTACTTGAAAACACCATATAAAGGTATCGTAGAATACAGAAAATGCATCGATGTCTGTACACCTATAGCTATCAGAGCTAAGGTTTCTACATAAAAGACCATTGAATTCACCTTCGGACTCGGAGTTCACCAACCTTATATATTTTTCAATCATTGTATGCTTGTGCGGTTCAACCGACTGTGCAAAAATCTCAACGATCTGAAAATGATGATCTGATAGGCCAGAAGGACTGTTTCCAATATTAAATTGATCATTGGCTGACCTATTCGTAATCACGTAGTCGATACTACTTTGGCTAGTTATACCATTACAATTCGTAAAAATCCTTGTCGGATAGTTAACCACGGAATGAAGGTCGAAGGCAGTGAGAATGTCTTTGAGAGATTTTGCTCTAGAGCATTTTGTATCCATCCTATCAATGTTTAAATCTCTCCAAATGAAACAGCGCGAGAAGGTTGATGTCACCTCCCCCAACACCGACGCAAAAGAATTTTCAAAAATTTCAAAGTCCCCCCCATAGGAGCTATAAATACAAACAATACATATATTATCAGAAGAAGAGACGCCACAGCGCTCAAAAGAAAGTTCGTTATTATAATTATCAAGAAACGATAACTTTTTGCAGTAACTTATACTACTTGACCTTGAATATGCATGGATCTACAAAACTGTGACACCTGTACATACTGAGCAAGCTTAAATAAATTAACATCATGACCTGCAGTAATCCAGTGTTCTGTTAAACATATAAAATTTGGATTTTTATCCCTCAAAAGTATAGGAAGAAGAGAAAGTTTGTTAGACAAGCCTTGGATATTAAGGAGCATTACATTAAAATTGCTTCCCACAGACGGGCAAGCGTTTGGTACAATTAACTCCCTACATTTTGTAATGTTGTCATAGGAAGCTGACGATGAACTACTCAGGGGATCGCTAGATCTGAACTCTATCTCGGGAAAAAATATCTCTTCACCAGAAAACCAGACGGCCAGTAATCGGGATCATACAATGTGTCCTTCAAGGATTCTGGAGCACCAACTCTGAACGATTGATTAAGAATCAAGTTTGACGATATCGAAGGTGTGATTCGGAGAGTTTTCCAACATAAACTCGCTCAGGATTTCCTCGGTACAGTCTTTGTTACATTTTCCAATATAAAGCCAAATTTTACGGGGTGATGCAGAGAGGACGCTACTGAGTATTCAGAGCATTTTTCAGCTGTTCATTAGTTTTCTGTAATTCCTCGATTTTCACGTTAAGTATCGCAAGTTCAGATTTCAGGTCCTTCGTGGCACTATTTATTTTACTGCCAATAAAACTTTTCAACTCGTCAATAAGGGACATATTAACGCTGTCTTTTTGACGTAAATTGTAATTATTTTTACTCATATTCAACGAGAATAATTCGAATGATGGTATACACGTGTGTAGCTTACGATCGTTCAGTGCTAACATTATAAATGTATATCCAGTTTTTTACAATAAAGCCTCGAATTTCTGGAAGAAACGGCGGAAGCAAAGTACACCTTATATCTGAACGAGACTACCGACTGAGCTTGAATGATACTACACATAGTAAAACACTGTATGCTCACTGCCCTCTTCCTCAAAATCAGTTCTAAGTACAGGAAAACGATGAAGCAAAAGTTGAGTTGTAGAGAATTTATTCTTCAACAATATTTTTCAATCTTTGACCCTCAGAATTTTATGGACGCGGACACCCTACAGTCGGTAGGTTTTGAGACAAGTTTTGAAATGTCAAAATAAAGGCTTCATAGCTTATTATCTAGAATTCTGACGTGAAAACCCTAAAATGACTAGACTAGTAGCCAAGCTCGCTGGGGAATTGCTTCTCTCATTATCACTCTACCCTCGTATGGACGTCTGGAAAACGTTCGATACACAACAGAAACTAAATCCAGTAGTGTTTATACCGTTCATTCGTCACTTGATCAGAAACAACGGGATTTGAAATGCGTGGAATCGGGCAAATAATGAAATTAGCCCTAATGAGGTGGGGGCGATCGGATGAGGTGAGTCCCGGTCCCAACGCAGCCAAGTGTGAAACGGGGGCGATTCGGGGACAGAGCAGTAGGGTCGCTTCTTCCCCGGCAGCAGAGCCAGGCGCTGCTAACTCTATTGTCCGAATGACTGCATTCGGCATCGTCGGGGATAATCCGGTTAGGCGGACCTTTACGGGCCCGACCGGGGCCGGAGCGAGATTGATCTCTGAGGATGCTGACAGTCCGATTCGTACTTCTATGTTTGCACTTTTCATATTTCACGAGGAAATTCGATTGGTGGAGTTCGGATGTACAAGCGAATTTCGGTCGTTATCCACAGTTTTATTGAAGAGAGTATCCGATAATCCTTGGTTTGGCGTTGAAACTGATATGTCTTCAGTCTTCTAAAAGTTCCCTTCTTTAATTATGGGTTTACCTTTCAGACAGAGACACAATCTACTTTAAATATCATCAACTTATTTCCAAAAAAGAATAATTCAATCATTGACAATTCTCAAAAACTACATTCTCCTGTCTTGCTGACTTTTCCAAATATCACCAAAAACAATGTAGGTGAATCCCAACACACTCCCACCTTGTGTCATTCATACAACAATAATTGAAGAGTGGAAATTCAAAAGTGCCAAAAAAATCTAACTGAGATATTACAAAAAAAAATGTCTCAGGGACGGTTTCACAAAACTTTGATTGTACCGTCAAATTTATTGGAGTCATCCCGATTCGTTGAAATTTCAAAACGGGTGATTCGATTGATTCGAATTTAGGTAAGGTTTTTTTAATGTACAGTTAAAGCTTTGTTAAACCCGCCCTCAAACTGATGAAAGAAGTTTGAAAAAATTGTTTTTTTCATCAGAAATGATGACTACCTGAAGCGGATGGCACATGAACAGTTTCGTAGGCTATTGGCTTAGGCACATAGACCCCATAACAAATGAAATCTAAAATTTCGTGAAAGTGGCACTTTGACCCTTTTGAATTTCCACTCTTCAATTATGAATGACAAAATCTGGTTTCATAAATTTTATGTTAGGAACCTTTATAGGTCTTCTTATTCTCTCTGAGAATACTCTTCAATACTTCTATTCCAACATGATAAATCTTGATATGCTCTTCGAAAATCAAACGTGTCACAACTTCAGGGTTTGTGTGCAATACGCATGGCATACTAAAATCCTTTGCATCAGATCTATCAGATATTTTTGCTCAGCCCTTCAATTTTCACTTTTTCGTAGCTTATTTCCTCCTCATCAATGCCAAAATTCTGCCTAGACCATTGGGACATCGGATCACAGTCTATAGGTTCAGAAAAATGTTTTATTTCTTCGGTGTTCCAAATCAATGTTTCCCAATTTTCTTTCCCAGTTGGAGAGTCGGAAAAATCGAAATTAGTAGATGAGGGGGGATGACCTTCGATCAAAGGTATTCACACTTAATTTCTCTCATCATCTCTCGGTTTGATTGTTGTTGGAAAATGTTCCATAACAAGCTCTTCTTGCTCCTGTAGCGATTCAGTTCCATCAAACTGTTTAAGTTCAAGTTTGGGGACTTTCAATTTCTTTTTCGTTTCTGATTTCATGGAGCCCCTTCCTTGACATATTAACTTGTCAAATCTTAATTTCATCTAATGATATTGATAGCTCATCGTATTCATCAATTCCATTTCTGCATTCATTGTTGCTTCGGCAACATCTGAATCCAAGATCAGATCAATCATAAGTTGATTCAGTTCGGACAATTGAAGCATTCTTTCATCCAAAACTTTGATGTCACTATGTATTTCTGAAATATCGTATTTTTCTTTGGAGAATTCTTCCTTCAACATTTCATTAATCCTGATAAAAGCTGTTCTGTTTAGAGATAGAGCTTTCTTGGTTTTTTCCATATTTATATATAGAAGAGTCCTGTCACGGTCGCCAAATGTTAAAACTGATATTTCTTCAGTCTTCTAAAAGTTCCCTTCTTTACAATATGGGTTTACCTTTCAGACAGAGCCACAATCTACTTTAAATATCATCAACTTTCATTTCCAAAAAACAATAATACAATTATTGACAATTCTCAAAAACTACATTCTCCTGTCTTGCTGACTTTTCCAAATATCACCAAAAATAATGTAGGCGAATCCCAACATTTGGTGTGAAGTTTCATCCGATTCTTGCTTGAATAAGATGAATATTCGATGACCGGTAAATTTTTTTCATGGAGTTATTTCTTGTTCAGGTGCATCAATTAATTTCAATCAGCATACCTACTTGAATTATGTCTCCACTTGAGTTCAATATTTCAAGAAAACTCTGATTTACCTATATTAATATTTTACTACATGAGTCTGGAGTCTTTGTTCTGCCACACACTAGTTACCTAAGAAGGTTTCTAAATTTGAGTTGAGTACATATTTTGCTTTTTATCTGTAGGCTGCTATTCCGAGTTTTCGATGGATCTATAAGTGGCCGACTGACAGAAATTTTGAATACGATACGATTTTATATTTTTCACATTTAACAGACTTATATCTGTTATTATTATTTGCTAGACGCTAATTATTAAATGATACAACCGTGAAACAAGAATGAACAAATTATTATTAAACAAAAAATAAACATTTTCTGAATAGAAATTAAAAAAATGAACCGAAAAAGATTCAAAGTGAAGTTTGAGTTGTGTGGTCTGTGGTGCCTTATAGAAAATTACTAAAAAAAATTTCATGAACAGAAAATGCACAAAGGACAACAAGTGTGAGAGAAAATTATGGGATGTGAGCATAAAATATAGAATATCGGAGGGCAATTTATTCGTATTTTTTTTAACTAAAAAAACTGAGATTAGCTACGAAACACAAATCCATTACAACAAAAATTGTTCGGAACACTAAATATATGCAAAGAGTTCGAAATCGCCAACTCAAATTAGGAAATTATTTTCAAAATTGTTTTTACAATATGACTGATTTAGGTCGAAACCGTTTCCCTAATAAATTAGGAATCTGTTTTTTGTCAAGTATCTTGATTTATGATGATTGCAACTTTGACACACATTTTCTGTTTTAATTTTTAGCTATGTTGCTTTTCTTTATATCATGAAATCTATAAGCAAAAGGAAGGCTCATTTTTTATCGACGAAATATATTTTCTGAACATTTTGTTCCTATTATTCTGTGAAATGGGCCCATGTTAGGAATGAGCAGTTTCAATATTATGAATCTCCTCAAAGTGGTGACTAATTAAATTTGATTTTTCATCTACCCAGCATTCAATCCTGTATAATTCTTCATTTTATGTGAAAATATCTTGTTTTATGATGCTTGAAAATTTGAGATACACCAAAGAATGAATCTGAATTGAAGAATGAAACAAGAAGTGTATCTCAATGTACTTCTCATAAAAAAAATGATTCCATAAAATAAAAAACCTCACATAATTGAATATTGTGTAGTTGGAAAATCAACGTTAATTCCTCACCACTTTGATGAGATTCATCTTATTGAGACTGCTCATTCCCTACTTTCACAGATTAAAAAGAGTATATTTTTCAGAAAAAATATTTCCTCTGATGGAAATGAGCCTTGCCTTCGCTCCCAGATTCCATGGAATAAAGAAAAGCTACAGAACTGAAGAAAAAAACAAGTAGTGTTTCTCAAAGTTTCAAGTAACATCGAGATACTCTTCACGAAAAAACAGTCTCCATAAAATTTAAGTACTTAATTGAATGTTCGGTGGATGAAGAAAAAATTAATTACTCCTCACTCTGTTGAGATTAACACTTTGAATTTTTTTTACCGAAACAAATATCACACCATATTATGTATAAAAGTTTTCTGTTAATCCAATGTACAGTCGGGAAAATTTCGACGGATTTTGATGAGACGCAAGACGCGAAACAATATCCTGTACGAACCTCTCTATTGTGGTAGCGAACAGAAGCAGCAAGGATAAAAAATATGTCGCTCCTATGATGCCAAAAAAATTATTACTAACTGGATTATTTTTTGTTGAATCCCAAGACGATTAACTGAATTATTTGAAAATATATTTGTCCTACAGAATCTTCGATCACAACGATTTGATACCTTATCACCAATACAACCTGCGAATTTTATGGACGATTCTAAAAAAAGATTGGTTTTTGGAGTGCTAAGGTAGAAGTTTAAAAGCTGTGATGTCCAGGCACTCATACGTAGCACAAGAAAGTCGAGTCCACCAAGAAGTACAGGAGAATCGAGATCAATGGTTGAGTAATTTTTAAGCAAATGTCATGGCATTCAGACTTTTTCTGCTCTGAAAGCATATGGTGTTGAATCCGGTAAAAGGACATGATACGAACCCCAGCCACAAGAATCTACTAAGGACAGCCTGAGGAGGGTGTGAGTGGCAATCATATATTGAATGTCAAACTAGGCAGCTTGTCAATGTAAAAAAAAATATATACTTATAGCTTCAAGAGCAGATCGAACTAAACCCCAGATAATAATTGTAAAGAGTTTGTGCCGCAAGAGTAGGAAGTCGAAAAATCAGCAATGATTTTATAATTTGAAAATGAAGGGAATTAAAAGTTAAGCTTTTCACAAAATGAATCAAATTATAGTAAAAAAGCGTGGGGTGCAAAAAAAGATGTGGGAATGTGCTCAATTATTGATTTAGTTAGTATTTTACTGGAGAACCCTTTCGCACCCTGATTAATTTCCTCACGAACAAAATTTCGTTGTAACAGCCAGCATTGTCGATCAAAAGAAATGAGAACCTTCCTTAAAAGGATTATACAAAAACGTTCGGTGTAATTGTCGGGATGCCGCAACCTGTCAGCTGGACGGAGAGAAGAACAAATAAATACACTGGTTCACACAAAGGATGGATGCGATACCGACAGATGCGAAAAGGATTTGCTGTCGTCAAACGGGATTACAATTACACGGTATTACACATGTCGCACCCACTGGATCGAGACATTTCGCCCTAGTTCTATTTGATTAACAAATACATGCTGATTCCCGAATACAACTAAGTATAAGGGATGGGTTATGAACTTGTTTTGGAGCTCACCAATGTGTCTGATGTTTCACTTTTCATGAAAAATAATACCCGTAGAGCTCACACGGAAGTTTATCAATTCGGAATCATTTAATTCTAAATTTTATACATTTATTGGCAGATCTTACTTTCACATAATCTCACTTTTGATATTTTGTTATTCTCATCCTGAAATATTGAAAATGCATGTTTATAAAGATAATTTTTCTGCATATATGTGCCCGAGAAGTCTCCGAAAACAAGAGCATCGAATAAATTGTTGTATGGAATCAAACGATGACGCCACTAGGAAACATCAACTAACAATTAATTATCACGTTTTTTATTGGTTAGTGGTCTCCTAATAAAATATGCCGTTGAAATACTCAATTCATTTATTCACAACTTGTAGTAGTACCCAACTTAGGTGTTTTTGTATGACTTTAGATTATTTGTTGGTGCAATTTAGATATTTTAAATTGGACACAGATATTATCTTACCATACCTAAGTGTAGTAATCCTGTGAAATTATTCATGAAACTGAATTTTGGAGAGCATCTCTGTTTCATTGGCAATTAAATGACTGCTTCTTCTAGGTACTCCTGGATTTTCGTGAAAATTTAATCGAAAAAATATACAAGCAGTATTTCAAGGAGTGGTAGTAGAATTCATGAAGAAACATCTGTTAGCCGAAAGTTTCTCATACAAAATATTCAATATGAAAAAATTGCGGAAAATCTTAGGCAGTAATATTTAATTCAAGTTTAGGTAAACTAAGAAGGAGGAAAATTATTGATTCAAAAGGACGTAAAAACAAGTCCACAAATCCACTAATGAAGTTGTTCTGAATCGTTTACAGAACTTTTTCTAATGATCGCCATTCGTTTGATGTGCACAAAGTGCTGAAAACTGAGAGGAACATATTCTCGTAATCTTTTCTTATTGTTCAAGAAAAAATAGGGAAAGTCATCAGTTTAGAAAAATTGCCATACCACATATAAGTGCGATCCAGATATTCAAGACAACAGCCAAAATCAAGCAATTTGGGATGTAAAGTGTCTAATGCCGGAATAGAGGTAGTCTTATGATCAATATAAAAATTACCTACAATTATGTTCTTTTTCAGAAGCTTTGATATTTCAGCTATTATTTAATTCAATCAGAGGCGGATACATTTGGGGGGCGCAGGGAGAGCTTCACAACCTCTCCCCCTTGCGGAGACCACATAAAGACAATGATTTCATTTTTATTACGACAAAAGTGAAAAATAGTTCTAGATCTCTCCAACCCCCCCTTGAGTTTTCAATCCAATTCAATTGTATACTTATATTTGTTTATAGATAATGAAAAGTTGTGCAACAATTATTTTCCGCAATTCTGCTGAGGAAGGTCTTAATCAGGATTCACTGAGGAGAAGAAAATGGTTGATAATGTGTCAGTATTTGAATGAGGTATTTTGCTCCAGAAAATTGGAAAAATAAGAGTGGATAAATACCAAAGGGGTTTTGAAATCCATTGATGTACCCACCATCTGCTCATATTCAAAACCTGTGATGGGAAATCGTAGAGCTCTCATTTTTTATGTGTGTACGCTATTTATAATATTGTCAATTTTACCAAGCTGCAGTCTTATTACAGTGGAGTCGATGCTGCATTTGCAATTCATTTTCTCAATTTCAGTATCGTGATGAGTTCATTACAGTTCTAAAAGTGGTGCTCTAATGAACTCATTACAGCATTGTTTTTAGTTATTTTTTCGTTTTGTGGTTGTCAACTATAACTTCCGATCCTATCAATTTTCAACACACGTCAATTCAAATTCCGTAATTTGTCAATTTTCGTAACAGCCCCACCAACTGCCGAAAATGCAATATAAAAGTCACTGGGATGTATAATCTGAATTTTTCATTGAATTTGCAGGGTAAGGTAGAATACGCAAGACGAGTACATAAACAGCAGTAGTGGGCAGCTGTATATCACAGAATTAACTTCATTCTAGAAAATTAAAAAATGCTCTCCCAATAGAATTGAAATTTCCGGTTTTTTCATGTGGTTCAAAAGAAGGCATTTAGTTGAGAAATTAGATATATTACTTTTAATTTGGGGATTCAGTTGTCGATGACATTATTTGTCTTCAAACACGGTTTAGGGTGCTTGGTACTCCTCGCTATAATTCAGTCAACAATAGTTTTATTCCTAAATGTTTTAATTGATTTGCTTTGAAAGGGCGCAGAAAAAGATCGTTCATTTTGATACCATACGCATACCCCTCATAATGTAATGTATCAGAATGAATCAAAATATATCAGTTAGCCTCCTTTGATCTAGATAGACAATCATAATTATGTCGACGATAGCCCTAAGTGAATAACTATTATCTTTGTTAGTACATTTCACTTTCAGGAAGTAAAAAATCAAAGAAATTGCGTTTAATTTCTGAGGGATGCAGAAATTACCCCTCTACACAACAATGATTGCCAGCCAATTTATCCCTATTATCTAGGGATGGACCCCTAGATAATATCAAATTTAACAAACCACATTCATCCGCTATCTGTTTAGGTAATTGGGGTATCTAGCTATAATGGTCAGTAGAAAAATAATTGAATTAAGATTTGGGATTATGATAACTATCATTAATTTCAATACAAAAGGACGAAGGCAATTATGATGGTTGATAAGTGTTGAGATAACTGTACAAAAAAGACAAATCAACTTTGTTCTATAACATCTCTCTATGTCTATGAGTTGAGCCGTAACATAGAAACAGTTATTTAGTCTTGTAAGTTATGAAATCACCAAAAGTTCTATTAATTAAATAATTCAAACTTGTTCTTATAATCGTCTGTTTTGCTGTGTTAATCCACGTACCTTATCAGGTTATGGGCCCAGATCAACGCGCAACACGGTGAAGCAGAGAAAATAAAGAATAAGTTTGCCGTTTAAGTCGACAAAAGGACTCAGAGAAGTGAAACAAAAGAATCAAAATGGATGCCGGAAACAGTTTTGTTCAACAAATCAGCAAATTCAATGGTGAGAACTACCTTCAATGGAAATTTCAAGTGAAGTGTGCACTTCGAGCGAAAGGTATTCTCGATATTGCTACTGGTAAGCAGAAAATACCTACCAGTGATGATAACAAAATCGAGAAATGGAACCAGAAGGACGCCACCGCAATGTGCTTGATGACAAGTGCAATGGAATTATCGCAGATTTGCTTAATAGAAAACTGCACAACATCCAAAGATCTACTGGACAAATTAGATTCAATCTTTGATAGAAAATCTGAAACGAACAAAATGTTAGTACATGAAAAATTTTATCAGTGTACAATGAATCCAGCAGAATCAGTTGCACAGTTTATTGCAAGAGTGGAGAGTCTAGCTCAACAAATCATGGACTCCGGAGATACTATCAGTGATACAGCTGTAATCACGAAAATCTTAAGTTCACTACCTACAAAGTTCGGAACTTTCAGACAGGCATGGCTCTCCCTGGATGAGTCAAAACAGACGGTGAGACACCTTACTGCGAGATTGATAGATGAGGAATTGAATATTTCGAAATGCGAGATTCAACAAACTGCTCTCTTGAGTACAAAGGCTAGAAATCCAAGGAATTTCAAAGTGCGGTGTTACAACTGTAACAAAACTGGACACTTTGCCAGAGAATGTCGAATGCCTAAAAGAAACAGAGAGAAAGGTAACAATGAAAACTCAGCAAGACAAAGTGGTAGTGCTTTCAATATTGAGAAGGATAAAATGGAAGAAACTTTGGAAGCTTTGCTAGTTGACATTTATTCAACATGGATTTTAGACAGTGGAGCTTCACAACACATGACTTCAAACAGAAGCTTCTTCAAAACATTTGAAGAAATCGAAGACTCTGTGAAACTAGGAAACAATGATCAGCTTAACGTCAGAGGAATTGGAACAATTGAAATAGAAAAATGGATAAATGGAAGATGGTATCCTGGATTAATTGAAAATGTATGGTATGTCCTTGGCCTCAGAAGAAATCTCTTCTCTGAAGGAGCTGTAACGAAGAAAGGTTTTGCTATAAATAAAAGTGAACGCAAGGCAATAATAATCAAATCTGGTGAAACGGTAGGAATCGCGATTCGTGACAACAATAATCTCTACAAGTTGCTGTGCCGTACAAAAACCGATAGTTCCGAAGTAAATTCAGTGACATCAGGAACATTGAAAGAATGGCATGAAAGACTAGGACATATAAACATTAAATCACTTCGAGAAATATTCGCTAACAATCCTAATGGTGTCGCATTGAGTGGAACTGAAGACTTTTTCTGTGAAGCTTGTGCTTACGGCAAACAACACAAATTGAAATTTGCACCAGTGCATCAACGGAACACAAAACCAGGAGAATTATGTCACACTGACGTTTGTGGTCCAATGGACACAGAATCCGTTGGTGGTGCACGATTCTACGTTCGGTTCAAGGATGACAGTTCCAAATATTGTGAAGTTAGGTTTATCAAAAACAAATCTGACGTCTATGAATGTTTTCGGGAATATGTAAACATGACTCGTGCCAAATTCGTTCGCTATATACAACGCGTTAGATGTGATCATAGATAAATACTAATATAGATAGGAAAGTCCGTAGAAATTTTGGAACCGTGTTTACAGTGACATCTATCGGCCTGGAAGGAAGTACAAATCGTTTCGGATATCATTAAACAGCCGAAAATTGGCATTTGATAGATCAAGATTGGTTGCGCAATAGATCTATTGGGAAATCAATCCAGATCTATCAAATTTCCTGCGATTCATTGAGATTGGAAATGATTCGTACTTTCTTCCAGTCCGATAGATGTCGCTGTAAACACAATTTCATATTTTGAGAGAGTTTCTAATATAATGGAAAAGCAATCAACTCTCCGTTACAACCATTTTTGAATTGCTTGAGAGTGTTTAGATCCCACATTAGCATATGGTAATGGAGTCTTGATCTTGCCTTCAAATGTGTGGAAAAAAACAGATTTCTGCTATTTTTCTCTAGTGTCATCTACTAACTATTGTCAAATACCGATATTAATTGTTTCCAGGTTAAAAGATGGCGCCAAAATACGGTTCCGGCCATTACTAGGCCAGTTTCCTATCTATATAAGTATATAGTATTAATCTATGGATGTGATAATGGTACCGAGTTTGTGAACAAACATATGATGGAACTTTGTCACACTAATGGTATTGTTTTGGAGCATACAGGTATTTATTCCCCAGAACAAAATGGAAGCAGTGAGAGGGAACACCGAACCTTGGTAGAACATGCTAGAGCCATGCTTTATAACAAAGATCTACCGAAAGAGTTATGGGCTGAAGCTGTAAATACAGCAGTCTACATCATGAACCGCAAAAGAAATATTGAAGGAGAATCCCCCTTCGAACTATGGAGTGGAAAAACTCAAACGTTAAATCATTTAAGAGTTTTTGGTTGCGAAGCTTTTCTTCTAACAGATAAAACCCTTAGAAAGAAGCTAGACAAGAAAAGTGAAAAATACATTCTGGTGGGATATGACGGGAATTCTACAAATTATAGACTATTCAATCCTGTAAACAAACAGATTAAGATTTCTCGTAATGTAATTTTTAATGAAAACAACTCTGTTACTGTAAGAAAAAATACGGTGTTATTGAATATTGATGCCGCGGAACAGGAATATTCTCAGGATGGTATGCCAGACTTACCAGTTCGAGATCAGGGTCACTCATATGAAGATGAAGAAGAAGATTCAACTGGTAATGTAGATAGCAGGTGTAAATACGATATGAGAAAGAGAACATCTATTCAAAAGCCAAGAAAATTCCAAAATTACGAAATTCCAAATGAAGCCAATCTTACGGAAGTTATCGCCGCTCACATATGAAGAAGCCCCCAAAAGTGCAGAGAGGGAACATTGGCAAGTAGCAATTAACGAAGAATTAGATTCTTTAAATTCCAACAATACATGGGAGAGTACAAGATTACCGAAAGGAAAAGGAAAAATTGGATGTAGATGGGTGTTCAAATTGAAAACTCCTCCTGATGGATCTATCAAATTCAAGGCAAGACTATGCGCTAAAGGATACTCACAGGTGAAGGGTTTAGATCACAAAGAGACATTTGCCCCTTGTTTGAATTTCCCACGTAGAATTCAAATTCTAAATTCCCTACATTTATTTGCGCATAACTTTCGGTTCAATTAAGCGACACATGTTGATAAGTCGTCCATCTCTTCTCGATCATCAGATTGATTGAGTATCTGTATGCATACGCACATGTAAAATTGCTCGCTGTATCTGAAAATTGAAATAAATATAAATACTGATATCTTCATCCCTGAAAACAGTGTTTTCTTGTGTAACCCCCTTTTATGTACGAAGTGCAATTTTCGTTACATAAAATTTGGTGCCGAAACCCGGGAAGATTTCCCATTAAACCTTCGAAGAAATAAGTTATATTTCCATTGATCTACGTACGAGAAGAATTCCAAGGACATCGTTCATCTGACCTAGGAGAAATACCTGGTGAGGAGCGTTCCTTCCATCCTGTTGGGCTCCTGTTCTGCTGTCGGATTCCTATCAACCCTAAGGTGTTCGAATTATACAGTAAAGGAATTAGGCTGGAAGCGAATCGGACGATATCATCATCGAGAAGAAGAAAAAACAGGTCAGATTGTTTCGATTGTTTCAGTTATCGCTATAGAATGTGAAAAAGTGAGTTCGTGGATGCGCGAATACTTCCATCTCTGTTCACAGCTAATTGAACAAATTTGACTGTCTTTATTGCACTTTTCTCTTCATTCTTTTTATCATCATTGAATTAAGCAGTATTTTCTTGTTTATTTACATCTGTTCTAACAAATTCAAATTAATATTTTGGATTTTCTCTTGCAACAATTTTTCATATTCGATTTCCACTTGTGACATTAATTGACTTGTTTTCATTTATCGAAAATTCATTTGAAATCGACTTGTGATCATTCCTTCATATCTAGGAATAATTAGATTGAATTTTTTATCAATATTCATTTGATACTTCATCGATTATCCCTTGAATTATTGTTGAAATTGTGGTATTTCTAGTGAAATAAAATGGAAGCTTTGATTGAGCAAAGAACAGCGCAGAAAAAGACTATCGATCGTCTTGAAAGATATCTAAACAGAAATAAAGATAAGGAAGTAATTGTTGTTGAAGACTATTTGTCTAGGCGTGATTGGTTAATTGAAGCTTTCAATAAATATAACAATGTGCAAGATAAAATTGATTATATGAAGGATGAAAACCCTGATGATTTAGATACTGAAAAAAGAGAAGAGATGGAGACTAAATATTGTCAATGTTTATCCGAAATTAAGAACAAAATTAGTCAATACAATTCGAAACAGAAGGGAATTAACTCAACTGCTTCCGTTACTCTATCCGAAGATAAAATGCATGTTAAATTGCCGGAATTGAATATTCCCATATTCTCAGGGGATATCGCAAATTGGATTCCTTTCTTTGAATTATTCTCGACTTTAATAATTGAAAACAAAAATTTAACTGATATTCAGAAATTCATTTATTTGAAGTCCTTCTTGAGACAAGAACCCCTGAATCTCATTAATAATTTGCCTCTCATAAGCTCTAATTTTCAAATAGCAATAGATACTTTAAGAGATCGTTACGAGAATAGACTTTTGATAATAAACTCACACATAAGAAGCCTTTTGGACACTCCCCCTCTATCAAAGTATTCTGTTTTTCAATTAAGAGAATTCATAACTAGAATTAAGCAACATATAGAATCTTTGAAAAATTTGAAAATGCCGGTTGAAAATTGGGATATATTGCTCATTTTTATATTTTCTCAGAAACTGGATTACAACACCAGGAAGGCCTTTGAAATAGATAGAGACACTGATGAACTTCCTACTTTGAAAGAATTTTTCTATTTTTTGGAGAAGCGTTGTGTAATTCTGGAAAATTTGTCATCGGCAGATAATTCGAAAAGTAAAAATGTTAAACTTTCTCACTACTCCGGGGAGTTTTCTTCCAAGTCGCATGAAACTAAAAACTGCTTATTTTGCAATCTTAAAAATCATTCTGTTTACAAATGTTACAAATTTAAAAATATTTCTTTGAAGGATCGTATTCAGTTTGTGAAGGAAAAGACATTATGCTTCAACTGTTTGGGTAACAAACACTTGACTATTAATTGTAAGTCTCAAGGTTGTACAATATGTAAAAGGTCTCACCACACGCTACTTCACGATTTCAGTAACAACAACCCCTCTTCTAGTTTCAGTAACCCCTCTTCCAAAAACCCAGTATGCCCTAATAAAGAAACCTCAAGGAATACTCATAGTAGTAGTCAGATCAGTTCATTACCTTGCTCCAACGGTAATCAGGAAACAACAATATGCTCACAAAGTGCCTCCGCCCATAAAGATAATTTTCAAATTCTCTTAGCTACAGTTTGCGTAAATGTTTACACCAAAAATGGTGATGTTTCTAAAGCAAGGGCTCTACTTGACTCAGGAAGTCAAAGTTCATTAATCACCGAGAACTTCGCTCAAAAATTGAATTTACCCTCGTATCCTAAAATCGTAGAAATTTCTGGCATTTCGAACAAAAGCACATTAATAAATAAGATGGTAAACATTACTTTTTATGGTGAGGGTAGAAATCAAAATTTCAATGTTACTAGCTACGTTTTAAAAAATATCACTTGCAATTTGCCCCAATGTAAGATTGATGTTGAAAGGTTACAGATTCCTCATAATATTCAACTGGCAGACCCTGATTTCGCGACACCTTCAAATATTGATTTGTTATTGGGTTGTGACATATATCATAGTTTAATTGCTCCAGATATAATTAAGCTAGGTAAAAATGCTCCGATCTTACAAAAAACAGAATTAGGCTGGGTTCTCATGGGACCCATATATAAGACCTGTTTGTCTCTCGACGCCACGCACAGTTTCACGTCCCATCTCATAACATCCGAAAAAGAGAATTTAAATAATATAATTCAAAAATTCTGGTTAACTGAAGAAATAGATGTACCTTATACTTCATCATCAAATGATGAGTTAGCAGAAAAAATATTTAAAGATACTACTAAAGTATTACCAAACGGTCAATTTCAAGTGGACATGCCCCTCAAAACCGATATTCCTATGCTCGGTGAATCTTTTAGTTCAGCTAAGAAGCGCTTTCACAGTTTAGAATCACGTTTGCAAAAGAACAGCAATCTATTTCATATGTATAAAGAGTTTATAGATGAATATATTGAATTAGGTCATGCGAGATTTGTTCAATTAGAAAAATATACCGAATCACATGACAATAAATATTTTTTACCTCACCACTGTATTTTGAAGGATTCCATCTCTGGGGTCAAAATAAGAGTTGTATTTGATGGCTCTATGAAGACCACTTCTGGCATTTCTCTCAATGATTTAATGTTGAAAGGATATCCTGTACAATCGGACTTATTTGATATTCTATGCCGTTTCAGAACATTTATTTATGTATTTATAACCGACATAGAAAAAGTGTTTCGAAATATAGAAATCAATCCGCGGCAAAGACATCTTCAGAATATACTTTGGAGAGATCACCCAAACAAGGAAATCAAATGTATTGAACTATGCACAGTAACTTATGGCATTAAGTCATCTCCATTTCTCGCAACTCGCGTATTAAAGGAACTGGCCAGCAAAAATGAGAATACTCACCAATTAGCGTATCGTTGTATTATGAAACAATGCTATATGGATGATTTTATTTGCGGTGCAAATTCATTAGAAGATTTGAAACAGATATATGAAGAACTTTACGACTTATGTAATTCTGCACATTTTTCTTTACATAAATGGAAATCTAATTCAGAGGAATTTTTGAAATTTTTCCAGGATAGTCAGCAACAAAAAGATGATAATTATAACATCGAAATCACAGACTCTGTAAATAAGGTTTTAGGTCTGATGTGGAATCCTAAGAAAGACAATTCCCGAATCCGAGAGTAAACATGTTCCTACGAAGCGCGATGTCCTATCCGCAATAGCGCAGGTTTTCGATCCACTAGGGTTGATAGCTCCATTTGTAATCAAATTAAAAATATTTATGCAGAAAACATGGTCTTCTAACATTGACTGGGATGAGGAATTAAGCTCCGCACTATTAAATGATTGGCGGACAAACTTGAAAGGAATTGAACACCTGAAACACTTAGAGATTCCACGCTCTATTTGTTTAAATATCCCTGTTTTTAGAGTTGAACTAGTTGGTTATTGTGACGCTAGTACCAGGGCCTTCGGTTGTTGTATTTATTTGCGTGTTATCTACACTAATAGTACAATTTCTACTCGCCTTATTTGCGCTAAATCCAAGGTAGCACCTTTGAAAAGCTTATCACTTCCGAAGCTGGAATTGAATGCTGCCCTATTGTTGTCAAGACTAATTGATAAAATTATAAATATCTATGACAACTTGAAAATTGATGATACGTTTTTATTTTCTGACTCAGAAATTGCATTAGCATGGATCTCATCTCATCCTTCTCGGTGGTCCGCTTTTGTAGCGAATCGAGTTGCGATCATTCAAGAATTAACTTCTAACTGTCGATGGTCCCATGTAAGATCCGCTCAAAATCCTGCCGATCTGGTTTCGCGAGGTTTATCACCTAAGGATTTGATAAATAGTACAATTTGGTGGACAGGTCCCAAACTTTTATCGAATTACAATATGAACTTATACGACTTGAAATTTACCCCTCGTTTTAAGGACCTACCAGAGCAGCGAAAAATTACAATGCATGATTTGAATTCTCAATCAGAATCGTATTTAGAAAAGTTGTCCAAATCCTTTTCTAAATTTTCTAGATTCCATCGAACTCTGGCATACTGTTTTCGATTTTACAATAACTGTAGGTTACAAAAAAGAGTAGAAGGTCCACTCAAAGTTTATGAACTTCAAGATTGCCTTGCTTCAATTATTAAAATTATACAGAGTGCTCATTTTTCAAATATATTTTCACATCTCAAGGGCGGGTTAGAAATCCATAATGGGAATATAATTAAACTAAGCCCCTTCTTAGACAGCAATGATATAATACGTGTTGGCTGGCGGTCGGTTATCATTGTCCAATCTGCCTTTTGATCAGAAACACCCCATTTTGTTGCCGTCTCATAATAATATAGTCAAATTGATGCTGAAATTAGAACACGAAAACCTATTACATGCTGGTCCTCAAACGGTTCTTTCCAATTTTAGATTAAAATTCTGGCCATTAAATGGACTTAAAGAAACAAAACAAATAATCAATAAATGCATTACTTGTTATAGATTCAGGGCAAAAAATGCACAACAAATAATGGCAGACCTTCCTAAAGTGAGAGTTTCAGCCACAAGAGTGTTTTCCCAAGTGGGATTAGATTACGGAGGACCATTTTCAATAAAAGGTTCTAACCTTCGAAAGGCTCCAATAATGCGGTGCTATATATGTATTTTTGTTTGTATGGCTACGAAGGCGATACATATCGAGCTGGTGAGCGATCTTACAACTGACGCCTTTATATCTGCTCTTAAAAGGTTCATATCCCGTAGAGGTTGCCCTGTTTGTATCTACAGCGATAACGCAACTAATTTTCTTGGCGCAAGTAATGTGTTGAAGAGTCTTTACGACTTTTTTAATGTGAAAGACAATGTAAACGTATTGCAGGATTACTTAACTACTAGGGCCATACAATGGAAATTCATTCCCCCTCATAGTCCCCATTGGGGAGGACTGTGGGAGGCTGCAATAAAAAGCGCGAAGCATCATTTGTATCGTATAGTTGGTAACGCGTCTCTCACCTTTGAGGAGTTATACACTGTACTCACTCAAATCGAGGCAGTGTTAAATTCAAGGCCATTGTGCCCTCTTTCGAACGACCCTACCGATTTATGTTGTTTGACACCAGGTCATTTCCTTATAGGAGCACCCCTTACAGCATATCCGGATAAGGATATTTCCACGACACCCATAAACCGCTTGTCACGTTGGCAACTTTGCACAAAGCTACAACAAGATTTTTGGAAGAGGTGGTCAGTTGAATATTTGAATAACTTACAAAATAAGCCCAAATGGTTAAAACCAAACTCAAATATAAAGGTTAATGATTTAGTTCTTGTCAAGGATAATAATTCTCCCCCATTGAATTGGTGTAGAGCACGCATTTTGAATGTTTACCCCGGCCCCGATGGCAGAGTGAGAGTAGTCGAATTAAAAACCAAGAATGGAGTGTTCACAAGGCCAATATCGAAAGTTTGTCCTCTACCAGTAACGACTGACAACTAATTTAGATACTTATATGTTACTCCATCCATTTCACATAAGGATTAAGGATTGAGTTATTTTGTGTTCGTTCTGAAATGGCGGGGGAGGATGTTTGAATTTCCCACGTAGAATTCAAATTCTAAATTCCCTACATTTATTTGCGCATAACTTTCGGTTCAATTAAGCGACACATGTTGATAAGTCGTCCATCTCTTCTCGATCATCAGATTGATTGAGTATCTGTATGCATACGCACATGTAAAATTGCTCGCTGTATCTGAAAATTGAAATAAATATAAATACTGATATCTTCATCCCTGAAGACAGTGTTTTCTTGTGTAACCCCCTTTTATGTACGAAGTGCAATTTTCGTTACACCCCTACTATTCGCTATGATAGCATTCGAACAATTTTAGCTATTGCAGCTCAAAACCAGATCGAAAGCATACAATCTGATGCAAAAACAGCTTTCTTAAATGGAGAAATTGATGAGGAAATCTACATGGACCCACCGCCAGGCGTCCAGATGAAAGAAGGATATGTCTGTAAGTTGAAAAAATCACTGTATGGGTTGAAACAATCCCCACGATGCTGGAACACGAAGTTTAATGAGTATGCTAGTGAAATGGGTTCGAACCAATGCAAGATCGACGAACCTTGCATTTTTGTTGGATTAGAAATAAAACCAAGTGAGGATTACTCGTCTATTTATATAAGTATATCAAGATACATAACAAGGATTTGTGAAAAGTTTGGTCTAACAGACGCACAAGAAATGAAAATACCAGCCGACCCAAACATTTGCCTAACTGCAAAAGACCATGTTCCCGAATTGAAGAACGTGTTTAGAGACCTAACAACATCGACGACAGAAGCTTAATATGTGGTTGCTTCTGAAGCCTGCAAAGAAGCAATATGGCTGAAACAGTTGTCTAGTGAAGTGATGGAAAGTGAGGTGTTGAAGACTATATCAAGGATTGACAATCAAAGTGCTATGAAGTTAATTCATATAGATATTAAGTACCACTTTATCCGTGAAATTGTTGTTTCTAATGTAGTAGTAATTGAATATGTACCCAACAGACTACAGATAGCCGACATATGCGCTAAAGCCTTACCATTTGCCTCTCATGCAAATCTGAAGGAGATGATGAATTTAAAAATATCACAAATGTTTGAATTTGAGATTTGGTGATGTATTGTTTGTTGATTTAAAGTTGAATGTGTCTTTTCATGGGAGTGTTGAGATAACTGTACAAAAAAGACAAATCAACTTTGTTCTATAACATCTCTCTATGTCTATGAGTTGAGCCGTAACATAGTAACAGTTATTTAGTCTTGTCAGTTATGAAATCACCAAAAGTTCTATTAATTAATAATAATTCAAACTTGTTCTTATAATCGTCTGTTTTGCTGTGTTAATCCACGTACCTTATTAATAAGGCGTGGAAATTAAAAAAAATTGCAGAAAAGAAGGTAGGCATACACACACAACATCGATTTGTTCATGTGAACGTGTTTCTACGGTAATATAAAAATTTAGTGTAGGTAAGGATGTTGATTAACGTGCGATAATTCCTCGTGTATACAGATTTTTTACACTAAACCCAGTATATACGAATTCGAAATCCCAATCTTTTTCGAAACCTGCAAAGATTCGGGTTCAACCGGAAGTATATTATCAACAAAAAATTGTTCATGACATGAGATGTATTTTGCGTCATTGCATTTACCTGCAAGAATATAGTCCTTTTTATTCAAAGATGTTTACCAGGGACGGGCCGAACCCAAATGTTTTGGAAAATTTTCCAACTGAACATTGAATTAACAGAAAACCGATATACATAATATGATATGATATTTGTATCGGTATTTCGGTAAAAAAAATTCAAAGTGATGAGTTTCAACATAGTGAGGAGGAGTTATTTTTTTTCCATGTACCGAAAATTCAATTCAGTAGATTTTATGGAGTCTGTTTTTTTCTTCAAGAGTATCTTGATTGTACTTGAAACTTTGAGAAACACTTCTTGTTTCTTTCTTCTGTTTTGTAGCTTTTCTTTATTTCATGGAATCTGGGAGCAAAGGCAAGGCTCATTTTCATCAGAGGAAATACATTTTCTGAAAAATCTATTCTTTTTAATCTGTGAAAGGAGTAATAATTGGGAATAAGCAGTATACGATGAATTTCATCAAAGTGGTGAGAAATTAACGTAGATTTTGCAATTACCCAATATTCAATTGGGTATGTGTGTTTTTTTATTTCTTAGAATCATTTTTTGTGAGAAGAAATATACATGATTGAATGTTGGGTAGATGAAAAATTAAAGTTAATTACTTACCAATTTGATGAGATTCTTAATATTGAAACTGCTCATCCCTAACATTGGCCCATTTCACATAATAATAGTGTTCAGAAAATATATTTCGTTTGATGGAAAATGAGCCTTCCTTTTGCTTACAGATTCCATGAAATGAAGAAAAGCAATATAACTAAGGAATAAAACAGAAAATGTATGCCAAAGTTGCAAACATCATAAATCAAGATACTTAAAAAAAAAGATTCCCAATTTAGTAGGAAAACGGTTTCGACTTAAATCAGAGTCATATTGAAGAAACAATTTCGTTTCGTGTTTGGAATTAAGGATATATTTAGTGTTTTGAACAATTTTTGTTTTTTTGAATTTGTGTATCGTAGATAATTTTAGTTTTTATAGTTTAAAAAAAAATAACACAAATAAATTGCCCTTCCGATATTCTATATTCTATGGTCACAACCCATGATTTTCTCTTTCACTTGTTGTCCTTTGTGCCTTTTCTGTTCATGAATTTTTTTTAGAATTTTTTATGCAGCACCACAGACCACATAACTCATACTTCACCTTTTCGGTTTATTTTTTAAATTTATTTAAACATATTGTTTATTCGCAAAACTAACACAATGTACGAACAGCGTACCTCATGATGATTCTGCTTATCTGATAGAAACAGTTTAGATTTATGATACCTACTTCTTGAAGCCGCATTTCTTCAAACACTTGAATGTAAAAATATTGGGTTGATTAATATTTTTATTGCCGGCAATACATTATATTGATTGCAAACTTGTTTTTTCTAATTCAGATTTCTTCGAATTTCATAACTCTCTCGGAACTATGTATTTCAACAGCTTTTAAATTTTACCAACTGCTTTGAACTTTTTCCAACTGCTTTGGAATTTTTTCCAACTGCTTTGAAATTTTTTTGAAATTTTTTCCAACTGCTTTTAACTTTTTCCAACTCCTTTGAAAATCTTCCGACTGCTTTGAAAATTTGCCAACTTCGTTTAACATCCCCCCTTGGTCCCGTCCCTGATGTTTACTTGGTTCCAGGTTCCACACTTGCCTTTCGAAATTCCTCCGATATGCAAATTCAAAATCCTCAAATCTTATAAATAGCTGTCCCATTTATAAATTTCAAGATGGTTTCGAGGCTATACCTCAGCTTAGGTTCTTTTTGTTTCAACATTTATTGTATTATTTTAGCTCTCTTATTCAAAAGAATATATATACATAAAGTAACAAATGCATTTCTAAAATGGGTGGTTAATTTCAAAATAATTTGATTTATTCTGAATAATTGGTTTATTTTCTGCTTTTGTTTTTTTCATTTCAGATTAAGAATTGCGAGCCGTTTTGGGAAGAATCTGTTTATCTGAGGCCATCGACGGAAAACATGAAGATGATCACACTGATGTCTTTCAAGATTTTCCTGATATTTAATATTTTATGTTATTTTTCAGAAAGATACAAGATGCCCCTTTGAGAAATACTGAATACTAGAGCACACCAAGGGCGTCCCCAAGGGGGTTGGGCAGGGGGGACAGAGGCCCCACTAGAGCTTCACAAGTATCCCTTAAGAACTCATGAAATAATGACCCAAACACTAAAACCACAATGTGGTGCTCTTAAATTATCTATCAAGGCGGAGTACAAGCAATCCTTCGTTGAAAAAACATCAAGGCTCTGTTTTTCGATTGTGCTTCACATATGCTCTTTATGAGATCCGAAACAGCATGACCACCAATGATATTATATACTTCTTTCGCGAATCAGTTTTACGAAGAAATCATTATACCCAATATTTCAAAATTCTTCGAAACGAGAGGTAGTGAAAAACACAAGACGATCAGAGTGTTCAAAAAACATTTCATATAATGGAGGCACTAGGCCACACGGAAAAATGCTTTGCAGCGCACCCACGCCGCTGCTTCAAAGGGTACGTCTATTCTGTCCTTATGACAAAATACTCCGCTGTGTAAGAGCCTGTAGTAAACGTTCTACGATATAGTCAAGGCCACAGAACACATACAGAAAAGTTTGCGAATACTGATGAAATTTGAGAGATTCCTTTTCTATCACCGAAAAGCTCAGTCTAAAAAAAGAATTGGAGTCATTTTCCCGGACTGTAAAAAGACTAATTCAGATGAGCAACCAACCAGCTGCTACCCCATCCGAATACTGGAGGAGATCTTTGGTTATCGCTTATCTATCTGGAGTATTCTGGAGAAGCGATTTACCATCCAAAGCATGCCGGTGTATAAATTAAGCTCACAAGTCGCTACAAAGCATTATCAATGCTTGTGAGACCTTCAGCTAATTTTACAATTTAAGTGTCATCAAAAATAAATTTGAATTGTGGCTAATGACATGACAGAAGAAACCTGGAGGTAGGTAATTTTAAAGAGCTTGGAATTATTGATGTTTTGAGAGAAACACGGGACTTTTATCCAGAGACGGAAAAAGTTTTAAAAATTTTGATCCCACCCCAGTGCTGTGAAGCAATCATTCAGCAACTTGAAGACTTTAACAGCAGAGTTGTTGAAGAATGTGCTAAGAATCCAAGAAGGTTTAGTTTTGGTTTGTTTGAAATTTGTATTCGGTTCTTTTCGATATGAATTGATAATAATAATAATAAGAAGGGAGAGATGAGGGCCAGAATAATTGATGTAACCATCCCATGTGACCACAATCTACGCGAAGCAAGAAATCAGAATGTCATCAAATACATCGACTAGCTTTCGGCTTTCGAAGTGAAAATAATTTACCAACTAGACGAAGGCACCACTGGTCATATTATAAAATGGTCTTGTCGAGAGCCACCTGAAACAGGAACTGATAAAGTTAGGAATAAAGGAGACACAATTTGATACTCACCGCCTAAACAGCTGCAATATTAGGAACCTGTAGAACTGTACGAAGGGTAGGTACACTCACATGATTGAGTCGTTGATAGATATCCTAACTGAGTTATACCAAAACAGGCAATTCCTGTGAACAAAAAAAAATAATTATAACAATAATGATAAAGTAAATTTATTCCCACAATCAACATCAATCACAGTTGAATTGCAAAAAGTTTCAAATTCGGCCATAGAGTATATAATGATATTGTGTGTAGAGCTTTTCGAAATGTCTTGTACATACCTATGAATATTATTCCTGATCGTTTTTCGGAAATAATTATATAATTTTATTCCCATGTACAAAGTTGTGCTTTCTGTTGAGGAATATTTATGACGGGGATAGAAATATTCTATCGTTTTCCTTATATTATTTTCATTTCTATATACCCAAAAAAAAGGTTGTTCTTGCGGAAGAAAAGCGGAGTTCGATATATAAACAGACCAGGAAGCTGGAAGAGTCAATATATTTTTTCTCCTAAATACGCCTCTACACGGTAGTCCCTTATCGATACTATTGAGTTGGTATCATCAGCATACGAATATGTCTCTCTACCATTAAGGGAAGAGGAAAATTTTTTGGTGATTTTCAACAGGCTGTATCTCAATGAAAAATGGTCGTATTGGAAATAAAAAAACTTACTTTTGAACTTGACGACTCTAGTTTCTTAATTTATTGGTTAATAATTTTTCGGATTTCCGGTAGCTATGCAATCTTCGGATAAATCAGGTAGAAAAAATTTTAAAAATTTAAGTTTTTGCTCTACGCGCATGGAAACAGTTTATTCATCTCTAACCGGATTTTTACGTCCCTCGAATATGACCATTTGTCTTTGAGATATCTAATTTTGAATGCAAAAAGATCATTTTTGACTCAACTGCCGATTTTTCTGGAATTACTGTTCTCCTAGCAAGCCGACATGTTTTTTCTTTTTCTTTAGAAAATTTCCTATAAAAATCTGTTAGGTATGCTTAATAAAAATTTTTTCGCCTGTAATGTTAACGTGAATAAATAGCAAACAAATGCCATTTTGCCATGTTTAGGTTGATGGACTGTTTCTTCCCCAATATTGGGGGAAAAGCTTAGGTTTCAAGGAAATTTTACAGCCTAATGTTCCCAAAAAGTCCTCCCTGTTTCGGTGGATCGATTTGTTCACCGGTTTCGTTAGACCGACTGATGGAAATTTTGAAAAAATTAAGGGAACAAGATTTTTCTTCCTTAACCTAATCTTTTTAATCAATCAATAATCACATTATTTCTTAATTCTTTACTCAAATTTGGTTTTTTAAGATAATTATGAAAAAAAATTCAATTTCAGTAATTTGAAAAAAAAAATTGAATTTGAAACAACACAAGAGACCATTTCTGCTTCACCTTCACTAAAGTTGCAGACACATTTAAACCTTCATTTTCCTCAGAAAAAAATTCATTGAATAAATTTAAAGTGTATACCCTTAGTTGTCCACGATAGGAACACGTTGAGCGAAATTCTGATCGACAGAATTTTTGCGTTTTCTGTAGAGCCTCAACTCAATTTTCTCGAAAAAATTTCGACTTGTTCGGTAAAATCACCGATTTGAAAAGATTATTTCAGGGAACAAAAACCTTGTTCCCTTACTTTTTTCAAAATTTCAACCGATCGGTCCAAGGAAACCGTGAACCGATCGATCTACCCAGTCAGGAGAGGACTTTGAAAACATCGGGCTGTAAAATTTCCTTTTAATATAAGCTTTTTCCCCAATATTGAGGAAGATACAGTAGATTAACCAAAAAATGGAAAAATGGCATTTTTTTTGCTCTTTTTTCACTTCAACGTTATGGGCGAAAAAAATTTTTTTTCAAATAACCATGACAGATTTCTTCAGGAAGTTTTCTGCAGAAAAAGAAACCGCCTGTCGGTTCCATAGGCGCTCAGTAGTTCCGGCGATATCGGCAGTTGAGTGAAAAAGAATCTTCTTGCATTCAAAATTGGATATCTAGAAGACATATAGGTAGTCATATCCGAGGGTGGTAGAAAGCAAATTAGAGCTGAATAAATAGGCCATGCAACCTTTGCATCGGTTTTGCTCGAAAAAATTGTTCTATGCTCCTAGAGCAAAAATACTTGTAAAATTCTGAAAATTTTTTCTTCCTGATTTATCCGAAGATTGCATGGCTACCGATACTCCGAAAAAATTTTTACCAATAAATTGAGAAACTAGAGTCTTCAACCTTCAAAAGTAAGTTTTTTTTATTTTCTATACGACCATTTTTCACTGAGATACAGCCTGTTGAAGATCACCAAAAATTTTTGAAAATTTGTCTGTTTCTTTAATTGTTGCGCGCAATGTATTTCAGACAGATCATCAATATCTCAAATAATATCGGGCCAAATGTTGTACCCTGGGGTACTCCAACCGAAAGTACACTTTCCGAGGATTCATATCGTGTCCCTTCACTAGCAAGCATTTTTTCAGAGAGATCTTTGCAAATGTTGTAATGAGGCTAATTGGCCTATGATTTGAAAATTCATGTCTCCTTTTTTATAGAAAGGTTTCACGAGAGAAATTCTCGGCGGATCAGGAAATATACTCATTTTGAAGGAACAGTTTATGATAAAACAAATTAGTACCCGCATACTTTTTATGACGTTGTATATTTTTATAGAAATACCTTGTTTTTGAGTACTCTGACTACCTATAACATCTCTGCTTCTCTTGAATCAAATAAATAAAAAGATCTTGGTGTACAATTTTTCTGTCTACTGATTTTATTTTCTCTCTCAGCTAATTCTGACTTTTCATACTTTTCGCCTAGTAAACTCAGATATTTCTCTTTATATGATTTTTCCTTCTTTGTTATTTCCCTACCTATTATATAATACCTACTGTAATCTGATAAAACATAAATAATTATGTGTCAAATCCATTCATTCTGCCACATCTCGTAGAACAAGACGAAGATATCTATTGATGACATGTTGGCCTCCTGTCACGAATTAATTTAACATCAGTCAAATTTATGAGATAGAAAACAGTGGAAGAAGTTCAGTCAACCATACAACAACTCAAAAACCGTAAATCACCAGGAACAGATAACATCACTAACGAAAAGATCAAATACAGTGGCAGAGAAATACAACAAGAGATAATGAAATTATTCCAAATGATAATGAAGATCGGTGAAGTACTTACCTCGTGAATGGAAGAGCAGTATATCAATACCTATATACAAACAGGGCAGCAAGAAAAACCCTAATAATTATGGGAATATAACCCTACTAAATCCAACACACAAGCTATTCACCAAGATTTTGGTCAATAAAATCTCCTACCAAGTGAGTATATCCGAGGTACAAGAAGGCTTCGGACGCAGTAGGTCAATGCTAGATGCAGTTTTTATATTGCGGCAAGTCATAGAGAAATCAATCCAATTCAACAAATCCATGTTCATATGCTTCTTGGACTTAACAAAAGCCTTCCACCGAATAAGACTCTACGATATTCTTCTTGTCAAAAAAATATATCAAAATAATTAAAAATCTTAATATTTCAACTTTACAAGGATAAAAACAAACTGTGGATTATCCGACGAAATCCGTATATCCACTGGCATTCGACAAGGAAACAGCCTGAGTCCATTACTTTTCAATCTCATAATGGACAGAATCATTGAAAAGGTGAAAAAGATTCGAGCGGGCTATAGGATGGGTAACCGCTCTCTCAAGATTGTGTGCTATGCCGATGATGCTAACTTGATAGCAGAAAATGAGATGACCTACAACGTCTTGTGTATGAGTTAAAAAAAGCCAGTAAAGAACTAATATTAGTATCTGCTGTGAGAAATCTAAGACTATGGTCATCGCCAAAGAGCCTATCTGATGTAAGATAGTCATCAACAACAAAATGATAACTACTTGGGAGTGACGATATCCAGTGAACGATGCATCGTGGAGGAAGTTCGAGCTCAGGCACACAAGGCTGCAAGGATAGGAGGCTGTCTGAGGGATGTTATCTGGAAGAACAAAACCATAAGCTACAACACGAAGACTCGTATATATAAAGCATGTGTGGGACCAATCCTCACATACGCCGCTGAAACGAGGGCAGAAACATCGACTACTAAGAGAATGGCTAGAACAACTGAAATGAGAATTTTGAGATCTATTAAAGGAGTATCACTAAGAGACCATGTGAGAAGTTAAGATATAAGGGAGGAACTGGAAGTGCAAAATGTACAGAAGGCTCATTCTATCACTCGTTCATTCAAAAACTTCATGAATTTTGAACTCGTTTATGAATATCAATGCCTTCTGCACTTGTATCATGAATAACTACTCTAAAACAAGTTGCAGAATGATGGGCTCCTATTCCAACACGAATGCGAAATTCATTTTCTTAACGCTTGAGTGTTGGAATTGCCTTCTGCAACGAGTATCAGACGATATTTGCTCTTATTTCAATCAAGTTTTGTGAAGCACCGTATTCAGATAAAATATTCTAGTGACTTTTGTATTGTATTTTGGCTGTTGGTGTGATTGTCACGAAAATTGACATATTATGCTTCTAGTATTGTAATGAACTGATTACGATACTGAAATAAAGAAATGAATTTTATTTGATCCTCCACTGCCTCCAGTTCATTATTCTGATTGCCCCCCCCCCAGCTCAAATGCTAAGGTCGCCCTTAAATCACACAGAACATGAGAGAAAAATCCAACAACGAATGAAAATACGTGTGAATGAATGATATAAGATTGGCATTTGAACAATCACAATCACAATAAGTCGCTAGGTCAATCCGTTGCGACTTGGAATTCTGCATAAGTAGGTTCCTTTGTTTCTATAAGCGTTCATCGACCACAGCAATATATTCCTCTTCCTGTCATTCCCGTTCCTATAGACTATAAAATAATTCATTCTTCATGAGTTCAACAACCAAGATATTCACTAGAAGTTATTCACGAGACAACAACAACAATTCATAAGAGAACAACGTTTGCTGTATCAGCAAGTTCACTATCAAATATTCTCTCGATCCCTTAATCAAATAGTTGGAAGACCTCCGAAACCACCATTTATATTGATATCAGTATTTTCCACCATTTGCAACATCTTCCTGATGTCCTCCGAAAAATCAACCCACTCCTGCTTGAAACTCGAAATGACTCACGGCGTCTGTTCCCCCATCGCTTCATCTTCTCCCGCCTACCTTCCTCTTCCTCCAGTTCCCGCTGGGAGATCCTGGCTTTGAGTTTACAATCAGCTCCTCGTCGAAACGGAAACAAGCGTCTGAGATGCCCGGAGTCAGCAATCACGGCTCCGGCACACAAAGGACCGCGCTTCCGGATTATGTAACACAGCTTTGTTGCCTCCGATCCTGTTCCTCCCTGAAATATGGATCCAGGCCCATAATTATCGAATTCAGATAATCCTCCCTTGATTCCTTCCCGCCGAAAACGCCGAATATAATTATGGAATTATCGAGGTTTGCGAGATCTTGAGGATTATGATTAGATCCCTCGATTTGCTCCATTCATGAGAACATTGAATATATTATTAGTGGCATAGAAAACTTTTCAATCTCAGAAACTCATTGCGTAGAATGCTACAACTATTTTTGTTGACCACCGCTCATTATCCGCGCTTATTATCCAGAATGTTGAAGATTTGCTTTGAGTATTCGGAGTAGAGTAGAAGATTGTTTTTATTCGCACATATTCGACTCAAGGTCTTCGCAAAAAAATACAAATTCAAATTCAAAACAAGAGATTTGGTTATTGAATAGTTTTTAAGGCTTTCACAACCGAATATCCTAATATCAAAAGAGTCTTCCGGGCTTATTGGCCGTGGTTCATAAGGAATAATTTCTCCTAACGTTTCGCCTACAACTGCGGTTGGCAGTTTTAATGAACTTTGATGCCAATCTTGAAAGAGTTGAACCAGAGGTAAGGATATAGTGCCGGGTTATGGATGCAAATTTCGAAATTTCACCACATTCAGCGGAGCCAACGGATTCAAGATTTAACTCTTAAGTCAACATCTGATTGGTTTTCTACTATGTCTGAACTAAAACACACAAAAATTGTGTGAAATCTATATTGGACGATTTTTTTATGAGATGTTCAATTGTCTTCTACTTCGCCACAAATACAACTAGAGGTCTCGACTGATTTCCATTCGAAAAGCATGCCATAGTAGGGAACTAACCCCCTTCCCATTGAATAGAAGAAATCAAGAATAATTTTAAGTCATAACTAAAAAGAAATTGAAAATTGAAAGATTTTGGCACCCCAAGATGGCCGACTTCGAGGTAGTTTAAACTGTAGGTTCTGCAATTTTGGCCTTATTTATTGATCGTTCGTTGGTTTTGGCAGTTGTATGTAGTGGAAAAAACATATAAGAAATGGTTTTTTGTACAGCATAGGCTGATCTTACTCGTCAATTAATGGCGAAAAGCTGAATTTTTTGACGTTTGTAAATACATGGTTTAATTATTGTGCATACAATTTTAATTGATAGGATTACACGAGATAATTTACCTATTTGTTTCATTGCATATTATCTGAATTTGTATGTACCTTAATTGAAAAAATAGAATGTATGATTAGTAACAGGAACAAATTATTCATTCCGTACGCAATTCAACTCACCAATTCATTAGAAGCAATTTTTTATGATATTTTGACTCCTTGATTTGTTTCTATCATTATTTATTCCTCTATTGGTCATTAAAAGAGAATCGAAAAAACTTCGAATTGTAAAAATTCAAATATACAAAATTCCCGCCACAAATTTGGCTCCGCAACATGGCGGATTTTTGGTGACACTTTCATAGCAAGGGAAACATAGGATATGCTACCTCCCCTTCTTCTACCTCAATGGTTCTAACTATCTGTTGCCATGTGTACGGATTTACCTACAATATAATGATTTATCCAATTTTCACCTTTTGAAGAATAAATTTGGAGGTTTTTCTGAAAGTTTTACCGACACCAGTCACTACGAATGTAGCACAAATTTTTTCACAAATTTATAATTGCTGAAATACCATTTTCTTGAATTTCAATTTTCTTGGAAATTTGAGAGACTTTTGGAAAAATTCGAAAGGCACAACTTAGTAAACAACACAATACATGAATACCAAAATCTATTTCAGCTGCCAAAAATCAATTTTATGGAAAATTCTATACTGTTTCGAACAACACATTTTGTGGAATATCTTGAGAACCGTATGTAATAAAAGAAAAATTGAAACGGCACAAATCAGTACAAATCTAGTACAATTAGGTTTATTAACATTTTTTTGCTGGGCCAACTTCACACACATTAATTTTTGCCGTATAAATTGATATTTTTAGTGGGAAACATCAGAAGTTTTCTATAGAGAACCTGGAGAAATTTTTTGTACTTTCACAAAAATTATAATCAATTATATAGTATGAAAAAAGGTTTTTGATCAGTGCATATTTTAACTTATCACTTTTTAAATGCATGAATTCTTATACTCTTATCCGAAGATTCTATATCACATGAAAAATGCTGTTAAAAACTCCCGGATGGTGCTTCTTCTATCCAGCAAACGTCCGGAGCATATAATCTGTTCCTCGTATTGCCATGACAACCCGGAATCCCTCTCCAACAAACAGGGTTTCCGTACCCTCCGTGTGGAGTTCGGCCTTTCAGCACTTCGTTACCTTTATTCGTTTAGAATCTCGGGAAAGGCAACGCCGAATCATGGACTCGACGCAACTTTTCCAACTTCGTATATATCCCGCTTTCCGTTCTGTTTGCAAACATGACCCGAATACAGAATGGGTTATCGTTTGTTACGAAATAGGTGTGGAAGTTCAGGGTACGTCTTACGCTGGAGTACCCACTGAACTGGCAATTTTGCAGTTTCTCTTAGTTCAAATTGGAATTATTCCTGAATAATGTTCTCTCGAAATGAAAGTTTTTATTGAAGTTGCTCGTAATAGTTGAAGATTCGACACGTTGATATGCAGGCACGTAGTTAGGGGGGTGGCTAAGGGGCTAAAATCCCCCCGGAAGTTTTAAAATATCAATAAGCTTGTATTACATTTTACGAAATTCATGAATTTTATCATCCCTATAGGTTTATAAACAAATAAGCCCCCCCCCCCTCCAAAATACCTGGCTACAGGCTTTTTGGTATGATGGAAGAATGCAAATTTTGAGGGTGACGGACCCGACAGTGACATCTGATTTCATTTCTCTAGCCTCATAGCATGATAAAAGATCTGAGCATTCGTTTCGATGATTACTTTTTTGAATTTTTCTATGTTCAAAAGAAAATTCATCATACAGGTGTCCCATAACTAATGAATCGAATGACGTATCATCATAAAGTTGACTAAATACTATCGAATGAAACCAACATTAGTTGGTACAGTTGTACCGTTTCCAAAGTAATTAGAATTTTATGAATATATCTAATATTGCCGATTCTCGAACAATTTTTTTCAATTGCAGGGCCAGTATGTCATTGTAGTCCAAGAGCTAGTGATCCCTCCGAGTAACAGTTTGTCTGTAATTCTAGAAATTCTTATAGTGGTAGTTCATAGCATGATGAGGACGGAAATCATCGCCTGGCACCCCTCACCCCTGCACTTCCTCAACCCCTATATCTTTGAAAGTGTAAAAAAAATTAAAAAACTAAACTTATGCCTGTAAGCTTGAAACTTTCATTACGATTTTGTTAATTCATTGTAAAGTTCAAAAAAAAATTAACAGACGATTTCGACGAGCACAAGTACCTGCCAGGCGACTCGAAAATTGTGTAAAATATGAACAGAAATAAACTTTTTTCGGTAAGGCTGAAATTTATATACGTGTCTGAGGGAATGAAAAAATAAGTTTCATTATTAATCTTCATCATCATCTGATATGTTATCATCAATTTCTTCATCATATGGTACAGTTTTTTCAAGCACAGTACACTATGTCCCAAATTGGTAGAGACTGCACTGTATCTCAGCTATTATTGAAAAAAGAAGCATGTAGTTTTCGCGACTCCTTTGTCACTTTTTTGCAAAACTTTTAAATCCAGACGAAAAATATTCCAACTAGGTATTTTTGTTTCTGGAATACAGGGTGAATACGAAAATGTGCACTTTTTGGAGATATTATTTTTCGGGTCCTGTATAAGAAAGAAAAAAATTGAAACTGCCTATAATGATATTTTTACGTAGAAGTCAGTGGCGTAGCTAAAATTTTTTTCAAAGCATTGTTTTTGAGATTGAATTGGAATGGAATGTTTATTTTAACGTCAAATTGTTGCATTTTTTCTGAAGACCTTGATGTATCACAACCTAACCTTCAATAGATTTCAGTTGAAAAAAATATCCCACGCATTTAATCAATATTCACACACATTCGATCATTACTTCTCTGAAAAATGGTGAAAACAACAAAAACTTTTAGTGTAAATATTGTAATTTTCATGTCTTACTTAAAAAAAACAAACAGAAATATGAAATTTTCTGATGGTTGACGATGAAATTTATTGAAGGTTAGGTTCTGATACATTAATGTATTCAGAAAAAAATGCGAAAATTTGACGTTAAAACATACAAGGTGTTCCATTTGAAAAATTTCAAGTTTGTGCTCTGTCTCAAAAACATTCATCCGAAAAAAATTTCGAGCTACGCCACTGACTGCTACGTAAAAATATTATTATAAGTCTTTTCATTTTTTTTCTTATACAGGGCCCGAGAAATAATCACATTCTCAAACATGGGCGCTCGCAGGGGGCCGTGGCCCCCCTGAGATTTTGAATCCCCTATTGTTTTTGAGCAAAATGGAATACTTATGTCACTTTCGCCCCATCAAATTTTGATTTGGCCCCCCCTGAGAAAAAATTCTGTGGGCGCCCATATTTTCAAAAGTGGACATTTTCGTTTTCGCCCAGTATTCCAGAAACAAAAGTAGTTGGAATATTTCTGTGTCTGGATTTGAAAGTTTTACAAAAAAATTGACACAGGGGTCACGAAAACCACATGTTTCTTTTTTCAATAATAGCTGAGATACAGTGCAGTCTCTACCAAATTGGGGACATAGTGTACTGCGCTTGAAAAAAACTGTACCATATAATGAAGAAATTGATGATAACATATCAGATGATGATGAAGATTAATAATAAAACTTATTTTTTCATTCCCTCAGACACATATATAAATTTCAGCCTTACCGAAAAAAGTTTATTTTTGTTCATATGTTACACCCTTTTCGAGTCTCCTAGCAGGTACTTGTGCTCGTCGAAATCGCCTGTCAATTTTTTTTGAACTTTACAATGAATGAACAAAATCGTATGAAAGTTTCAAGCTTACAGGAACGAGATTAGTTTTTTAATTTTTTTTACACTTTCAAAAATATAGGGGTTGATGAAGGTCAGCGGTGAGGGGTGCCAGGCGATGATTTCCGTCCTCAGCATGCTATGAACTACCACTATAAGAATTTCTAGAATTACAGACAAACCGTTACTAGGAGGGTTCACTATCTCTCTTACTATTAAGGATAGCGATTCCAGCCTAAATTAATCCTAGATTATTGTATTATCACTCCAAATTAAAATTAGTCTTTAGCAAATAAGTTGCCAACAATGAATGGACCAAAAAAGTTGAACTTTGAAAAATGGTAACGTTTTCAAAGTCTATAATAAGGCTTCTTCATCAGACCAAATTTTGAGAATGATCAGAATCGTAGATCGTTTTTCAATCTGTCATCTGACATTTCAGACAATCGAACCTAGCGTATTGCTATGAATCTTTCTGTTATAGTCCTTTTGCTATCTAATTTATAATAATATGGCTATGATATAACGTATTCCGTTCCGAGCGTTATTGCAATATTCGTTATGAATTTTGTTATAGCACTATTGCTATCATTTTATGCTACGATAGCAATATATTTATCTTAGCAATATTGTTATTAGCAAACAGAATCGCACTGAATGCAAAATTCTCCCCTACATTGTTGAAGATGAAACAGAAAAAACTATGTTTAACTAAATATTATCTAGCTGTAAAAGTGAACAGATTAGACACGAATTTTTATAACTTATTTTCATTCCAGTCATCAAGATATGTCGTTTTCTAGCCTCTCAACATCTTGGCAGTGCCGGATTCACACAAAAAGAGGCCCTAGGTCAAATTATTGGTGAGGCTCCTTTCCTACCTAGGGGTCCCCCTAACGATTAGGGGGGCCCGGCGACATTTCCCCGGAAAGTTTTTAAAACTAGGTACCAGGAGTTTGATTTTAACGCTAATCCAGCACTTAAAATGTGTTGAAATTTTACAGGATTTTTTACCAAAATGTCATTAGTCTTTTTGAAATGTCATGGCAACTCTTTATCTCAGATCTAGATGAATAAAAGTTACTTGCTGGATAGTTTAAAGAGTTGTTGCCCCCCTGCCACTGTAGTTGAGTAGAGAATTCGAACCATGTTAATTATGTTATGTTTGAATATCTTCTACACTTGTTGTTCGTATAATTAAAAAAATCCTGGCGTTTGCCGCCGCCTTTAGCCTGCGGCCCTAGGCCGCAGCCTAGTCGGCCTAGTGGCAAATCCGGCATTCCATATTTGCAAAAAGCGAATTCTTCCAAGTAATCCCTGATTGTTTGGTTTTTTTAACAGTTCACAAGTCACGTCACCCCACGGTCAAACAGGATTTTGTATTAGATATATCGAGGTATTATCGAAGTATCTTTTGAATTAACTTCCATTCCTAAATAACTTTTTCCCTCGAAATCGAAAAATTCTATCATATACCCAAATCCCATCATACAACCAAATTAAACATTAATTCCTGATAGACCTTGACCATCAGTAAAATTGATAGTTTCTATGGAGAACTATTTGGTATATTTCTCAGTGATCTAGAAAAACTCACGCGTGCGAATGTGAATTGACGAAGAAATGGTTGCTACAATAGATTCCCGCCAGCTGAATAAACTCCTGCACTTGAATAGGTGTTGAATGTGCCCCAGATAATTACTTTTAGAAACTATTCTAGCGTAGTGGAATCGCACGATAAGGGGCGCTCTTCACACGGGAATTGAAACAATCGTTGAATTGGAAGATTATGGTCCTGATTCCTGATAATGATCATGCCTGTAGAATTTCGATATTCGAAATATAACTGCCTTAATAGCTGTTGTCTATTTCATAATTATCAAGCCATATGAAAATTTCATAATTAATGTTCTCGGAACCAGATTGTCAGCAATAAACATATTATGATTGGCATCAGAAATTATTCAAATAAATACTGATAATATTATAATTGAGATCGAATACGAAGGAAAAAGTTTAAAAGTTATTGAAGATGAATACAATTTTGTAAACTGAAGCAGGGAAATTTTCCCTGTTTTTCGTTCGTTTCGAATCCCATGAAGTCAATTTGTGAAATATCAAACGAAAATTCGGATTTTTGTTCAAGAAAAGGAAATACTTTCGAAGAAGTTTTTCGTTTATTCGTATGCTTTGTAAACCCGAAAATGAACCCAGGGCCTTGAATGTAATTACATTCGAAGTACCTCTGATGCTATCTTGAAAATTTTTATACTTAGCTCGGCAATTTTGGATATAAGGGTTTATTTTGAAGAGTTGAATCTATAATCACCCCCTACTCTCTGCTTATAGGTACGCAAATTTGATGTAAAATCTATTGTTTAATTTTTTTTCCTCCATGATTTCTTCTATATCTGTTGATAGATGATATGGTATACATTTGTGAGGTTAACACCTTAACTGCAGGACATTTCCCTATCAAGGATGTGGGTACGGCTTTCCTGAAATTACGCTGAATTTACTATTTTACGAAATATACAGAATTCATCGTATTCATCTTTTCCGTCTTGCCTTAAATATTTTCTAGGATATATTAGTGTGATATACATAGGACATATGCACAGGCATATGTATCGCATAAAATTAATACTACAGTTTCAATCCAGTGCGCCACATAAATGGTTTAGGTGAGTCCTTTATTTTTTTAAGTATCTTATACAAATTTTTCTTCTGGTTTTCAAAAGAGTAATGCTGAATAGTAATTTTCGTATCAAGTGCAGAAAGTTGTAAGTTGTACTTTCCCGTCCACTCCTCGTCGTTCGGGGTAATCAATCGAGTACGGGAAAGATACTTTCCGTACAAGATAGGAACAATATTTTTTCTACAACCCTATTATCAATTGAAAAATAATTCAATAAGTAGAACTTTCGAAATTATTTTTTGTTTGACGCATTGATTAACCGGCTTCTATGAAAAATTATAAACCATAACATAAATAAATACACAGATTCATGAATGCTATCTATGATTTATGAAGTTAACTTTGAAAATCTGATAACTTTCTAAGAAAAATTGACTAAATTATGGATGAAACTACATAATTTGAAATATTCAACTCAAGACTTATACTTGATCTATTTGCTGCTTCTCGAATATCTTGATAAGATGATTGCATCTTCAATCTTGTTTTTATGAATGATTTTTTAACAATCAATTCAACAGAAAAATTCGAATAAATTTGGTAATTATATTATGACAGATTGAGAAACAGGTTTCTATGGAAACGAAATAAACACAGAAATTCATGAATTATGACACTCTCCGAAACCAAAACAGTGCAGGAAAGTAGGTAATTACTCACAGATGTAGAAAAAATTCATTTTGTAACGACTGAACTCAAAACGAATCCGAGTATCACAGAATTCAGGAGAGAACTAGCAGAATTTTTTGTCAATAACATTCTGGATAATTACATCAACTCTTCAGTCAAGAAGAAAAGCGCATACTTTTCAACTTTGTCGGTAATTCGAATCATAATTTTTTGTATTTTTTTTGATTAATTTTTCTTTATATGTATATTCTGTTTTTGTTCCTGTTGAACTGAATCAATCAATTTTTTGCATTTGTTTTGATTCTCTTCAGATGCTACTATATAAGTGACCAGAGGTGAAACAGGACAGTGCATATTTATTATACTTTGAACTATTCTCTTTCCGATTGTTTCGATAGGCGGGTACCTAGTGTTTCAATCAAGGTGAAAAAAAAGACAAGTCAGTCGATTTTTTCGGTATATAGCGAAGGTGTTAATAGGTCGTAACTGTTTATTTTCGAACGGCTTGTTGATTTCTTAATAGAACTCTTTCCACTTTGTAGTCATCAGGATTATCAGCACGCTTCGTGTAGTAGTTTGGAGTGCTATTATCTCGGGGATGAATGAAGGGATAGGAATGGTATGTAGTACTATTGAGTATATTAATAACCAATGATATGGTGAAGTCAGTCAGTCAGTGGTGTCCAGACGGCCATATAGAGAAAAACACAACTCTATGCGACCCTAGCGGTGTTAGAAGGAACTAAGCCCGAAACGAGTATTCGATTCGACAGTTGGTTCCTGAAAGCTATGTTTATTTGTTTTGTTTTGAATTCTGTCGTCATGAAATCTATACCTGGGAAAAATTACTTCAAGAACTCTAATTGCTTTGTTTTCTAACAAATCTAGGAATCCTGGAGCCCATTTTCATTATTTTCATGGTAAAAACCAAAATGTGTACGTAACCAACAAACTAGAAATCGTAGAGGAAAACAGGCAAGAGTGAAATCGGATGTCAATTGAAAGCAATGCTTCATATGTTTTGAAATCATTTCAGAGACTCTCACTATGAAAACATTTCTGCTACTGGGAAAGAAAGCTGAAAAAGCCGTTCAAGTTCAGACATTTTAATTTGAAACTTGTACAAGCTATGGTATAAAATGTGAAAAAACAGCACTGAGAGAAGTTTTGTGAAATTGTAGAGGAGTACTAGCATTCATCATCAGATATAAAATATTTAGATTCATATATGAGATCAGCTATTAAGAACTTTTTGATCAGATCGTTCTGTGTGTGATTCTCTTGAATATACTTATGTTCAGCAAGGATCCAATCTATATATGGAATTTCAACAAAATTGTGAGAATTGGCAGTTTTAAACAATTTATTATACATGTATGTATTAATTTAATAATAATATTAAAATCAGCTTGAAAACATTGTCGTTCATTTAGCATCGTAATTCAAGACAGATAAGTTGAATAATTTTATTTTATTATAACTGCAGCCTAAGACACAAGTGAGATGCAATAAATGAATAATACATTAAAATCTAATGAATTCTACAACATGATTAATTGATGATCACATGTTCTGCATACATCCCATTCTCGAGGATGTTTCTTAGTTTTAATTAAATATGGATAATCTCTAATGTTTTCTGTTTTGTACATTTCATTGTTATGGAAAGCAAAAAGAAAAACAGCAGAGACAAAACTAAGCAATAAAGTTCACCTTCACAAAAATTGTCAAGATATCTTATAGTAAGTATAACCTTGTACAGTATAGTAGCAGAGGGCAGAGCTAAAATATGCTTGTAAATTCCAAACAGTCTTACTTTGTATGTGTATATAATTTTACCAACCTTCACACCATCATTCATGAGACATCATTTTCTCAATTTGATGGGGTTGTCTTAGTAGAATTCCAATGTTTTGAAATAATTTTTTCCCACATAGATTCAAATGATTGCATTGCAACACTTGCTCACCCTCTACACAGCATCTATGATGTATTCATGGGCGCCCGCAGGGGGGGGGGCTGAGATTTCGATTCCCTTCTTGTTTCTGAGCAAAACCTTATAATGATTTCGCCTGCGCCTTATCAAATCATTATTTGGCCCCCCCTGTGAAAAAATTCTGCGGTCGCCCATGGATGTATTGCATGTAAATATTGGAACCTTTCCTATAATTTGAGGAACGCTTGATAAACATTTTGCCAGATGACCTGAAACTCAATATTTTACCTAAAATATAACAAGAAACATAATATTACTTATACTTACACATTATATGTAATCCACAGGATCCACAATTAAGGAAACAACTTCGATTATTGATAGTCAATAAACGTTAAAACTAAATAATCCTTTTATTGCGTTCATACCCCCATACCCAATCAGCACCTCAGAGGTAAAGTGTGTTAAGTCACATTTTTTCAGACACGAGTTATCTACAATATTGGATTCACCTTAGTGAATTCTAGCACAGTTTTAACTCCCTAGGTTCATCAATTCACCAAAGAATGGCAGTAAACATTCTTTCAAACAATACTGGAACCGAAAAATCTCTCTTAATAATAGTTTTTGTGTCTTACTACTTCTTTTTTAATTTTTATTTAGTGATATTGAGTTTTGTTGTAAAAATTTCTATGGTGTTATAAAAATGGTGTTAAAATGAAAAAATATCTCTTTTTTCACTTGTTCACACTTTTTTCGCTTTCTTTACGAAATGATCCATAATTCGAATGAAGTCATTCATACTGATTCATATTTTTATTTATAGTTAATACCTATCCTATCGAATAATAAATTACTGATAGAAAATCTTCGCTTAGGCCCATACCTAAAGATAATAATTCATATAAATCTCAATAATTCAGCTTGGTCTTGGTAGTTTTCGAAAAAACAATCGGTTCTTTAATGTGCTAAGTCACCTACCTACTTTATTGCAATCAGTCTCGTCTGAGGAGTGGCCTTATATGATTTTCCAATTTTTCTTTATTGAACTGGTTTATTAGTCGCAATTATGTTCCCTTTGTTTTCACATTATATTTTTTATTTCATGTTATAGGATTAGGATAGATTATCAAGAATTTTTGATTGGTAGCTACTTGAAGCACTTATGTAAAAAAAAGCTAAAAAATTATACTTCAGGTTGATAATTGCACTTTCCCAGGGTAGGAAATGTTAGCTTCGAATGACACAATGATTAATTCGAGATCAGAACCTGAATCAAGTGCATCCCGCACGAATTAGAGATTTAACACAGTTACGTGAACCAATTGTGAAAAATAAATACATTCAACGCTCCTCCAATGAATTTTCGCAGGCGTTTTCGTAGGTCACGTGCTGGTAATTTGGTTTGATCCCCACTGTGGCAATCGCTGAATACTGGAATACTTGACTCATTGGATTACGAGGCATACACACATACGTTATTACATACATACACGTGCCGATCCCTTTGACCGTATCTATTCCTGCCCCATAGAACTCGAATGCATACTATTTTGGATGTATCGGAAAGGATTTCCTACGTGTTCTAGGAGATAGGAGATGCGACAACAAATGCGTTCTATTTAAGATACTACATAATACGACACTTTTTAGGTATAACTTTGTGTAACTTGTTGCACAAAGTGAAATATGTTTTATGCAACTGGTAACGAAAAATGGATTTCATTTTAGTGACTCAAAATTCCATTTATATATATATATATATATGGAAAAGATTTAATGGACATAACCCTCTGAAACGAAAATGAACCGTTTGTGATTTCTTTTCCATGTATTTCACCGATCCCTCGTTATTTATCCTTATATTATATATATATATATATATATATATATATATATATTAGACTATTTCAAAAAAATCGACATTTTTTGTTTTCACGAAACTCCCCCCCCTAATTATCTTCAGGGTATCGAAAAGAGACCTCTATGAAAATATCAGTTTCAAATAAAAATAATATTTTTCTTTTTTCAATAAAAAATTCCTAGAGCAGAAACCAATAGACAGATTTCATTAAGGTATAGAGGTATTTTTGAAGAAAAAGTTCGAATAACTTTTGAACGTGCGGTTTTATCGAAATATCGAATGGGACAATTTCGTAGAGCATCTAGTTCCCTACACGAAAATTTATCACACAGTTGAATCCGCCAATTGGTTCGTGAAGAAAAAATTTTTTATTGAAAAAAGAAAACTTTTCCTGCTATCAACTGCGGAAATAGAAATCATCGCTGAACGACCTCTAAATATCAATATTCAAAGCTTATATATTCACACACGCCTTTTTTCGATACCCTGAAGATAATTAGAAATAGAGTTTCGTGAAAACAAATCGATTTTTTTGAATAATTTTTTTCTTCAAAAATACCTCTATATTAGCATCGAATCGAATAATTTTTGAAGGGGTCGTTTTATCGAAATATCGTAAGAGTCATTTTTGTAGAGTATCTGATTGTCTACACGAAAATTTATCACACAATGAAATCTCAACTTTATTCACTGCAGCCCTAAACAACTCAGTTGTACCGATACCAAACCAGGTTCTGAGGTTCTTATTGAATAGGGTAAGAACATAAATTATAAATTGAGAAGCAGACTTGCAAAACGCAGTTTGTCCAAAATTTCACTTTTTCAACCAAAAGTGGCGTTGCATTATTCATTTGGATGTCTATCGTTTCATGAAATCCTAGACATTCAAATCGCATCATCGCTTGCTTAAAATATATGGTGGAAACCACTTATAATAAATGATAGTATGTTGAAAAGTGCTCAGAAATTCTCGATTTTATTTTGATCCTTTAATTTATTGCAGTGTGTAGATTTATTTCAGTGTGTAGATTAAAGCTTTCAATTCTTATATCGATACTCAGAGGGGGGGCGCCATCATGAATTTTTGCCCCGATCAGAAAAATTCGTAGATCCGGGCTGAGGTGGATGGTGGATTTATGGAAAAATCATGAAAGACCCATCCCTATTTCAGTTGAGGAATGACCTCGTGAATTTTTCAACTTGTCATTCACACACTGTTGTACGTGCACACAAATTGTGTTAAATATCACAGTTATATGGAGACCACCCATCAATAATATTACACTGGAAATGAAACCATCAGGTCTAGTCTGATTCTTGTGAAACAATATCTGATTTTTTCCTGCACCAAAATCTCTCATCATCAGCTTGAATTTTTTATTATTGTCATTTTGCTGTGTCATACAGGGTGTTTGTAAATGAATGCGGAGGAGGTGTAGTTCATATATTTTTTTTTCGAAATCGATCTCCCTCCCAAAAGATAGCTTTCATTCAGAATGCGTTGTAGAGTAAACGGTTTAAATTTTTTGGCTGGTTTCAGTCATAATACATTACAAAATCTCATTGAGTATTAATTAACTCTGTAATTATATTTATACTGAGTTAGTATATTCATACTTAATGATAATACTCTTAGAAGCTTTGTGTATTGTGTAGATGTTGCTTACACATCGCTTACATATGAAAAATAACAACCCCTTATGATTTTCCTTCAAAAATTGATTTCCGCAAAAAGATCCCTGAAAAATAAAATTCTTTCATAATTTCTAATTCTTTCGAAAAATTTCGGTCGATGCTTTCCTCAGAATTAATAAAAATTTAAAAGTGGTGCTTACCAATTTTGATTCTATAATATAGGTAGGTATAATCGAATTAGTGTTTTATAGAATAAAATATCGAAATGCGCTGTTATGTAATGAAAACTGGTCAGCGCCGCTAGTAAGTTTTGATATATTTTGAGAAAGTGTCGACTCTATCAAAATTTTGCAAGGAGCTTTCTCTCCAAAATTGAATTAAAAGTGTAAGACAATTTTTTTCTGGAAAATTTTTCCCAAGAAAACAATTATTTTTGAAACATACATGTGTTCGAAATAGTAATCATCGAAATGAATACCATTTTCAATTCCCAGGCTCAGAGATCTTTTATCACATGGTTGGAAAAATTATATTAGATTTTGTCACTGAGATGTGGGATATACTGGTTTCAGCCTTGTTTGGCATCAGCAGAAAATTTTCTGCTCAGTACATCACACCTAATTGCTTTAAATATCGAAGTTTTCTCTGAGAATTTTGTCTCTCAGGTGTTTGAGATACTGATGATGCCAAACAAGGCTGAAACCGATATATCTCACATCTCAGTGACAAAATCTAATATAATTTCTCCAACCATATTTTGGATTCATGTATGTATGTATGTAATGGTATTCATTTCGATGATTACTATTTTGAATTCATCTATGTTTCAAAAATGTTTTTGGAGTGTCCCCAGTAAAGGCAAAGAATTTTTTTGTTTACCGTTTCATTCCTTTTCTTAAAAACAATTATTAGAGAAAAATCATAAGTCATTTTCAACCCCTACCCAATAATAAAATTATTGTGTGAGGAATTACTACTCAGAGCTTCATATCATGCAGAATTTCATGAGTCAGAGTTTTTTAGATCTTATAAAAAATGTTCAAAACCATCAACTCGTCAGTTTTGTCAACTACCCCCGCTTATTTTCATCGACAGGAATCTTTCGAATTTATTAACAGACACCATGTATAAACTCAAGCTGTATTTTTGCGTTGAAACTAGGTTCAAAAATAATTTGCCACATCTCGTGAAACATAATCATGGGAGAATATTTCATTCTAGCACAGTTTTCATAGTATAGGTATTATTTATTGATTACATATTGGCCTCCTGCCACAGATTCATTTATTATCTGTCAAATTCATAATAGAGAAAACAGTTCTGCCAATCAATATTTTTCAAATGCACAAATCACTGAACGACATTTTGAACTCTTTCGAGAATATCAATACCTCATGCACTTTTATCATAAATAACTATTATAGTTTCATAGATTGGAGCAAGAACCATAATGTGTACGTACCTCTCTTCCAAGTTGACGACTAGAGCAGAGAATACTCTGATTGGGACTTCCAACATCAGAAACGCATTGGAGGATGTTGGTATCATGTTCTCATATGACAAAATGAAGTTTTATTATTTATTTGTTGAAATTGCAAGGCAAAAATTTCATCGTGGTTCATTCAAATTCATAACAAAACTCATTTTCTTGGAGAGCTTTTCATAATCAATTCGCATGTTTCTCAAAGGTACCAATATGACATAATAAATTTATTCCACCCCTATCTCCAAATCTAATTTTCGTGGTTCCAGTCCGTATTGTTCGTTCCTATTAATTTATATATTCAGAAGAGAAACGAATCGTGTGTCTTTCCCTTACAACGTGATTCGTATTCAGGGAATAATCCAACGTGCAGCGTTCCCCGAATCAGGTCAGAATATTCTATTCCATATTCCAGCCACTATCTTATTTCTACAATAGCAGAGCTTTAGGAGTACCATTTTCCTTTGCGATTTTATTTACTTATACGGACGAACGTTCGGCTTTGTCTAACACAATAGGTATTCCAATAGGACCTCTCTCGGGAAATGAGCATCACGCTCCCTGTTTCCTTTCTACAGCGACAACGATTCTCTGGATGTGACGGGAATAATTCCATTAATGTTTCTCTTTTCTCGGGAATATTGTTTGAAAATAAGGTGAGTGTAAGACTAGTGAACATATACAGGGTGATGTTACATTTGAAATAACGAAGTTCACATTCGTTTCCGGTAGAACCGGAAGTAGATTCTGCTTGAAATTATTTTACAATTCAAGTTCATGTACTCTAAGACAATAATGCAAGATGTTGAATTTGTATTTCAATTCCTTTCTTGAAAATTTCTGATGAAACACTTTAAAAAATTACCCTGTATATCTGATTAACAACGAAAAAATATAAAAGATGCTTCTTTGATAAATATTAAGGTGGATATTCGGTATGAACTTTGTTGAGAAACCTCCTCCCGGAAAAGTTACACCCTTCCAAAGATAAACAAAAAAAATTGTTGTTTTTTATTTTCCCTGTATGTTAAGCTAAAGACACGAAACTTGGTAAATATTATTCGTTAATGAAACTACACATTTTGAAATATTTTCACCCCTGATTTTCAGAAGAGGTTGAAATAGTCGACCCCTCAGATAATTTTTCTCCCAAATTTTTTTGGGATAAAAATTTTTCTTTTAGAAAAACATGGCTGAACAGCTAAAATCATTTACAAATTTACAAGTATCTACGAAATCTTAAGAATTTCATCCAAAAAACAGTTGTAATGTTAAAAAAAATATCTCAGGAGTTGACTATTAAACCCCCTTCTGAGAATCATTCAAGGTGAGCGAAATTCCATATTGTGCAGTTTTATTGACAAATGATATTAATCAAGTTTCGTATCTTTAGCTTAATTTACAGGAAAAATGTAAGAGAAATATTTTTTTTGAGGGGTGTAACTTTTGCGGGGGAAATTTTTCTGACAATTTAGTACCATATGCCCCCCTTCATTTTTATCACAGATTCCCCCATTAATTTTTTCGGTGTTATTCAGAAACTTCCTGTATAAACACGAGAGATTCCTGAGACTGAATCAAACTCTCTACTCTTTTTGTTGATTCGGCTCGGTTTGAAAGATGCAGGCTGTTGAAAATCCATAAACAAATTTATTTTCGAATATACCTCGTTATTAATTTTATCGAATGAACAGTTGTTCATGATATAGGTTTTCATTGATGTGATGAATCTTCTACGAGCAAATGTTTTATTTTTTCATTATGATAATTATCTACCATTACTATTGTTATTCAATGAATATTTCGCCATTTCGGAAGATGAAACTATTCTTCCTGAAATCTAGTGAAATGGGCATTTTTCGAGTTATTAATCATTCAAAAAATCCATACTAGAGAAATTGAAAAAAATGTTCACTCTGGCAGCATGCAACTGTATTCAAGATATTCACAGAAAAGAATTTAGGCTGTGGATCTAATGCTCGGAGGAACTTGAGTGGCTTAGTTTCAGGGGGTGGCATAGCTCATTATCAAAGTTTCAAATGAAAATATATAAAGGATATATCTTTTTTGTAAACTGAAAAAATGGTATATGAAAAAATCGTATCCTTCAACCTCAAGGATCCATTGTTGCAATATATGTAAAAGTCAAAAACTGTCCTTGTATACGTCATATAAAAAATAGTTCCTTTCATGATATATAGTGATTATCGACATTGAAAGAGTCTTCCAGGCTTATTGGCCGTGGTCCATGAGGAATACTTTCATCTAACGTGATATAGTGATTATATATTTGTTAATATAATAATAATACTCCTCTTTATATCATAGTGTAACTACAAACATAGATACATAAAAAAAAGTGTCACGCCACCATGGTTAGAATAATCAATTCTATTACAAAATACCTCACTTTTCACTTGAACAATTTGAAATAATGCAATCTCTTCATATCATCAGGTAGTGTCTCAAAAAACTTGATACACATGTAAGATCGATATATAAGTATTATTTTCAAGTTCGGAACTTCCACTCAAGTGATCCATTAAAAAAAACACCCCAGATGCCCATTAGATCAAGGCTGTCCAACACTAATTTTTTGTGGCCTGCAGAGGGGCGCTGGAAATCGCCAAAGCGAAAAAACCTCTTACTGATGGATTGTGCCATCAAAATGGCATATTGATCAATATAGGTATATCTGAAAAACTGTATAACTCTGACATTAAGAGAGTCTTCCGGGCCAATAAGCCCGGAAGACTCTCTTTATGTCAATATATCCGGTCGTGAAAGCCTGAAACTACTGTATAACTATGTTGAAACGTGTGAGTATTTTTCGTTATCCTTAGTTGAAAGTACTGATCTATCGGATATCAGCCAGATTGTAATTTTTGTCAGAAACGTTCATAGGGGATGCTTGATTTTGAATGGTACAACCCAGGGTACGGATTTTGAAGCTATGAATAAGGTGGTATCGAACCACGGGGTGTCCATGAACTTTCCTATATTGTCACTGATGGAGCCAGAGCTATGACAGGAACTGAAATCGGATTTGTAAGACTTTTGAAATAAAACCACATAAACAGTCAACAGTGATACATTGTATTGTTCACCAAGAGGCACAATGTGGAAAATTGTCACCTCAAATGGATGTCATGAAAGTAGTTGTTGAAATAACTAACATTATGCGAGAGGGTAATCGTTCTTTGAAAATTTTGAGATTTTCGAGCCGAAGCAGAAGTTATATATGGCGAACTGTTACTTCACACCAACATCCTTGGAAGAAATGAAGGATTTCATTTTGAAGAAGTGTCATATCAACTTCAGATAAAATGCATCGAAAATACTGCAGAAGGAGTCGCAAATAGGTTTAGCGAATTTCAAAAAATTGTAAGGAAATTTTCAGTTTTTGCTCAGTCCCTTCAGAATGTAAGTAGAGCACACCTCCAACTGGAATCGAAACTTAACGCTTACAGTGGGTTTAATGATGGGAAGCACATATCTGAAAAAGCATCATTTGAGTTAAATCTCTTCCGCCGCATTTTAAGGGGGGATATAAAAAATTAGATTATATTGAAATGAAATTCTTTAGAACAAACAGGTAGGAACTAATGCACATAATCCACTTTTTTAATGAAACCCACCTACTATCCTATGCATAAATAAATGAACAGTTTCTCAAATATATATGAAACCTTCGGACCAGAAAGGTCGGATGAACTAATTGAGTTTCTGTCATCATATTAAGGTCTGAGATATGTCTATTTTATAAAATTCAATAAGCTGAACATGTGGGCTTAACAGGTTGATAGTTAGAGCGGTGTTGTGTGGAAGGCCCGTTCGCCAAAGATTAACATTTTAAAATTAATTTCAAATATCAGGTGTTCTCATTCGAATAAATAACTCTAAAAGTAGAGGATCCAAAGAAAATGGGTACGAGTCCACAAATACCTGGGAGGTATTTTAGACCACCAATGAGAAACATGGAACAATTTGTATTTTTGATGCCCTGCCAATTCAAATTTCTGTTTCGAAAAAAATGAATCTTATTTCAACATCCATTGAGGTTATAATTAGCAATTAGTTGAAGGTATTATTGTCTTATATAAGACAAATTTCGTTGTTAGTATTAAACGAATGAAACGCCGAATTATTGTTTCTTTTGACCTCAGACAGAGTTAAAAAAATAGTCGAGATCACCAAAGTATTCCGCGCATGAGATGCAAACAAAATTTTGTCTACAAATGTCAAAAATATTGTTCTAAAATAAGTAACCTCAGCTTAATATGAAAAATAGAAGTTAACTGGCTCAAACCTTAAATCAGAAATGGATAGTCTTCCAACTCCCAAAACTACGATATCACGAGATGAATCTCATGAATCTGAGTTATCTGGTTTATTTGGAATAAATATTGGTTCGTGCACTGGCTGCACCGAGGGCTGCTCCATTAATGTTAACATTGTGAATATGTAATAAATAAAATTAGGTAGTGTTAATTTTTTTTAAATTTGAAAGCCATAATTATTGTTATACATTAATAAATAAATGATTTCTTGGATTCTTGGATTCTTGATTGGATTCTTGATTGGAGAACATAAAGATTAAATTATAAAAATTCCATATAGTTTACATGCAGTGTGCGAAGTAAGTATTTCGCACACTACTTCGCGCACGGTGTCATGGTAACGAAGGAAAATGAAAAAAAGGGTCACTTCGCATATTGTTGTCAATGCGCGAACTTTGTTTTTTTGGCGTTTGTAGAAAAAATTTATTTTTTCTCCAACCATCGGAAAATGTTGACATTTTTGTACTATTTTCAGGTACAAAAGCCGTCAATTCCCTTACCGTACAACACTTTTAATCCTAGGATTAAAAGTAATTGCATTTGAGCTCTCTAATTGAAATTTGAAGAAAAAAACATTGGCTCTTACAAACTTAGTAAAACGAACTAATTGGGCAACTATATGTAATGGAATGTTTTCTTATTGAAACAAAAAGCAAATTTGTTGCTCTGTAAAAAAATTTTTATTTTATCATCCCAAATTACCTTTTTACAACACTAATTAACTTAAAACTATTATAAACTTTTATTTACTAACCTGCAAAGAGAAACAACATTTAAAGCTTTTGCTTCAATTTATCAAATTAATTCACTCGAAAAATAAACTCAAAATATTTCTTCATAAAATATGAACATATGCACATAGGACATAGACTGTTTGCTGGAACTATTAACGTATGAAAGACGATGCGCAGGGAAATTAAATTGAATGAAGGGCAGGGAATCTTTATTTCCCTATTTCAGTATCGTAATGAGTTCATTACAGTACTAAAAGTAGTGCTGTAATGAAACTCATTACAGCACTGTTTTCAGTTATATTTTTCGTTTTGTGGTTGTCAGTACTGACTGCCGATCCACTCAATTTTCAAATCAAATCAATTCAAATTCCGCAATCTGTCAAATTTCGTTAGTGACACCAACTGCCAAGATACAATACAAATGTCACTAATCTGAATATTTATTTGAATTTCGAGAGTTTTCCACAAAACTTGACTGAAATAGAGAAAATATCGTCTAATACTCGTTGCAGAAGGCAATTCCAACACTCATGCTTTCGAAAACTCGCTCCTTCGTCGCTCGTTTTCGAATTTCGCATTCGTGTTGGAATAGGAGCTCATTCTGCAACTTGTTTTAGAATATACTATTACATCTCCCCCCCTCCAAACCAAAGAACCCCAAAATTCTTACTGTACAGGTATAAGTTTTGAAATGTGAAACAGATTTATTCAAATTTTCTGCGTCCAGTATTAATTTTATAAATTTTTTCCAAAATTTTGAAAGGACCAATTTTAAGTTCTTCTAATTTTTTTCTAATTAATCTGTTTCCGTTTTCAATATAAACAGAGTCATCTACTTTGAATTCACATTCCATCCAGTTTTCATCGTTTAGTTTTTCATTATAATTATGAGATTAGTTCTTTATAAAGCTATCTTTCTATCTTCTAAAAATTTATTTTGTGTAATAATTTCTTTTAATTCCTCTGGTAAAATTTCAATAAAGTTTCCTTCCAATACATATGTAGGGGAATACCCTGTAACTGTGTGTTCAGTTTAATTTTATTTCTGGGTACAATCATGTGCAATTGTAGTCCATGCTAATTTATTATGTTTCTCGTTTATTTTACACCTTACCTTGTAGACTAAAGTTTGATTTAATCGTTCGTTCAAACCGTTAGAAAAAGGAGCATTAACAGCAGTAAAGAGAATGGGTATGTTCTCTTTCATCAAGAAACTTTTAAATTATTTTGAATCTATACCTGGATATTGGTCAGATAGAATCATACCAATTCTTTTTTCAGAATTAACTTTTTTTACAAGCCTAATAAAATCCTCGGCACTTTGGGTTTTTGATGTCAAAATGTAGGCGTATCTTGTAAAATGGTCGACCAACAAATGTAAATATGTTTTCGTAGAGCGTGAGCCACCAAATCCACCAATGGTGTCTATAGAGACAATTTCCAATGGATTTGAAGCAGGACCAAGATGAGACATCAAGCCATATTTAAATTTTGTTCTAGATTTGTTTTTCAAACATATTTCACAATTATTGCAATTTTTTTTTATATTATTACTTAAATTTTTCGCAAAATAGAACGGTTAAATTTGTTTCTTTCCTATATGGCAGTATGTAAAATGTCTCTGCTTTATAATGCTTTCACTAAATTCTTCTGTAAGTACAATCTTTTCTTTCTTACCTATAAATATATTTTATCTTTTAATATAAGTTTATTTTCATAGAGTTTTATATCTCCATTTTTTTCTTGATCAATTTGAATGTCTTCTAATTCAATGATATGAACAATTTTTAAAACTTCTTCTTGGTTTCCATGCGAATCTAATACAGGGTTTCTACTTAGGCTGTCTGCTTCTAAATTGTCCTTTCCAGTGAATATATCACTTCAAAATTGTATTGCGCTAAATAATATGCTAGGTTCCCAAGTTCTTCATAGGTTCTTGCCTTGATATTCATTTTTTCCAATGGTTTATGATCTGAAAATACTTTGAATTTTTTTCCCATGAGCCAATGTTGCCAGTATTTGACCGCTTCTTTTATCGCTGAGCATTCAAGATAAATAGCTTTTTTCTTTTTCTGACTATCGTTTGATTTTCGGGAGAAATACGCACATGGCTTTTCCTCTCCATTTTGTTGAGGTTGTTTCGAAACAACCCCTATGACTTTTATACTAGCGTCGGTATAAATATGTACAGGTAAATCTGGATCAAATATGGCTAAAATTGGTTTTGAGCAGAGTAAATTTTTCATAGTATTAAAAGTCTTGACATTTTTCTGTCCGAATAAATTTCTGATCTTTTCTCAGCTAATTGTGTAAAGGATCTGATACGACAGATGCATTGGGTATATATTTTGCATAGAAATTTATTTTCCCTAAAAACTGGCGAATGTTTTTTTTTTGTTTTGAGAATAGGAAAATCTTTTATAGCAATTAAATCATCTTTGATTGGCGTAACCGTATTATTTTTTATAATGTGACCTAAATATTCCACTGAGTCCTGTGCAAACTACACTTTTGAAATCGCCTCCAATAATAATGAAAGGTGCCCAATGTGTTCAATAAATGTTTCAGTAAAGTCTGATAGTCCATGTTTTCTAATGATACTAGATAGTATTCGTTGAAAAATTTGCTGGTTATGTTTTTAATCCAAATGATAAACATGTCCACTGAAAGTGATTCTATTTTTTTTCTATCTTCCACTTTTAAAGGAATAGACCAGAACGCAGAGTTTATGTCTAAAGTTGAAAAAAATTTACAATTTCTCGTTTTTATCATTAAATCCTCTATTAGTGGGAAAGTTGCGATTGAGGAACTACTATTTTATTTGAATCACGAAAATCTATGCATAGTCTACATTTTCTTCATTCTTCTTTCTTACAGGCTAGTGTGACAGGGGCCGCAAAAGAGCTATAAGATTCCTCAATTAGATTTTTTTGTAATAATTTCGAAACTTGATTTCTTTTTCATCCTCAAAATTGCATCTATATGGTCTTTTGCTACAATAGGTGTCCACTAATAAATCTATATTATGTGCTTCATAGGCTTTCACTGAGCCCACGTCATATTTATCTTTGACAAAAAGTAAATTGTGTTTATAAATTAACTCATCTTTCTCTGATTGTTGCTGAAAGTCTAAATGATTTGCTGGAATGGCAAAGTTTACTGTTACTAAATGTTCATTAGAATTTACTTTACGATTATTATCACGCACATCAACACAAGTTTTCAATAAAATATTTCCTATGTTATTTTCATCAACTGAATATTCTTTATTTTGAATACCCGTACTGCCAGAAATATGTTCAAAATTTTGTTTTTTATCTTCATCTAGTTTCTGTGAGATTTTCAAATTTTCATCCTGAATTAGTTTAAAAGTTTTTATGCAATCTAATCCAATTAAAAAATCGTAATCAAAATTTTTCTCATCTATGACGAAAACACTCATACATTTTTCGGTTTCAAAAATCTTTATCTTTACTGTTACTATCCCTATAGATTTTTTCACACCATTAATCGTTTTCAAGTTAACTTGATGAATGTTATCGTTGATGTGGTGGGTTCTGATTGATAGTAATTTAGAATTAATTAAGCTTATGTTTGATCTGAGTCATATACCCCCAACGTTATTGAATCATTTATTAATAACTTTATTTTGATTAATGGGGGAATTATTAGTTTTTTTGGATCAATTTCATTAAGTTTTATTTCTAATTCAGAATTATTCACACTCCGTATGCGTTCTCTATTTGAACGTTCATTTTCCTTATTTTTAAACCAACATACAGATTCCGGGTGGTCTGCATGGTCGGAATTTAAAATTTTTATCTTTAATTTTAGTTTCAGAGTCAACATTATTCTTTTCTACAATTCTTTTATTCATTAAATGTTCTAAGCCCCTAATCTTATTAAACAAATCCTCAGTCTCTTTCAATTTATTTCTATCAATTTCATCGGCTATAAAATTGGGTAGCCCGGTAACGATTAAATCAATTGAAGTGGGTTTGTCTATTAATTTATTTACCTCTAGTAAAAGTTTCTCTTTTTTGAAAGCGTATTCAAGTAGGGAACCCTGTCTATATTTAAACAAAATTGCATACCTAATTGGCGACCATCCTTTGTTCGCATATGTCTCACAGAAGTTTTCCTTCCAAATACCCCATTTTGAATTAATTGAGTGTTTTATGAGCATGGAACTATACCAATCCTGGCAATGATCTTCTAAGAATATTATAAATATTTGAATTTTTTTGGTGTCTGAATTTATATCTAAACGCATACACACAGTTTCAAAGATATCCATCCACTGTGTCACACTGGGTATTTTTCTGTTGAATTTTTCTATCACAAACAATTCTGATATTTTTTTCAAATTAGGTTGTTTAGATTCTTTCTTCAATTCGGCAAAATTTTCCAAGATTCTTGTAAGAGCTTCTGTTGCTGTTTCACTCGTATCCAACTGCTGCTGTGATGATATAATTTCTTCCAAAAAATATCCCCTGAACTGCATATTTCCATCTTTATCCATGTATGTTTTACGTAATTCCGCTGTTAACGAAATCCATACCTGCCGTTTTTCATGCCTTCTTTGTAGAGTACTTTTTATCTTTTGAAAGGTTTCAGTTTTTTATATCACATCATGTAATACGACGGGTTGTAACTGTCCCGGAATCAAAAAGGTATTCTCTCGGCATTCATAATTGAGGTTATGCAAATCACGTTTGTTTTTGGATCTTCACTTGCTTTCACAACGAATTCAAATTTTAACTTTTCCATCGTTCCCAACAGCTTCGAATAGGTATTTATTTGTTATTTATAGTGATATTGAATGTACAATTGGAACAATTATTGTCAAAATTCAAAGCACCACTGAAATACATACTAACAATTTTCGAACAATTCAAAAGATTTTCATTAATGTTAGAACAACTCAAAATATTCTCCGTAACTGTTGATGAAACATTCGAGGAAATTTCTGAACAGGTACTTGTATCTTCTTTGTCAGGTTGCAATATTTTTCTGGCAGTATTCTTTTTGTTGCTAAATACGTGATTCTTCAATATATCCTTCTGCTACCGTACTCGACTTCCAACCTCCATGTTTTTTAAGACAAGTGAGGTCACCGCCACCATCAATATGAAGTGTACCAGATGTTCTTCTTAGCGAATGTCCAGTATACTAATTCCAATTTTCTAACTACAAAAACTTTGCAATTTCTTGCGGCACGGCACTAATTTTGTGAATACGAACAACCATTCTTTGACACTTCCCGACGTTTCTGTATATTTGATGGCCGTAGTGCAAAATATTTTCGAAATAAACGCAAATAATAATTATCGCCTATAATGGTAACAAAAGAGGTTTCTTGTTTTTTGTCTGCAAAATTTTTACCACCAGGACCGAGTCCATATCTTCAATGTCATCAATTTTCAAATGAACTAGTTCGTCACAACGCATAGCACCTCCGATTCCTAATACTAGAACAACCTTTATCATCAAATATACATTATCAGGTGCCATATCCAGGAACCGATCCACTTCCTCCTTTGTAAAAACCTCTTTAGGTATGCTCGTTATTTTGAATATTTACTAATATCCACACCATTTTTGATATCCAGTGTGGATCGCAACATTGAATACTGTGACCAAAGAGTGGATCGCTTGACGGTCTGCGTTAAATTTGAGAAATACACCATAAAAACACTCTCCGCATAGTTTTGCACATTTTTTTCTTTACATCAATCCATGATTCGCTGATACGCAAGTTCATAAACTTGGCGAGATTTGGGTGGCAAAAGATTTAGATATACTGCTTCGGCACTTTTCAATATATCGGCAGGTATATTTTCATCGTGTTCGGGATTCATTTTAAAAGCAGCGTAAAAACTACTACAAAAATTATATGATAAGTACGTCTACTGACTGACTACCGACTTGCTATCGCTGTTATAATTAATAGGTGTTCAAATTTTCCGGGTAATTTCATGAAGTCGAGAATTTTACTGACAAATGAGTCTAATATAGAATCCGAAACGTTCGAAGCTTAGACTCCGGAGTGCTGGTTAATTTTTCGATAATGTTAGGCAACAATTTTTCGAAAGTATTTGGCCCTTGACAAATTGTTGCACAAGTTTTACGCATGGGCCTTTCTTTCATTATTTAAAAAATTTTTTCTAATAATTTATTTTTGTTTCAGAGACTGAAACAGAATACCCTAGAAAAACTTTCAAAAATTTAAAGAACACTCATTAAATATTTCAACAGATATCTAGAGATAATGATTGACTGAAATTTGATATATTATGTGAAAATGTTCTTTCTGTTTCCTATTACCGTTTTGCTCATTAATGGTACATTCGTTGTAATGATGTCATATTATGTTATTCTCTACAAGTTTCATTTCGATAATATATCCGAATTTTTCGATCTTTTTTTTTTCCTCTACAACCCATAAATCTAAATCTACCCTAAAATCATGTGTTTCAACTCACCTCGGGCCCTGTTTCAACTCACCTCGGTATGGGGGAATTGAAACAGAATGACTTTTCACATTAAAGTCGATTTTTCTATCACAAATTTGACACTTAAGTTTTTACTCTTTTATGCATATATAAGGCAATGTAATTAACTATCGAAAGGTTTTGATCTCATGCGGTTTGTGTTTATAGTTTTTGCACTATGGAGCAAAATGTCAAAATTGTTCGAACTCCCCCTGGTCTCCCCTACACCAGTTCATTTACAAAATCATATTTTATCTTCTTATAATTCATACGCATGCAAATTGAACACTTCTATTATTGAGCAGTGTTTTTACTTCTCCAGATTGTATATGCCTTCGTTCTTTACGATTTACACGAACACAAATGATAGTGGCTGTTGAAAGGGAAAATGTACCTCATGAGATCGAAATGGGATGACACATTCGGGATAAAGTTCCTTCTTTAAACTTTATTGAGTGTTGTCAACAAATTGGTTCATCGAATAATTTTCTTGATTAAAACTTGTGATTACCGCTCTCAAATGAATTTTGTGAGGAAGAAAAACTTTAATATTCTTAAAAGTTAAGCGCGAAGTTTTTCCACAACTTTTGTTCTATATTCTATTTGAAATCTATGTAATATTCGACAAAGTTATACCGTCAAAATATTTCCCAAAATTAACATGATCAATAGTATAATTGCAATAAAAATCCACCAAATAAACAGAGTTAAATTAGTTAAATCAGTTGAATTCGAAAACATTTAGGTATTAGATATGTGTAATGCTTGAGACTTGAGATTCTTCGGTGTCCATCAGAGATACCTGATGTATTTTCTATTACTCTAGTCACCCTCTATACCTTTTCGTCTCCTCAAATCAGCATTCTAATTATGCGGCAGATAATATTAGCATTTTACGATGACATAAATCATCTAGTAGGATATACTATAAAAATACAAGGCGAAACGACAACGGCTATAAATTAAGCCAAAATATATTTCATTTGCGGGAATAAAACAGAAGTCTTCATATATCTCATCGAGTCATAGGTGGATGATTTATCGCAAATAACCTACCTCCTGCTCTTAATGGAAGTTGAAGTGGTTGTTTACTGGCGCCAAGCATGGACCTTCTACTAGAAAGGGTTCTCTGAAGATTGTTCTGTTTTGAGCTCTCAAATTCTCTATATACAATGTTGTTAACTGGGATTTTATGTAAGACACACAGGTGTTCAATAGAAACTCTTCAATTTTATGACACCACAGATGAAACGAATGTTATATTCAAAATTGAAATGAGCAAATAGAAAGGTGTACTTTATTGTTCTTATTATTCATAAAAAATTGAAATAAAATATCACTTGAAATTTTTTCCCTTCTGAGGGTTCATTAATCAGGTATGAAAGATTTAAATATAGGTAATCAATTAAATTAAATATTTGAAGAATAAAAATTTTTCATAAACTAATTACAATTCTATATCTGAATCGGTTCAATTGTTATTACTATAATTAACTAAACTGTATCTAAAGAAAAACAACTAATCACTTACAATTTCAATTTCTCAAATTCATTTGATAGTTTGTATGAATCTGAATGTCTCAGTATAAAATTAAAATTTTTGTTTTGATTGAGAATAAATCAAAAAAATTGATAAATACTTGCGAAAACTGTTGCCAACACTGATTTTGAAAGATTTTCCTGTCACCCATAAGGCGCCAAGATTGTAATCAAATTTGATGGTTTCCTGCTCGTATTATTGTATTTATTTCTTTTGAGTTAAGTTCTTTATTTCTTAAAAGCATTTGGTTGAGTACCATTTTTATGTCATTTGCTACGAAAAACTTCCTTTTTGATTAAAAAAAATAATTCAACCAAGAATATTGATAGAATGATCCGTGCAAATTTTGTTGCCGATAGCAGTTTTGAAGTAATAGAAAAATTTTATTAACCCGTGATGACTTCGCAAAATAAAAATAAACGACATAAAACAGCTCTATATTATTATATCATATTATTATTATTCTCGAGCCCTGTATTCTTATACATATCATACATTTTATAAAAAAATGAAAACTGCCTATAATTTATATTTTTACGTAGGAGTCAGTGCATGGCATTAGCATAGCTAAAACTTTTTTCAGCGCATTTTTAATTGTTTATTTTTTCAATGCTTTGACACGACACATGCATCAACAAATATTAATTTTTCTGTTTTCAACATTTTTGAGTTTATGTTGAAGATTGATATCTTGAGTTCAAGTTCAAAATGTAATGAAATAAATAGGTTTGAGTCACATATTGTTTTTGAAAAGTAATAATTAACTGCATGTGTGGAAAAATGCATGGCCTACTTAAAAAAACAAACATAAATATGAATTTTTCTGATTTTTTTTGCTGAAATTTATGTAAGGTTAGGTTAAGTTTAGTGTATTCAGAAAAAAATGCAAAAGTCTGAAGTTAAAATATACACCATTTGTGCCCAACTTCAAAAATAGTGTCCGAAATTTTCTTCTTACTAGGCGACTGACTTATACCAGGGCCCTAGAAATAATAACATCTCCAAAAGTGCACATTTCGTTTCGGTATTTCAGAATCAAAAGTAGTTGGAATATTTCTGTTTCTGGCTTTAAAAATTTTACAAAAAAGTGACAAAGGATTGTGAAAAGCATATGTCTCTGTCTCTATCTTCAATATTAGCTGAGATACTTGAACCTATCATTGGGGGAGAAACAAATACTATTTGTTTCTGTAAAATATCTATTGATTTCCAATTTGGAAGAGTAGTATACGTAAGTGCGAAAATGAGTCAAAAACCGTTTGTATCGTAAAATAATCGTTTGTTAAAATAATCCCACAGCGATTGATATTTGATATTGTAAGAAGGTCTCCTTTTGAGACGGCATTCCGAGTGTGGGAGATCATTAGCGGTAGATGCAAATCACATCGATGAAACAAAAACCTATCAAAGCGATCAGTAACGTTTTAATTGCTGCGCAGCGATAAATAAGAAATAGGTTCCGAAGGCACGGACGCGAACATGACTGCGCGGCAGACTTCTCCGTTCCGCCCAGAGCCTCTTTTCGACCGCAAATCATTCATAACGGCCTCCTCGATCTCCTTTTAACCTGCTTTTTTATTAATATTTATCATTTATTAATTCTTCTCACTGCTGACAGCCGACACAGTATTTCAGGAGAATTGACTACTAAAATCCCCCAGGTTGATCGAGCCTTATAGCGTTTATATTATTATTTGATTCCAAGGAACGCTACATTTCATCAGCATGGCCTGTGAAAACAGGAACGTTGGACCAATGAATGAAGAACAAAGATAGGCAATTTCCACGTGATAGAGACGCAAACTCACGTTCTATTACCTGAATACGTTAGTAGATGAAAACCTCGCTATTGACCGCACCAGTATTACTTCGTTTAATCATTTCAACTAATAAATGTAATAATCTCAAAAATGACTACAGTTTTGGTTCTTCACAAATACTTCGAGAATTTTCTCAGGTAATTGGCAATGTGATTTCCTACGAAATATTTTTCTTTCCTTCGCTGGCTACTGATACCCTATTCTGCCTTTATAAGAATGAAATGAATTAAAATTAATATTTTCTGATCTAGTCTGAAACTAATACAGGTGTGTCTGACAAGTCATACAATGTGGGCCATCCATAACTTTCCACCCCGAATTTTGAGCTTTGGGATGGAATAACGAAAAAACGCTCGGACAGGTCAAATTTTGTTGAATGAGTTTGATAACACTACCCTTCTAACCGCAACCCCTAACAGCTCTCATTTTTGAATAGGGAAAAGGGGTCGCGCAGCACCTTGCTGGAAAGGCAATTCAATTTCCTGCATGAGTTCATCGCTTTATTATTATACAGAGTATTTATTATTATACTCAGTATTCCATCAATAACTTTCACACGCCGAATTTGGATCTTTGAGATGAAGTCACTCTATATAATAATGAAGCGTTTAAAAAAAAATACACCCATGCAGGAAATTCAATTGCCTTTCCAACAAGGTGCTGCTCGACCCCTTTTCCCCTCGCTTTTCCCTATTCAAAAATGAGATCTGTTAGAGGTTGCAGCTAGAGGGGTAGTGATATCAAACTCATTTGAACACCCTTATTTGTCCCCCTTTCATCAAAATTTGTCCTGTCGGAGCTTTTTACGTTATTCCATCGAAAAACTCAAAATTCGAGATGGAAAGTTATGGATGGCTCACCCTGTATAATACTTTAACATATATGAACGAACAAAAGAAAAATTTAATCAATACAATTATCATTTAGATATTAATTTCCACTATAAAAATATTTTGTTAGTGATATAGATTTTATTTTTCAGATGAACTAGAGGGAGTCTGGAGTCTATACCGAATCAAGTGGATGATTGTATAAAATAATACTTTGATTTTTGGGGCACGTAGAATTATAGTGGACTATCTCCACTCAAGGTAAATTTGAGATGAAAATGGATAAACGAAGTTCATGAGCCGTCGAAGAAAATGACTAGAACAAGGACTAGTGAAGATCTAAATCATGAAGAACATTGCAAGAACGTGCTGTCATCGAACCAACGTAGCAATAAACTAGTTTCTGGGTTGTTACCCAGACGTGGACGCAGATTGAACGTTGATGTTGATTTTTAGAGTTTCTTCTAATCTATTGAAATTCGTTTGGCATTAATGAATTTCTTGGGGTGGTGCACAACAGGCAGGTTTGGTCGAATTCTATTGTATGAGTAGTATTGTTCAGTGTATGCTCTGAGACGACGGATTTCTCTTAATGACCCAGTCAGAAATTGGTCCTGGGTTTCTTTATCCTAGGACTGATTGATCGCTTGTATCGATGTATACGCTCCCACAGCTGCACGTAATTCGGTAGTGTATACCATGTACTGAGTGGGTCTCACTCATTCTGCAATCACACCTTGTGTAATTTCATCAGTAGAAGGTGGGTCGTTAGAAAAAAACCTTTCAAATAAGATCATGTGTTTATTCTGCTTCAATAATATAATTTTATGTTTCTAGAAGTAATGTAAAATTTCGACGATAATTTTCATCTTTAGAACCTGAAACATAACCAACACAAATAATTTTCGAGTTAAATTCAATATTTTTTTGCTGAAAATAATATGAAATAATATAATCCTGTAGATTCTATAGGATTATTCATTTAGGTGGTAACCGGCCATAATTATATCTCAGAAAAAATATGTCCAAATTGCTAAATTTTTAGGAAAGGTATTATAAAGTATATAAGTTAATCTGCAGGATTGGTACTTGCTGAATTGTTCTTCATTCAGATTACCTAATTCTATATCGTGATAACTTTCAAAGTGTTTGTCCAATTTTTTGTAAAAGACGCTTTCGGAAAGCCACAAAGCTATCGATTTTTATAGAAATTCGGTAAATACTGAAAAATGTTCCGAAACGCTCAATGTGAACTCGGTCTTAGACTATTAGCATTGTATAAAGAATAAAGAATTATACAATGTTATTACTACAAAATGCATTATATACTGGGAACAGTATGCAACTTGAAAAAGTATATCATCTCAAAAACATTGTTTTATTTCGAGGTCGATTTGATGATATTTTCAATGAAAAGGTATATTTTTCAGTGCAGAATCTTATTCTCATCCGAAAAAAAGAAGCTTAGGCTTTCTTCATAGGATTTCAAATCCAAAAGTCTCACATCAGGGCATCACCAACAAAAAATCTACTGGTCTATTCTATAATCTGAATTATAGATTGTGGTCATGAATTATAAACGAAAATAAAAAAACAAGTAAAGAATGTGTAAATGGTTAAGGCAAATGGAATGCTTGCAGGAATATTAATGTAGAAACGTCGATGCTATATAATGAATCATTAATTAAAAAAGAATTGATAAATGTATCCAAGGTTATCATTTTGAACATTTACTGACATGATATGAAATTAATGAAAACATGATCAGTAATCAAAACATTTTAAGTTATTACCAATCGATTAGATCAAATTTACGTCAATATTTCGAAATCCGATGGAAAAAACTTTCAACCAAAAAGTACTACTTTTTTCTGAAGAACAAGAATATATACTTTTCAGTTTGATTTCTAGGTTAAAACAAAGTATGTTCGTTTTGTGTCTCACTTGATACCCTAATTTTTTTAACATTTTTTTCTTCAGTACCAACATAATATTTGTGAGAATTAAATGTCTCAAGGTGAATGCTACACCCTGTTTATCGATTGAAGTTAATTCCGGGAGTTTCTGCATTTTCCGAAACTTTTATGAGTTTTTGCACCCACCTATAGAAGAAACTCAATAAAATGTTTTCAAATAATAGAAATAATTTCAAGGGACAAATCGATTATTACCAATGAAAAAAAAACACTTCGTGCCTGAATTCTGAGCTGGTTAAGTATTCGAAATATTTCGAGTTTTTAAGAAAAAGAAAAATTTTTTGCCTTTACGGGGACCACAACGAGGACACTTATGAAACATAGAAGAATTCAAATTGGTAATCATATATCTTTCATCTCAGTGACAAAATCTTATATCATTTCTCCAATCTCATGATAAAAAGATCTGTGAGCCTGGAAATTAAAGTTGGCATTCATATCGATGATTTCCAATTTGAATTCTTCTATGTTACAAAAATTTCGAGTTTTCACTGTGAGTAGATGAATTCTTAGGAATAAGGTTGAGGTGCAGAAAATCAATTTTCAGATATTCGACGTTTCAAATCTTCTTCATCTTCAATAATACCCCGTTACTTACAAAGTTCAATTCAAATAATGTTTACGTTAATATACAGGGTGTTTCATTGGTAAATCAAAATACGGTAACCTGATCTAGAACTACTCTAGGCGAGTCTAAAAAACCCATACATGTTAGGTCTAATCAATTACATAACCGAGGTACAGGGTGGTTCATGTATTCACCAAAAATTTCAATTGCTAATAACTTTTGAACCAACCGGTATATTCGGTTGATACTTGGAACGTATAGTAACCTTCCACAAGTCGATCAATTCATATTTAAATTCCTGAAAAATTTCAGGTCCGTATTTGAAAAATTTGGGACTTCTTCCAAGCTGAGATTCAACACATTGTATATTAAAAATTTTGAATTTTTTTGAAATATCTGGAAAAACCAGAAAATTTTCTTTGGGGTCCAATAGTTTTCATTGTCCTGCGCGTGATTTTGCTCAAAGAAAGCTTCAGGGCAAGCTCCAATTGATATTTTGAATTCCAATAATTTCGTAGAAAACTAGTTCTTTGTGATCAAATTGGAACAAATTGTAATCAAATTAGAACAATTTTTTTCGAATTGAAGAAATATTTCTATTTTTCAATTTTCTATTTGAAAAAAAAAAAGGTTTGATTGAGAGAAATTCATTTGTATCTATTGTATCCCACAAGGGGTGTTTCGAGTAGACTACAACAATTTCTACAAAATAAATTTTGACAACTGGTACCTTCAATATGAGGAATTCGCATGAAAGGGCTGAGGAGAATCCACATGCAGTCATGCATACGATATCCCAATACAAATTTTCAACAAACGTACGGTGGGGCGTTTATAAAAATCGATTGATTAGACCTTAGAACCCACGTCCTACCAAGACGGCTTACATGGGATCTTTAATTAGATTTCCTTCAAAATCATCTTCCTGTATAACTCGAAGGTACGCACATTGCAGGAATGCATTTTCAGCATGATGGAGATCCACCCCATTTCAGAGTAATGTTCAGATATTTTCGAGATCATTACTTTCCAAATCTGTTGATAGGCAGAGGTTGACTGCATTCCTGTTCCGCTAGATCACCAGATTTCAATCCTGTTGATAATTTCTCTTGGAGTTATTTAAAATGTTCAAGATATTCATCTGAAAAAAGAAGTGAGGAGATATCGAAGTCGCCTGTAATAAAATACGTTATAATCCAGACATGATCAAAAAAGTATGAAACATATTTTGAAGCATGTGCATTGAGAACAATGTTACTTTCGAGAACCTTCTGTAAATCACGTTGAGTGTTTATGTTTTTTAATTTTTTTTTATCTATTCAAACATCGTTGTTGACCTCGAATAAATTTTTCTCAATCAATAATTTTCTTCCGAAAACACATTGAAATGATTCCTCAGAATATTATGAAAAACGAATTTCCAATTAGTGGAAAAAAAAATTCATTTTGATCACAATGTACGGTTTTTCTGAGAATTTAGTGGTATTCCAATATTCAATTGGATCTTTCCCTAAAGCTTTTTCCAAATATCTCAAAATAATTTCAAATTTTTAATATACAGGGTGTTGAATCTCAGCTTGGAAGAAGTCCCAAATTTTTCAAATACGGACCTGGAATTTTTCAGGAATTTAAATATGAATTGATCGACCTGTGGAAGGTTACTATACGTTCCAAGTATCAACCGAATTTACCGGTTGGTTCAAAAGTTATTAGCAATTGAAATTTTTGGTGAATACATGAACCACCCTGTATCTCGGTTATGGAATTGATTAGACCTAACATATATGGGTTTTTTGGACTCGCCTAGGGTAGTTCTAGATCAGGTTACCCTATGTTAATTTACCAATGAAACACCCTGTATAAATCGATATATTTTTATCTAAGACGTTGACACATTAATATCATGACATATCAGTTCAACAAACTAATATGTTTTTTTTTGGTTTCGTGTTTAAGTGTACCAGGATGAGAACATTCAAGAAAACAGACACTATTAATATATGCTCGGAGAAGGAACATGAAATAAAAATAATAATACGAAATATAGTAGTGCATTTCAGGATTCACATTGTACGTAACTTTACATTCATAGATTTCTCGGTGAAGTTTATCATTTTTTCTTAGGTGCGTCAAGTTGGTGATCCACTCCTAGAATTTTGGTATTACAATGTATTTGTTTGTTTGGTCAGTTTGAGCCATTTATTTTGAATTTTGTGCCTGTTCAATTCTCCAGATATTCCGAGTTTTCACTGAGCGTCACTAACTTGACGCTGCGACACATATGGAAATTTGATAATTTTTTTTTCCGATAAATTGTGCTCATTTTGTGCCAATTTGTGCCGTATGTTATGAATTTTGTGCTTTTTTAGTTTTCGGGAAATTCCTGGTTTACCTTGTGGTGATGTCTGATGTCATAATATTTTGTTATGATGATGTGTAAGTTGGTCAATTGGCAGGAATTCGGTTGAGGTGCAGAAAATCAAGTTTCAAATATTCGGCGTTCCAAATCTTCTTCACATTCAATTATAGGTACCTGGTCACTTACAAATTTCAATTCAAATAATGTTTACGTTTACATATAAATCCATTATAGGTTAATCTAAGCAAGCCGTTGATGCATCCACATCATCACATATCAGTTCAAAAAACTAATACTCTACTATTTCATTCATGTCGATAAGAATCAAAAGAATAAGAATATTCAATAAACTTGGTTTATGCACCTCAACCGTATTCCTGCTAATTCATTGACTCGCAGTGAAAACTCGAAATATCTCGAAAACTGAATGGGCACAAATTTCATAATATACGGCACAAATTGACACAAAATGAGCCCAATTTACCGAAAAAAGAAAATTTCCAAAACTCCATTGTGAGTCACCAACTTGACGCTTTACTCAGTGAAAACTCGAAATATCTCGAAAACTGACTGGGTACAAAATTCATAATATACGGCACAAAATGAGGACAATTTATCGAAAAAAGAAAATTTCCAAAATTCCATATTTGAGTCACAGCGTCAAGTTGGTGACTCATAGTGAAAACTCGAAATATCTCGAAAACTGAATGGGCACAAAATTCGTAACATATGGCACAAATTGGCACAAAATTCCCCAAATTTTTTTATATCAAAATTTCACTAGTGAGTCACCAACTTGAAGCACCTAATGCTTGGGCTGTTGAAGCTTGTACTACTAATCTTTTCTATTCCGTTTGATATGTTTGTTCCCATGAACATGATTTTTTCAATTACATAAGAAACTAGAACTCATGAAAATTTCAAGACTGATTAGAGTTAGATTAATTTTTCTGGAAGTTTCTTTAGGGTTTTCTCTCCCAGTTTCTGAAACAAAAAAATGTCAACTGAGAAATCAAAAATTCTTAGGATTCCAAGAAATTTCATGAAGTTGAGAATTCTACTGACGAACAGTGGCGTAACGTACACCCCTATAATACACTACAAGAATAAACTTCGAGAGAAATGGCCCTGGGTTTCTTGTTTTTGATTTAGAACTTTAAAATTTTTGAGCGTCTGTAGTTTTTGAGTAATATCAACAAAAAACGAACAACAAAAAAACTTTCAAACTTTTTCAAGTTTCTTTATTAGTCCACGGGCGTAGAAAAATTTTTTTTTTGCTCAATCGCTATAATGTGCATTCAGCTTTAATTTCCTTTTTTTCAGATCTTGAAACCATCACTTCACATGTAGATATCGTCGTTCAAATGAAAAAGGATTCTTTTGTCTTTGATTATCGATATATCAGCAACCAATGATGACGCAGAAAGTTATCGGAGGGTTTAGAGAACCTTGATGTATTTCGTTTAACGGCTTTTTATTGCTCTTTCCAGAATATTGTTTTTCTCTTTTTCACATGAATTTGAAAATGCAACTAAAAGTGGGCTTCTTGTGTTCTTTTAGAAAATCAAGCGCTGGATCGAACATATTGAGAAAACCAATAATTCGGAGTGTGTCTTTTATAGTTCATTATGTTAACAAAAGCTCTACAGAGCCAAATCAATCCAACCAGCCGATTTTTCGTTTTACTCGATCGAATTTTTCGAAACCCGATTTTAGCTCTAAAAGGCTCATAATTTTAAAATTTTTCCGAGCTTTTTCCACAATTTTTTTGCATTAAGTGTTTTTATTTACCAAAAGGGGAAAAATTCGAAAAGTTCAAGAAAATAATAGCCGCTGGCATTACCGTTATACAAAGCGTACCTACCACGTTGTTAGGTTGGGCGGTTTCGCTTCTTTGGTTGCATGTGTCTTTGTTTAAAGCGTTGAGGTTTTGAAATAAAAATTATTTAATGTTTCATGTATAATGAATAGGATAGACGAAAAGCCCATGAAAAAGAACGGAGTTCAGAAATCAATTTTTTTTTTTATTTAATTGACGGGAGATCAGTATGATAAAGGAATGCAACGGCAGAAACGAGTTGAAAATGATTGGTTTTTCGAATTTCCCTAAGTTTATCCGAAAATCAGAGAAAAATAAAAAAAAATTGATTTTTTTTAATAGGGGTGGGGCCGGGAATAATCATGGGTGGGGGGCCCAGCAGAGTAACGTTACGCCACTGCTGACGAAGGAATCTAATGTTGACTCGTAAATCCGAAACGTTAGGAAGCTTTGAATTCGAAGTGTTAGTTCATTTTTCAATGTGAGGCAAAATTTTTTGAAAGTATTTGGCCTCTGACAAATTGGTGCACAAGTTTCACGCAGGGCCCTTCTTTTTGTTATTTAAAAATGTTTTTCTAATTGATCTTCAGTGACTGGGGGAGAAAACCCTAGAGAAACTTTCAGAAAAATGTAAAGACCTCCCATAAAATATTTCAGTAGATATCTAGAGATACTGATTGACTGAAAATTGATATATCGTTATCTTTATTATGGTTACAATTACCCAAGTTGAATAGTCTTTTATGTTTCAATCGTGATAACCGATACGAAATGTTATAGAAAATGTTGAAGAAGTATCTCTAGAAGTTTAATTTCGATAATATATTCCAATTTTTCGATCTTTTATCCTTTACATCCCATAAATCTACCCTGAAATAATGTGATTCAACTCACCTTAGGCCCTGTTTCAACTCACCTCGGTATGAGAGCAATTGAAACAGAATGACTTTTCACTTTAAAGTCGATTTTTATATCATAAATTTAACACTCAAGTTTTCGTTTTTTTAGGTATATATAAGCCAATGAAATGAACTTGGTTTTGAATTTATGCGGTTCGTGTTTATAGTTTTTTCAGTATGCAGCAAAATATAAAAATTGCTTCAACTCCCCTCGGTCTCCCCTATTAAAATATAATTTAAAGTATGAACGAAAACAAGATAGATTTTATTTATAAAATATCATTTAACGGAATCTCCACTAACGGAATCTTTCAGTATATCAACATTTTTGTGTGTCGAGAAATAATTTTCTTTTATCGGAATGCCTGTCACATCTTCAAACTAGGATCGAGCTTCATCCCCTACTCATTCATATTCAGTTCTATAGGGCACGTAACTGCACCTCCCTATAGCCGGAAAAGGTCCCGTGTAATTTTTCGCTAATATGCAAATACCCAGGCGGTTTGAACAGTTCTGGGTGCTGCTCCAAACCACTAAACGCGCCAGTCCCCTCGACTATATGTAATGATATCTGAAAAGACAGGGTGAAACGTTTCAATCAGATGAAACATCCATCAGAGAATATAAAATAGGGTATAACGTTGAAAGCGAACAGGCGAGGAGACCGCGAAACCCTCTATAAAAATTGCTCATTATTAATAGTATATTCCTAAACAAATTCTATGATGGGCTATTCCAATACGAATGCGAGTTTTCGAATTCATCAATGTTGGAAATGCCATCTGAAACGAATATCAGACGATATTGTGTTTTTTGAAACACCGTCGATATTCATGGAAAAATTCAGATAATATATTCTACACCATTTCCAAGTGTAATTCAGAAAACATCACTTGAATTTCAGATTAGTCAATTGTATTTCAGAAAACATCATATGAAATTCAGATAAGTCGAATGAATTTCAGAAAATATCGAATGAAAAATGAAATACGATTGACTTATCCGAATTACATCTGAAGTTTTCTGAAATTCAATTGACTAATCTGAAATTCAATTGACGCCTTCTGAAATTGAAGTGACTAATCTGAAATACGCTTGACGGTTTATGAATTACACTTGGAAAATGTGTAAAGACTTTTGTATTGTATCTTGGTAGTTGGTGTGACTGTTACGGAAATTGACAGATTACAGAATTTGAATTGGCATGGTGTTAAAAATTGATACCATCGGAAGTCAGTATTGACATATTGCCTTTAAAAAAATTAATGACAGAAAACAATGCTGGAATGAGCGTATTACAGGACTACTTTTAGTACCTACTGTAATAAACTATAAAAGAAGAAAGAAGTAGGATCTGTGCTCAGATCGCTTCCATGAAATATGGGAGTCCTGGTCCTGATGGCGTGCCTTCTTCGTTCCTAAAAAATTGCTGCGAGACGATTGTTGAACCATTGTATATTTTGTTCAATAGGTCTTTAATGGATGGTTGTTTCCCTGAAAAGTGGAAAACCTGTAGCGTAACCCCTATATTAAAGTCAGGTAATAAAAATGTTGTTGAAAATTATAGGCCTATTTCAAAACTTTGTGCAATCGGTAAGTTGTTCGAGAGTATAGTGACAGATTTTCTTTATTTTGATGTACGAGGTATTTTGAATGCAGATCAGCATGGTTTTATGAGGAATCGTTCTGTGGAGACAAACTTGTCCGTATACGTGGAATATATTTTAGGTAGCATGGATTCTGGGCTTCCAGTTGATTCCATCTATACTGACTTTAGCAAGGCTTTTGACAAAGTTGACCATGCTATCATGATCTCAAAGCTTTCTGGGATTGGTGTTTGTGGCAGTCTCCTCAAGTGGTTTGGGTCCTATTTGACCAATAGATATCAGTTTGTTTGTTTGGGTGGTTTTAGTTCTGGGGGTGTAAACACCACATCGGGTGTGCCACAGGGCTCTCACTTGGGTCCATTACTTTTCTTAATTTATATTGATGACATTGTTAAGTGCTTTAAATTCTGCAGAGTACTTCTTTATGCATCGCATCGTTCGTTCTTCCATCGATCGGTCGATTTAAACTGAGCTCCGTAAATCTTGCCTATATATCAGCTAAAGTTTCTCATTAGTTGTTGAAAATTGTACATCTTGTTCACAAAGTATCAGGTTTCAAAATGTGAAAAAAATTATAAAGTTAAGTTGAATTTATTAGGCACGGCAGGTCTTAGTAGGAAGTGTACCTGCAAATTCAGACGTTACCCATTTATTGGAGAATTCTTACGATCGGCGATAAGATCCTACATCTGTGAATCATATCTACATTCTGATAAAAATGAGTGAAATCTGCAACAAGTGTCAAATCAAAACAAAACCTGGGGAATCTGTGTTATGCTCAGGTAAATGTAAACAGAGATTCCATTTGAGATGTGCTGAACTGTCGCTAAAGGATCTGAATGTTATATTGAATGGAAAAGGAATATTTTGGCTATGCGAGTCTTGTTCCGAAATATTTGGAATGTCATTATCTATGAGTGGGGAAATAGAAATTCTAAAAGAGTACCTTGAAACCGAATTAAATGCAATACGAAAATCTATTGAAGATATAAAGACAAATAATAAACCTGATTGCTATGAGTTGAGTGGATATGCTGAAGCTGCAAAAAAACCTAAAAGTACTATTGTGATAAAGCCTAATTCGGTGCAAGAATCAAAAGTTACGAAAGAAATAGTACAGAACGCTGTCAAGCCGGATACATTATCTGTGGGAATATCAGCCATGAGAAATACAAAAGAAGGTGGAATTGTGATTGAATGCAAGACAAAAAATGAAATTGTTAAAATCAAGCAAGCTGTTGAAGAAAACCTAGGTGAAAACTATAAAGTTCATTTTCCTAATTTGAAAAATCCATGCCTCAAAATTGTAGGAATAAACGACAAACTCACATCTGATGAATTCAAAGATTGCATTATTAAGCAGAACTCTCTTCCGAAAGATACGGATCTTGTTATAAAAACCATAAAGGAATGGAAAAACTCAAAATATATAGCTATAATTGAATGCAAACCAACTATACATGACAAAGTTCTAAAAGAAGGTGTCTTATGCATAAAATGGTCAAGATGTAGGGTTTATGACCATTCAAATATATTCAGATGTTTTGCATGTGGAGGATTCAACCACAAAGCATCAGAATGCAATTCTGAATCTAAATGTCTACTTTGTTCAAAAAAAAAACATGAAGGTAAACCATGTGAAGATTCCTTGAAGTGTAATAATTGCACGAAAGCCAACAACAAGTTCAAACTAAATCTAGAAGTAAATCACTCCATATTCGATACAGAGTGTCCAACATACAAAAGGCAAATTGAAATACAAAAAAAGAAAATCAGAATATCAGACAACTCTGAATAGCAATCAAAGCCAGATGAAAAGCAGTCTTACAAAAATTTGAATATTCTGCATCAGAACATACAATGCATCCGTAATAAAATTGAACAATTGGAGACTATACTCCAGAATCAAAGTGTAGATATAGCGTGTTTCTCAGAGCATTGGCTGCAAGAGGGTGATATACCTGCAATTCATATTGAAAACTACCACCTGTGTTCAATATATTGTCGCAAAATCCTAAAAAATGGCGGAGTTGCAATTTTTGTACGCAATGGTTTAGAAAATGAGGTTTCCAGACTTACACTCCCGGAAAATCCAGTGGACCGGTTGTTTGAAATGTGCGGTGTTGAACTGTGTTTAAATAATGATTTTAAGCTAAAAATAATAACAATATATAGATCGCCAATCCAATCGAATTGTGACCAGTTCTTCTCTAAATTAGAGGCGGTGTTGTCTTCAGTTTGTAGGGGTGGTTGTGGGGTGGTACTGTGTGGTGATTGGAATATCGACTTCCTTGAGGATTCTATTTTTAAGTGTCAACTCTTAGATCTAACTTCTTCTTATGGTGTGGAAATTTTGACGCGGCAGGCCACTAGACTCGGAGTGAGTAAAGATAGCTGCATTGATTATATTTGCAGTAATTTGAGCAAGCAGTATATTGTGGATCATATAATAGATGCCAATGGCATATCAGATCATACATCGCAAACACTTGTGTGCATGATGCCATGTTATGATGTTAAACCTAAACCTATTATCAAATATTGTAGAATATTCAGCATAGCAAACTACACGAATTTATATCATAATATGTCTAAGGAATCCTGGGATGAGGTCTACACTTCATCCTCAGTAAATGAACGCTGTCGAAATTTTATGAACAAACTTTCTTATCATATAGATGAATCGTTTCCTATGCAACAGGTTAAATCCACATATACAGGGCGGTCTAAATCGTGGGTCACGAGTGGTATTAAAGTCTCTTCCTGTATGTTGAGACATCTGTATTTGTTGAAAACCTCAAATAATCATCCTGATAACATACGTTTTTTCAAAAAATATAAAAGAATTTACAAAAAAACCTTAACTGCAGCGAAGCAATTACATAATATTGCACTCTATAACGCAGATTCAAACAAGTCTAAAGCGGCTTGGGACATTATTAAGAATACAACTGGTCGGAAATTAGAAAAAAATAAACTCAAAATAGTAATCGATGATGAGCCGATAGATGACACCAAAACTATTTCAAATCACTTCAATGAATACTTGATAAATTTGCCAGGTGAAATACACAAAAGCATGTCGAATATTTCCGCGACCGAGGTGCCAAATAAAAAAGTTAATATTCCCTCTAGTATGTTTATTCGCCCAGTTTGTACCTCGGAAATATATAACACAATAAATGATCTAAAAAGTACAAAATCACATGGATACGACGGTGTCTCTACAGATTTGCTTAAGAATATTGCACCATATATCCTGCGTCCTCTGTCGGTACTGATTAATGAAATATTGTTGATGGGAGAATTCCCCGACTTACTTAAAATCGCTAGAGTAAAGATGATCTATAAAAAGGGAGATCCAACCAAGACCAGTAATTATCGTCCAATTTCATTACTTCCGACTATTGCAAAAGTGATTGAGCGTGTCATCTTCAAGCGAATGATTTCATATCTGGACAAGTATAATATATTGACGAGCAGACAATTTGGGTTTAGGAAGGGTCAATCGACGCAATCCGCTATTTTGAGTTTCATAACACATGTATATGAAAATATAAATAATAACAAAAAAAGTTTAGGTGTGTTCATGGATTTGAGCAGGGCCTTTGATCTCATTTCACATAGAATTCTTCTGCATAAATTGAACCTATTTGGATTCAGGGGATTGATTAATAAATTGATTGCATCCTATTTATCGGATAGATCACAATTTGTGGAAATAAATGGGGTAAAATCATCACAATTGGGTTTGAAATATGGTGTTCCACAGGGGTCGGTCCTTGGACCATTATTGTTTTTGATTTTTGTTAATGACCTTCCCGACATGTTGGCGGATCCGGACCAGCTGGTGATGTTCGCTGACGATACCACAGTAATTCAATCGGGCTTAAACCAGATGATTGCACAGCGGGAAACACAAATGCTCATAAATACCTTATCATCTTGGTTCGAAAGAAATCTTCTATTTTTGAATGTCGATAAAACTTTGTTCCTCAAATTTCATCTTCACAACACGACAACAGAAGTGGATAGAAGTCTGTTAATAAGAAGTAATGGTAAGACAATACAGCAGGTAACACATACAAAATTTTTGGGTGTCATTGTCGATGATCAGTTGAGTTGGTACCATCACGTTGATTATCTATGTAATTTGCTCTCACCTATGTGTTTTGTGTTGTACCGACTGAAGATGGTTGCAAACCAAGAAATATGTTTATCATATTACAATGCCTGTTTCAGATCACGTATAACCTATGGAGTTGTGTTTTGGGGATGTTGTTGTCGCATAAAAAGGGTATTTGTGATACAAAAGCGAGCAATTCGTAATATTGTAGGAGTGAGTAGAACTACGTCGTGTAGATCACTATTCAAAAGATTAAAAATTCTACCGCTAGCATGCATTTATATATTGGAGATAGTTGGCTATGTGAAGTTAAATTTACATACATTCCAAAAAAATAATAGCTACCACGACTACGAGACTCGTGGCCTGCACAGGCTCATGACACCATACCACACATTATCCAAATATGAGCACAGTCCAAGATATATGGGAATAAAAATCTATAATAAATTGCCATCCTACCTCAAGGAAATACACAATATATCTGTTTTCAAGAAACAAACTAAAGATTTCTTATTGTCAGAATGTTTTTATAATGTTGAAGAATTCCTTTTGTTTGGGAATAGAGCTTGATGTTGCGATTGGGATTGTACTTATTGGCTTGATTTGATGATTGTCAGTTATATATAATAGACGTTTAAGTTTGACATGTCCAATACCTATGTGTATACACTTATGCTTGTATCTGGTTTAAGGACAATATATATTATTATTATTATTATTATTATTATTATGACCTGAAAGTGTTCCATTCCATCTCCGGTCCCCACGACAGAGTGCTCGTTCAAGAGGACTTGAATCGATTCGCAAGTTTCTGCAGGGATAATCAGCTCTTTCTGAACCTCAACAAATGCTGTTCTATCACCTTTACCAGAAAAACCATCTATGTGCCGGTCACATATCGAATTCTTGGTGAATCTATTTCTCATGTCAACACGGTGGAAGATCTTGGTATCACATTGGACTCTAAATTACGGTTCGATCAGCATATTTCTGATATCTCAAAAAGAGCCAACCGAATGCTTGGTTTCATATTCAGAACAACCTTCGAATTCAAAAGTATTGATGTCGTCCGCACCCTTTTCTTGGCCTATGTTAACAGTATCTTAAGTTTTGGATCTGTTGTGTGGAACCCACGTTATGGAATTTATATAGATAGGCTTGAGGGCGTTCAGAGGAGGTTTATGAGACATTGTCAAATGCGATTTTTCCCCTCCATCAGAAATACATCTGAGATTTATGATAGATTGAACCTTATTCTTCTTGAACAACGTAGAAAAATAGCAGATTTGATGTTCACCCACAAATTGCTGAACAATGGGATCGATTGTATTCATTTGTCCCAATACGTAAGGTAAGTCGTTCCTTCCTACAACACTAGACATACAGATACATTTTTCACTGATTTTGCCACCACCTACTATTTCCTCAATTCACCAATTCATAGAATGATGAAAACATACAATGCTTTGTCCCAAGTCACCAATATCGATGTATTTTCTGATTCTACTTCGATGATTCGATCAGCTCTCTTCACGTATTTTCGTCGTTGCAATACCGGTGTGTTAAGGTCGCTCAGATGAATCGAATTGAATGTTAAGATGAACTTTTTTGTACACGTCACCACATAAATTGCCTTTTTTTTTAATTGTTTTACATGGAGAATATGTTATTGCAGAATATGTTCATATGTAGACTTAATTGATATTGTATGAATTGAATGGTGGGCACTGTTTTGGGTTCGTCCTGTTTGTGTCCCGAACTAATAAATAAATAAATAAATAAAAAAAATAACGATACTAAAATAGAGAAAAAAATGTAGTAATTGATAGTTTGGATAATATCCGCTCTTTCTGTTCAAATAATAGAAATTTTATTGCCACATATGGACACGAGCTACGAGCTACTTTGTTGATCGAATTCAGATGGTCCAAGGGATGTGCACCTGCTCAACTATTAGCATTTTCCTCCGTCCTTCTGCTTTACAGAAACTGAAGAATGCTTTCAATGATGAATAGGGGATTCAAGATGTAATCGCATGGCATACAAACGATAATTTCCAATTATAATGAATGTAATGAATGATTCCTCTATAAATCTTGATTAGTCCCACGATAGGATATGAATGGAACGGAATCATTTTGTAATATTTTCCTATTGATTTGAAAGTCTTAATTTAACAGTTGCTAATTTAACAGATATTGATCTCATCTTCTTATGTTCTCGTTGTTATTTATTCAGATTATTGACTAGCGGCAATGGGGGTTGTGCCAATGTATAAAATTTATCGATCGGAATAGTGAGAAGTTATGAATTTACTAAATTTAAATTGAACACATTCAATTGTTGTAAATAACAAAATTATCAGAATATATAAATTCAGAGTACAGTATGTTCTTGATATCACAATAATGATTATAATATTCATATGCAGCACCTACATCCTACATCTCTGAGCAAATGATGTTGAAACAACGAAGCCCTAAAGTTGAAATCAGTATTATTCTTTTGAAATCCCTCCAGAATTCACAAGATCATATTGCAATTCGAAAACTAGTCCCATTGCATTGAAAATAAATGGTGCATAAAATAATGATACGAACTATAGCAGAAAGCGAGGCAGAATGGGAGAAACCGAGAACCGATATTGATTGACGCTACATGTAAGGAGATCCGGAATCGACCAGATATGTTGATAAAGGCTGCAGCACATTTGATAAGAAGAGGTAAAAGTCGTTAAGAAGAAAAGGCGGTAATTTTCGAGAACAAATTATAATGTCGCAAAATAATGAAACACATTATTTTTATCATTCATTACTTTATCGATCGATTTCGGTTACAAATACATAACCACCATCAGGCCAGCTGAAATTACCTATAAAATGTGAAGTATAGTTTCCTGATAATATAGGTAGTATTATATCGCGAAGTGAAAACTTATATAATACTATAATGTTTACAAACTATACTATGGGGTATTAATTTCGAAGATCCCTTATTAAAGTTCACCTCTATGTTAAATGTATTTTCGAGTTTCTGATTCTGTTACCATGTGTTTTAGTTATACGGAAAAAGAATTTCCGACGAAAAATGGTCCGAGGCTGAAGGACTTAGATCGATGGCCATTTGATAACCATCAATAAAGAACAGTTATCTATCTATCTATAGTTCGAGATTGAGAATGTTTATCATTTGATGCTTGTTTTCGAACTTAGGGATATATTCTTGTCTAAAAAAATCTTTCAGGTAATGTAAATAAAACAAAAATAATATAGCAATAGAGACAAGAATATGGCGACCCCCCTGCAAATGAGGAAGTTATCGATGAAAAGTATTATCAAAATTCGGCATTTTTGTGAATACCCTTCGATATTTTGCTTTCAGAAGAACTCCTTCGATTAAAACCAGTGACACTTGAAAGTAGATATCGATTGATATGTTCTGAAAGGCCTCTGCATTATTCTGACATTCTCTAGAGTTTTCTCACCCAATCTCTGGAACAAGAACCAATCAGAAAATTCTCTAAATGATAGAAGAAAGGACTTGCCAATTGATAAATCAAAACAATTCAAGAATTTGTCTGATGGAGGAGTCTAATGAGACTGACAGAAGTTACTGAAGTTTGATAGTGTTATTTCTTGTTTCATTGTGTGATAACAATTTTTTTAAAGCATTCGGCCCCTGACAAATAAAACAAATAAGTACACAAGTTACGCAGGGGCCTTTCTTCTATTATTTAAAAAGAATTTCAATTGATTTTTGTTCCGAAGACTGGGAGGAAAAACTTAGAAAAAACTTGAAAAAAGGTAGATATACTTTATTTTATATCATCCAGTCATATCCATGCAGTCTTCATGATTCTGGAGATTTTCATGAATTTAAGAATTTGTCTAATGAAGGAGAATAATATACACTTCGAGAAGTAACAAAGATTGATAGTTCGAAAAGTTACTTCTTGTTTCATTGTTTGGCAACAATTTTTCTTAAGGATTCGGCCTTTGACAAATAATTGTACAAGTTACGTAAGAGCCTTTCTTCTATTATTTAAAAAAAAATTCGAATTGATTTTCGTTCCGGAGACTGGGAGGAAAAAACTTTGAACAAATCTTGAAAATAGGTAGATAAACTATATTGTATATTATCTAGTCATCTCATATAATAGTATAATGTGGAATAATTTTTTTAATGTTTAGAGTTCCGCAAAATTCCATGGAATCATGCGGTGTCTGGAAAATAGCTTTTATCACTGGCTACCATTCATTCTTATTATGGGCATGTGAAGTTCTCTAATATAACTACTTCAATCTTCAATACAGAGCATTTCGGAAAAAACTATATCCATCCACACTAAGGGCGGATTTAGGGGGGGGGGGATAAATGGGGGTTATTTACCCCTCCCCTCCATGAGTATCGAAAACCTGAAGAAAAAGTAGGCAACGTGATGCTCATAATAAATTTCATTCATTAATTTTAAATTCGTAACTTCTCAAATATTGTCAATGTATTCATGAAAACTGATTTTTTGATGTATTTTGAATTTTTCTGTATTCTGATTATTTTCTGTCTTTTATCCGCCCTTGATCCAACAATAATTTTGAAGATGTCATTTTTATGAAAAAAATAATAATATTAATAATAATAACAATCATAATAATAATATTCTTGCTCGTATCTAGAGGTTTTAACTTCAACCCCACCCTCCCAAATTTCTGAATACAACAACCTAAACATCATTGCTTTGTTGGATTTTTATCTCCCTTAGGGTTGGTTTCATAAAACTTTGTTTGTACCGTTAAATTAATTGGAGCCACCGCCATTCGTTGAAATTTCAAAACGAGTGATTCGATTGGTTCGAATTCACGTAAGGTTTTTTAATCGCACAATTAAAGTTTTATGAAACTGACCCATAGGATTACAAAAATGTAAACAACATTCAATTAATGCTACTCAGCCAGCATCTACCATCTATAGATGCTGATGATTAACGTATGCGAATTATTGAAGATGGTCGACAAATAAATTCAGAAATATTACATAATGTTCAAAACTCATTTGAAGCTCGATTGTATTGAAACCTACATTCATTTGAGCATTTTGTAAAATTCTTTAGTATCTGTTTGGTAAGATAGCTTTTCCGTAAGGGGTGTTTTGTGATGTGTTATCACTTGTGGAAATTTTTGGTCTTACCTCCCTTTGAATTCTCTGACATTATAACTATTGGCGATAATTATGACATTATGAAAGACCGAAAGCAGAAAAAAGATTAAAACAGAGAAGTTGCACATATCTAGCAATAATGTATAGAATGTTCCATTAATAAAACTAGGAGGGTTGTCCATAGGGATGAGGGGGTTGAAGTTATAAGGTTTACATATGCCCAAAAATACGCCCCATTCTTTTCATAAAAGTGACACCTTCAGAATTATGTGAGTTAGATATACTTAGTTTTCATTGAAATGCTCTGCAAGTATAGACAGTTTCTTCAAATACAAATAAAAATTCCTAAAATTCGAAAACTCTAATCAATGAACTGTGATCGGCCTACAGAATGTTACACAGACTCAAGATACTCTATTCTTTTCTCCTTTATTTCTCAAGCTGTAGAGCTATACTTTTAAAAATTGGAGCATTCAGTATGCTTACATCTTTTTTCGAATCGTTTACTTACGATTTTCAAATGGAATCCTCTGAATATAACAATATGAAACATTGAAACCTTCGTGATTTTCTCAATCTGATGGTGAGGAATTCATAGTTTAATATTTCACCGTTTTTGTTTGCCGATCCATGAACTTCCCAAAATCATTCGAAGTAATGAAAAATAAGCTACTCCTACCAAAATCTCCTTTGCAATAAATGTATAGAAAAGTGCAAAATGAAATGTGCTATAGTCTTGAAAAATATTGACGAACTATTTAAAAAATGACTTCTAATCACCGTTTTCTCACCAGAGAAATCCTTTCAATTCAATAATTAGATACAAGATTAAACTAGCTTAGTGGAATAGCATTGTATGAATAGAGACAATCCATTGAAATGGAATGTCTTTACCTGTCAATGGAGACAATCCATTGAATTAGAACGATTTTGAATTCATTGGCGCCAATGCCTTCCGCTACCTTCTGTTCGATGCATCGATTCATTTTGACGTTCACCTCAACGTTTCTACCCTAGTGTTGGGATATCGATAGAAAACATCCTAGTTGAAGTAGTTGATATCGAAAAAAACCTCGATTTCGTGAATCATCCTTGAAAATAGCATTAAATAATTCTAAAAAATTACAGAACAAATATTTCTAATGAAAAGTACTCATGAGGAAAATTTTTCAAGATTTTTTATCAACCGATTGCAACAAAAGCAGCTTCAATAGACGCCCAACATGCAAATTTGTTTTTTTCTCTATATTGATCTTGGGATTTTCATTACATGTTTTCCGAACAACTGGATTTCTGAAACATCTTCAAAATTTTCTCTCCCAATCTCTGGAACAAAATCAATCAGAAAAATTTTTAATTATAGAAGAAGGGCCCCTGTTTAAATTCGTGCACTTATTTGTCTAGGGTCAAAACATGTCTATACATGGTAACATTTTTTATTTCATCTCGAAGTTTCCTGAAGTCAATTCATTCCCCAATAAATTTTTCCACCGAACAATTGGCCAGATTATTATTTTCATCCAACAAAATACAAAATTACTTCTTATTTTTCTTTTTATAATGATCAGGTTCCGCCAATAAAATTTTTGTTTTACCTATTCCATCCCATCATGTGATCTTCGGTATTGGAACACTCATGACCTTCAATTCGCGATTTACCAATATCTCCATTTTTATTTTGATATCTTTAAGAGACTTCATGAAAAGAAAATATGAAAAAAATTGTGGACTTTTTTTTCATGAAAAAGTTCAGTTTTTATCATGAAATCATTTTGGATTTTGAATACTGTTCGTATGTTGAACTTGAAACCAATTCTTTTCATTTTTCTGAACTGTTCTCAAAATCACAAAATGATTTAAGATCTCTACTTACAAAAATTAAACATTTGAATGATAAACAAAATTCAAAAAACTGTGTTCACAATACGAATTTGTCTGATGAAGGAGTCTGATATAGACCCCGAAACGTTACAAAGTTCAATAATAAGTATTATTTCCATCCAGGTGTGATCTATCTTCTTCTAAAAATTGTGTATTCCTCGAAAACATCTATTCCCTCTCTTAGCGAGAAAATAGGTAGGTTTTTCAATGAACGTTCTGATTTGAGTCGATCGATGATCGCTAAACAACTTTCCTCACTTTCCTCAAAAATATACCTCCTCATTATATTCTGATAAAAACTGTCTACATAAATGACGCGAATTTGACACTTCCCATTGGAATGGCTTGTTAGTTGTCCTCGTGTGAATGAATGGCGCACTTTCATGGAATGTCTTAATGGATTGGCTTAATGGCCTGTCAATTGTCCCCGTGTGAATGCTCCATTTAGGGTCTGACTTTGATATGAAGTGAAAAAGCTTGTGAAAGCTCCCAACGTCTGTGCTTGTCTCGAATGTTTCTTCTCTTAGTTCTAAGATTGAACTTCTCTAAGAGAGAGCTCAATGTGCTTTCGTGTACAGGGTGTTCTTAATTGGTGATACTTGAACTACAACTTTTTAACCGAGAGAGATTGAGGAAAATGAATACAAGGGCGTCGCTAGAGATTTTTTCTGGGGGGGGGGGGTAAAAAAAATTAGGATGTAGTATATTGTCATGATATGTTTCTATGTAATTATTGTATAACCTACTTTTCGAAGGTTTCCTGGGGGGGGGGGTAATTACCCCCATTACCCCCCCCCCCGTATCGACGCCAGTGAATAAATATAATAACAATAACCAAATAACGATGAGTAATGGGTTAACGCTTACATCGTAAATAAATTGTTATAAAAATGTCAATTAACGTGAAGGGCCTACTCCCATATTTACCAGTATAATTAGATATTCTGGATATTTCCCTGTTCACAATCGCATATGAATTTTTCAATTTTTCACACCCGAATTTTTTTCGTCGCTCAGAATGCCATAAGTTTTTGCCAGTTGTAGTTTACTCATAATGAAGAAGTGCACCGATCGTCTGAACTTCCCCCAATTAGATTTTACATAGGTACTGCACTGGTAAGAGTATGGTATAAATTATTGTGATTGTGTTTTCAGACCTATAGGTGTTAGTTTGTGAATTTGAATCAGTTCATACATTCCATCAAGGTGAGTTATAGATTCATTATTCATTCTAATATCGTACTGTCATAACTAATTCTACAAATGAGAAGAAGGTGATTGGTGATATACCTATTACTTTTTTTCAATATTCATGGTGCAGTTTCTGTTTCGAATTTCAATGCAATACAGTTTATCAACCAAAATTCATACAATTTGAACGTTTTTTTATAAACTAGTACGATGGATGCAATTAACAATAAATAATTTTTGAAAAGTAAAATTTAAAACGGTATTTAAAATTGATAAAATCCGGAATTGGTTCCATTTTAAAAACATAAACATTTTAAGTATGAACCATGTTCTTAAAAACATGCTCTAGTCAAAGAGTTCTTCTCACTTGTTAATAGTATATTCTAAAACAAGTTGCAGAATGCGAAGTTCGAAAACGAGCGACGAAGGAGCGAGTTTTCGATAGCATGAGTGTTGGAATTGCCTTCTGCAACGAGTATTAGACGGTATTTTCTCTATTTCAGTCAATTTTTGTGAAATACTCTCGAAATTCAAATGAAAATTGAGATTAGTGACTTTTGTATTGTATCTTGGCAGTTGGTGTGGCATACGAAATTTGACAGTTCACGGAATTTTAATTGATTTGATTCGAAACTTGATTCGATCGGAGGTCAGTACTGACAACCATAAAACGAAAAATATAACTGAAAACAATGCTGTAATGAAATTCATTACAGCCCTACTTTTAGTACTGTAATGAACTCATTACGATACTGAAATAGAGAAAAGCTATTATAGCACTAAACGGAAGTGGTTTTCTCTTTTGTTCATTTTGTATTTTTATTAGAATAACTATCTTTATATATGTTGTGCTATATAGATGTTTGAGAACGTCACATTTTAATTCTTGTTATTTCATTAAAAGACCTATTTTCATCTAAATGATGTTTCCTGACTGATTTGTTGAGAGTGACTTTGTTTTTATATTGTTTTGTTTAGATTGATTATTTTTTGTTTAATTATATATTTTTTATTAAGTAATGTGGAAAGCAAATGTGTTGTATTCTTGTACTTTTGCTACTTTTTCCTAGTCGCAAATGTTCGAACTAGACTAGAGAACGCATATCTTCGTAAAGTTGCTGTTGTACTTCTTTTTTCGGGTGTACCACTACGTCACTCTGACCGAATCAGAACCAGTACGCTAGTTTAAGCCTCCGGAGGCGCCCGCAACAAGGCTTTGGGGCCCCCTACAACATCTTTTCCGGTGGGACCCTACCATACCAGTCCGGCCCTAACTCTATTTTCTTTCATTCTGTTGCTTTCGTGTTTTTGTTGATGTTGAAATGAAAATATTATACAGACACTATTTTCAAAGCAATCCAGTATCGTACTTTGTTTTGCTTCAAGAGGAAAAAAAAAACTTTACCTATATTATAGTTATAGCTCAGAAAGGAAACCTCCTGGGATAAAACATAGTGAGCTACTGGATTGATGTGAAAAATGTGTCACTATAATGTTTCCATTTCAACATCGCATCACAAAGAGAAACGGAGATAATGACCAAAGTTGAAATCTCCCAAATTTCAATTCTCTTCTATAACTCGATAACAAAAAAAAATAGAGGAATGCAGTTGAAAGCATTATCAATTTAATTATTGAACCGTATTCTGTCATTCATTTCCTCTTTAGGTTAAATAACTTGTAGTACACGTATCAGCGTATCACCAATTTTGCCCACCCTGTACATGAATAGCCCCCTTTGGAAACTTTCGCACATTTTCGACATAACCTTATAAAATGAAATAAATTGAAAACAACAAATGGCTACGAAAGGATTCGATTATGATTGGCACTTTTTCGAGTTCGTTCTTCCGATACTTAGAGTTTAATTGATTCTAACTTACGTTTCAACGTGTTGAATCATTTAAGCGAGTCGAAGCTTTCTTTTAAAGCTTCATTATTCAGTATTGATTTCAGAATGAATCGACGCTTTGTTAGGTTTAGGTATAAGGGTTATTCCGTAATTCCGAAGTGGTCATAGATCGTAAACTTTGAACACGTTTGTTTCAATGAAATAAAGGCTGTAAGATCACCAATTTAAATCATCACTCGATTGCGAATTCGCCTCAACTGGAAGTAAAGACTGAAATATTAACTGGGAGCAAAGAGCAGTATTCAATCTCTGCAAGCAAGAAGCCACTTGAATCAATCAGTTTCGTTGGTGTTCCTCCTCGCCGATTGGCGTAGGTGGAAGGCGTGGCTTGTCTTTATACTATCCTTTCCGCTCCCCTCTCCATTCGTATCCCTCTCATATAATATTTATTTTGCCCATCTATTCCATATTATTGAATAATAGGTATTTACAACATACATTCTTGCATTTGTGTTTCTTATAAATACCAACAACATATTGTTAGGTATTGAATATGTTCCATTGTCTCAGCATTCAATTGTCTGAATTAAATAATTATTAAGAAAAAAAAATTATAAGTCAAGATCGGAATCTTATCCTCTAGTGAATCATGATTTCAATATGAAATAAAGAATATGAAAAAAGGAAATAATCACTTGACTTTACGCTTCACATCAGTTTAAATGAATATCTATACCTACATATATCACTTTTCGTTAACATGCATACTTTTATACCATTCTCAAAGCTGAATATTCATTTCCAAAATTCAAATTTTTTTTTTAAGAAAAGGAACAAATGGAAAAAACAAAAAATTCTCTGCATATAAGAATGCCACACCGACATAATTCTTGAAACAATGAGAAATCTTCGAAATGAATACCATTTTTCATCAATTCATAGGTTCGCAGATCGTTTATCATGAGACTAGAGAAATGAAAACAGATTTTGCCACTGAGATAAAAGTTGCACCAGTTACAGCCTAATTTGGCATCATCAGTATTCCAAGACCCCCAGGGGGAAAATCCTCATAAAAAACTTCTACTTTTGAAGCAACTAGTTTAAGCCTTCTGAGTAAAATATTACAAGTGAAGACATCTTATACGATATCACTCAGAGTCATTTCCAAAAACTTCAAGAGGTCCAAACGTTCACAATCAATTTTTGTTTGTTTTCCTAATATTAATTTATCCAGTGGCGCACCTAGTTTGCATTTCGCGAGGGTATGTCAACTGATGCAATGAATAAAATATCAGATATATTATTGCAACGATAAATGCAAAAATAATTATGGATTCTGTGAAACAGTTCATAATCTGATTTATATTTGTTAAGCCCACCACAAAGCTCAAGTGGTATCATTAAAGGAAAAGAAGGTACCTATAATTAAGAAAACAAACTCACCTATTGAGGTGCCTATCACAAGGCAGTGATCTAGGAACTTATAAATATATGAATGGCTTATTCAAAATGGGCAGCAAATGTGAAGTAAGATGGTTTCAAATTTATTATTTTATGAAAATTAAACGTGGAAAGATTAGAACCAGTACTAGAACCAAGTACTTGGCCTGATTTCTATTAGGTACGGTACGAGTTGCATATGATCCATAAAAATTACTGAAAAGAACATTCATGTATATCCCGATAAGTTACAAGGATATAGATAGTGAAATATTGAGAGCTACCTTCAGAATAGAAAGCAAAGAGTCTTTTTAGTGATGGAAATCTTGATCTTAAGGCCACTGCTGCTATCATCAATGCATTGAACATTTTGAGCGGTATAAGTCAATTTAAGGATGTTATGGATAGAGTAAATGAATGGTGTATTGGAAATCACCTAGTGAATAATAATGATAAGACTCAATGTATTATTTTTAAGACGGATAGAGCCATTCGTAACTATCCAGAGACCATAAACTACTGTAATACTGAAGTACCACTCAGCAAATGCTTGGAGTCTTGGAGTTTCTGGGTGTTCATATAGATAGTCTTTCATCACATATCATACCCTTGCCGAAGAAATTAATAAGAAATTGAAATCGGTCATTTATCCATTAAGGGTTCTTAGAAATCTGTTTGATTTTGAAGTATGAAAAACGGTTTACTATGCTATGTTCAACCATAATTAAGTTATATGATAATTTTTTGGGGAAGAACTTCGTCAGATTGTGAGAACACAAAAATAATTTTCCGTTTAGGTTTTAGTAAGTCATGCCGTGGTAAGTTCAAGGAGAACAAGATTTTTACTATAGGTATTGTTATGGTTCCTTTTATTTATCTTTAAAATTTTTTTTGAATTTAATTTGAATTTTGAGGAACCAAATTTATAACAAAAATATAGAATTTGTAAAATTTGAAAATTTTACCTGGCCTTGATTCTTATCTCAATTGAGGGTTCAATAAAACTTGAAAGATTTTGATTTTAAAATATTATAATTGATAATTCTTTGAATTTAATGAAATCTTATTAACTACTAAATATTCAATTTAATTTCTATATTAATCTATCAATAAACAAGAAAAATAAACACTATCACTAATTCTATGGTTTTCAAATCAGTTCAATATTCCTATAAGGTTATGTCGAAAATTGGTTAATGTTAATAAGTCACTCACTTTCAATCATCACAATCTGCTACAATATTTCTAAATAGTCTCTTGAAATTATTCTTCAATGAATATTTCTGAAATAACTGGTTCTATCGGCTTTCTTTCTTCGTAAGTTGAAATCTTCTATTACCATTAATTATATTTCCATTTCCATTCGTATAATAATTGCACTCACTCAATATGTATAACACTTAAATTTTTATCAATTTAAGTCTGTTTCATTTAATTTTTCCTTCAATAATAATCCTCAATTCAATTTTTACAATATTTTTTTTTCCCTTCATTCTTTCTCGTCTCCTTGGTTTCACTCCTCAAAAGTCCTTAGTCTCTAGATTTCTTAACACTAATACATAATACAATAACATAGAATTTATTTACATTTTTCTTATCAAAATCTTTCAATTTTAGCCTCATCAAAAAACCAGCAATTTAACTCAATGAATTTGGAAATCGAATACTACAATCGAAGACTATAATTTTGAATTGTAATCATCTCGGGAATGTAAACAATAAATTTAAATGTTGAAACTTTTGAATTTTGATTCATGTACTTGCAATTATGTTGTGATATAGTTTCAACCAGGTAACGTACTATGTATCCTTTTGAAATACTCAAAATTTAGATATAAATATAGAACCATAACAAAAATTCCATAACAAATTCCCCAAAAATTTGTTTATATTTAAATGAATTTAGAATAAATTTATGGAAATATAAAACAAATTTTATAAATCCTCATTATCTGTTATTCTTTGTTTTCAAAAATGCTTTCTATGTTATATATGCCTTTGATTGTTCCAGTATTAATATCTTTCAATAAATAACTATTCACAGGATGTTCCGTTTCAACTTCATATGGCCCATCAAATGGAAATAATAATTTGGCACACTTGTTTGCACTTCTATTGGATACTCTTTTTGTTTTTACGATGACTAAATCCCTTTTTTTGAATCTTGTTTTCTTTTTATTTCTTTTTTTCATTCTCTTCAAAAATTTTATTGCATTCCTTTCCATCTTTTCATTATTCACAATGGTTCTTTATATGTGATGCTAATTATTTAAATTCATTGAAGTAGTAAGTCATTTGCATATTTGGATTGAAATCTGAGCTGAATTTGTTTATAATTTTGCATGTAATATTCTATCCTTCTCAAATGATTCAAGGTTAAAACTAATCAAAATTGATAATAACATTTTCTAAATCTTCAGTAACATGTTTGAAATTTTTAATCGAATAATGAAATACTGTAATCTTTTCTCTTCTGTTGTTTCATTGTAGCCTGGAGGAGGTTCTTTATCACTTTCATTCTTGAGTGATATATCAAAGTTATTTGGGCATCTTATATTGAATTTGTCATTGTAATACCTATTCACTAAACTATCCCATACTAGTAATCTTTTGAATAGTATTAAATTATTTGCTTTAAGTTTCCTGATTAATTCTTCATTCTTAGTATTTGGTATTATCGTTTCTATATTGAAATTTGATGTACTCGTTGAATTTTTTTCACTTTTCTTTCGTTTAGTTGTATGTTGATCATGATCATTCATTTGTCTTTTTGAATATTTTTCCGTGAGCAACGAGATATCTAATTCATTGAAATTCTGTTTCTTTTTGTGTTGTAGTGATATAAAAATTTTCACTCTATCAGTATCTGAAATGATTAAAGATTTGATGTCATCAACAAATTCTGTTTGTGGTTCTTTGTGAATAATTTCCTCAATTTTACTATAATAATACCTTTCATTATCTTTTTTTTTAATTACTTCTGATGTAACAGCATTCTCTCTGTACATCACTTCCCCAATTTTTGCATTTTGTGTTTCTAGTTTTTCTTCTTGTATTTCTATCTTATTTTCAACTTTTTGGTTCATCTGTTTTGTTTCATTTTCATTTATTTTTGTAGGAAATTCTTCCCTCTGAATTGTCAACGTATTGTTGATATCTGTTCCAATATTATCATATTTTTCATCTAATTTTCTATTCATTTCTTTGATTTGTTTTTCTATATTTTGTGTGATCTTTAATAACATATTCATTATGATCACCTACATTTCCACTTATATTTTCTTCTTGCCCTTCTCTTTCTCCCATTGTTGTTTTACTTCTGGTATTCATTTTATTATGTTACTTGATTAAAATTTATATAAATATAAATAACTGAAATTCAATAAATAGAAAAATTTCTTATAATTCAAGCCACGCGTTGGGCGCCATTTTTGTTATGGTTCCTTTTATTTATCTTTAAAATTTTTTTTGAATTTAATTTGAATTTTGAGGAACCAAATTTATAACAAAAATATAGAATTTGTAAAATTTGAAAATTTTACCTGGCCTTGATTCTTATCTCAATATCTCTAAATATAGAACCATAACAAAAATTCCATAACAAATGGGGAATTTGTTATGGAATTTTTGTTATGGTTCTATATTTATATCTAAATTTTGATTATTTAAAAAGGATACATAGTACGTTACCTGGTTGAAACTATATCATAACATAATTGCAAGTACATGAATCAAAATTCAAAAGTTTCAACATTTAAATTTATTGTTTACATTCCGGAGAAAATTTCAATTCAAAATTATAGTCTTCGATTGTAGTATTCAATTTCCAAATTCATTGAGTTAAATTGCTGGTTTCTGGATGAGGCTAAAATTGAAAGATTTTGATAAGAAAAATGTAAATAAATTCTATGTTATTGTATTATGTATTAGTGTTAAGAAATCTAGAGAGTAAGGACTTTTGAGGAGTGAAACCAGGGAGACGAAAAAAGAAGATTGAGGGGGAAAAGATTGTAAAAATTGAATTGAGGATTATTATTGAAGGAAAAATTAAATGAAACAGACTTAAATTGATAAAAATTTAAGTGTTATACATATTGAGTGAGTGCAATTAATATACAAATGGAAATGGAAATATAATTAATGGTAAAAGAATATTTCAACTTACGAAGAAAGAAAGCCGATAGAACCAGTTATTTCAGAAATATTCATTGAAGAATAATTTCAAGAGACTATTTAGAAATATTGTAGCAGATTGTGATGATTGAAAGTGAGTGACTTATTAACATTAACCAATTTTCGACATAACCTTATAGGAATATTGAGTTGATTTGAAAACCATAGAATTAGTGATAGTGTTTATTTTTCTTGTTTATTGATAGATTAATATAGAAATTAAATTGAATATTTAGTAGTTAATAAGATTTCATTAAATTCAAAGAATTATCAATTATAATATTTTAAAATCAAAATCTTTCAAGTTTTATTGAACCCTCAATTGAGATAGAGTCTAGGCTAGGTAAATTTTTAAAATTCAAAATTCTATATTTTTTATAAATTTGGTTCCTTAAAACTCAAATTAAATTCAAAAAAATTTTAAAGATAAATAAAAGGAACCATAACAGTATCTACCTATGGATTGTACATTTATAAGATCTTGATGTTCATGCATAAGCACCAGCATTATTTCTGTAGTCACTTAATACAACTTAATACAAGTTGAATGCATCCATTCGTTTTTCCACTTAATTCTTCGTCGTGTACACGGGGCATTAAACTTTTTAACAGTTTACCACAGTACACATTCAAATGTTATATGGTCATGTGTCTTTCGGGAAGTCTCTTCATCGTTTTCTTTTAGAGCTTGAGCAGTGTTAAAGTAGGGATATTGTCAACATTTGAGAATTTTCTACTTTTCTCTGAATGACCTGTTTTTCCCTCTACATATATTGTATATATTGGAAAATTAATAAATTATTTTTATTTGTCGAAATTACCCTTCAATTCGAGAAATGTAGATTTGCGTAACTACCAACATAACTATTTCACTACTTGATTTCATAGGAGCATATCAAATAGCTACCCGTTAATGCAGCAAAGAGATTGAGCTGTTTCCAGCAAACACCAACGCCGAAATTGAATTAGTGTTCAACATCAATTCGCTTCTGTGTTAGGTACAGTATGGCAACATAGAATTACAACCCGTATTACATGGCTCTTGACAAGTCTCCTATGAAAACATTTCGAAATACGTAATAACATAATTATAGAAGGGAGACCACCGGTTCGGTAATCACATAACCGTATCAATTGATGCCTAATAATACACACGGGATATGCGCCCCCTAGGGCGTGGAGTGCCGATGAACTGAGGGGGTGTGCTTTTGATTGTACAGGGACGCATTCAGTCTCGGCACAGCAACAAAAAATTAAGGCACTGTCGAATCTAAATCTTTTACAAGAAAAAATTCAAGTTAATCAAAGTAATGTCTTCAATATTTCTGTAACTCTATGGGATCTAGTCCTAAGTGGTTTTATTTCAGTAGATGAATACGAAATAGTAATAATCGGAATGAATACCATCTTCACTTTGAAGACTCATAAAACCACTGCAATCAGATGTTGCGACTGAGAGAAGAGATAGATTGGTTTCGACCTCATTATGAACGGTCAGTATCCCATATCTCTCAGATACATAAATCATTATAAAACACTTCTTCATTCAGAATACCAGTAAGGACGTTTCGAGTAACTTGATAAAATGGCGACACCTATGAGCGTCAAATGAGAAGTTCTGTCTTCACAGTCTGCACGGTGGCGGCACCGCTTACGTCCTCTTCACTTTTAACAGGTTGAATGGAGAAATTTGTTGACAAAAGGTGACCAGTTAGCTGGTATACGGGTTGGTTCTCCATCCTTATAAAAGAAAATAATAAACAGTAACAGGATGTCAGGTAATTTGTAATATGGTTACCTGATCTCTTAAATTTTTTCTTATATGACCAAATAAAATGGGTAGTCCTCCTTTCTCAAAATTATTGTGAGACAAAAAAAGAAGCATTAGAGAAAATTGATTCTTTTTTTTTCTACAATATTTATTTATTTTAAAATGTTTAATCCAACAGGCACAGGCCCAATTACAGGTGAAAGAAATATAAAAAAACAAGTATCTCATACAAATAAACTGAATTAAATCGCCGTCGGCAGGAAAAAAAATTAATATCAATTTTTGGTCAGACAATACAATCATCAAACATTTAATGAAGGGACATCGTTCAAGCTTCTGCACATTGACATATATTATCAGGACTGTGGAAATGGTGCTGCTAACTCGGGATAACTAATCCAGAACGTTATATTAGATCTTGAAGCAAGTCGAGGCACGTTGAAATCCAAAAGAGAAAATAACGACGCGAGTCAATATGGTTATTGATAAATTTATATACAAAAATGACATAAGCAATTTGCCTTCTTTTCCTCAAACACGTGAAATTAAACTCGTTCAGCAAATAATGGTGGTCGGGATGAAGGGGATAAATGTTGTACTTCTTGAAGTACAGAAACTTTAAACATTTTCTCTGAAGAGACTGTAATGCTGTGGCATGTATTCATTGTGATATGGACTCCATACCACACTATAGTACTGAAGTTTGCTACGCACTAAGCAGACATATACCTACTGATTGTATAGCATTAAAATTGGAGAATTCCATGCAGTTGCGCAAAACAAAACCCAAAGACTTATTGGAACTATAAATGATGATCTCAATATAAGGACTGAAAAAATTGAAAATTAATGTCGTGCAGACGGAATTGAATTCTGGGAAAATTACCCTTCCAAACAGGATTTGATATGATATGATATGAAATGATATGATATGATATGATATGATATGATATGATATGATATATATCATATGATATGATATGATTTTCAGACGTAAACAACATTTCATAATTTATAAGGATTGAGCTCTCGATCGAAATTTTTTTTCTACGACCCCTTTCACAGGTTTACCCTCAACATTATGTTCTAATCCAGTAGAGGACAGTTTTCTAGATTAACTCATAACTTTATATTCAAGGGTAAATTGTTAGTGAAGCGCCATTCACACAAAAGCCGGATATCATCCTGAAGGATATGACAATCCGCCACGTTGAATATCTCCCTGAAGAACTTGAGATCATCTGAAAACTACTATACAACTACAAACGTCGTTGTTGAACATAAAGAACATTAGAGGCCCCAGATTGGAACCGTGTGGAACTCCAGAACAGACCATAAGATAAAAAAAATTCACTCTCTCATATTCGACATACGGCAGACGGTTAGCCTGCCATCTAGATGAGATCTCAAGAGCATCTGAAAGTCAACACAAATTGTACCGAACCTAGCCAACTTTCTCAAGAGCTTTTTATGGGATACTTTGTCGAACGCCTAGCTGAAATCAGCGTTAACCACATCCATCTGCCTGTGAACCCGAAACATATTGCATGAAGGTACAGGATACAGAAGGTATTGAATACTATACTTTTTCTTACTCTGAATTCCCAACCCTGCTACCACCATAAACGTAGATGAAAATCTACTTTATGAAGAGAGTAGATTGAAATCTACTTCATTAAGAAAGTAGAATGAAATCTACTTTCCTCATAAAGTAGATTAAGATTTATCTAGAACTTTTATATGTCAGCACACACTGAGTACACTCGATATCCGGCTCCAAATATCTTCAGGATTAGTTCGAGGATGAATATCCACATATAATATCAGGATCTCAAAAACCTATATGTGAAGATATACATATAATAGAGATAGGTACAGGAATGAAATTAAAAACCCTTGATATTATTGAGGCTTAACTTGGATCACAAAAATCTTCTTCGAAATGGGTTAATCAATTCTTCAAAAATCAAACGATTACATGATTAATACGAGATCAAGAACTTGAAATCCCCAAGGTTAATATGTCAAAACTAATAAATATGGTGAAACTGTGAAATTTTGGCAGTGATCCTAAATCAGAGTTATTTCTAGCAATGAAAATCCCCAATTTTTGCGATTGTGAAGTCAAATTATTTTAAGAAAAATAAATATGAAAGGAAATAAATTCTATGCCTTTGCAAAGGCCATACCAAGAAAACTTTTCAAATGGGGCCTCCGTGAAAGCAAAGAATGTGAACTTGAAAGAATTGTAACTTATATTGAATCCTGAGGAGACCCGATTGGTTTGTTCTGAGAAGAACAGTTCCCTTCTCAGATTCGGATAGTTAGCACCATAGGCACCGAGTACCTATCTTCTGGAAAATGATAAATAATGAAAATTGGTATCCTGTTCTATGTCGAACGGAACTGTGCTTGAACCATTATAACAAGTCTCTATGAAAATGATTTTAATATACCAGTTGGCTTTGGATTATTATTGATTTCTATAAGGAAACTTTTGATCTATATTTAGGGGTTGTCATTATAAAATATTTATAAGCATACAAAATTGCAACATATGAAACGACCAACTAAAAAACATCAAAGCTCACTATGTTGTGACAATCATTCATAGAGATTCTGTAGAGATATCAGAACATCAATGAGAATTTGTAAAATCATTTTTGTCCTCCTTTTAGGTAGGAGAATGATGAATTATATTACGATGAGAATGTGCAGTTGTTTAACATTGGTTTTGTGAAAGAAAATCTTAATGTGTTTACAAAACTAGTAGGTACATCCGTTCTGGATGCACTGGATCTTGCGTATTTCGCTATAGAACATATTTTGTTTACGGAATAAAAGCCTTTATTATTATTATTATTATTACTAGGTACCTTGTAACGTTTCAATTTGCCGGGTTCAAATCTCGGGAGTTTCCGGATCGTCTCGGATCGAGAACGTGACGCAGGGAGGTACGAGACTTAGGCAATAATTAAGATTGGTGAGTTCAAAGTTAATCAGATAACCATATATCTTTTTTTGTTAACGATTAATATGTTTCATATGAGGTGAGAGACGCTTGGGTTCCGCCATTTTGAGGATCGTACGACTTTCCATCTAATTTCCTCAACTATCCGATGAATCAACCTTCCTTCTAGATTGGTTTATCTATGTTATAGTTAAATAATTGACTTAGAACATTTCACGGTTCCGTGACTCTCTGATTTTCAATTTATCGATTTATCTGTGCCAGTGTTTCAGTGAACACGTGGACATTTTTTCCTTTTCTGAATTTTCTTTATATAAACTAAGATTATCAGAGATCTCGGGAATGGTGGAAATTTGACGGTACAGAGAACTGATACAAGTGTTTTTTGATAGCCTTTTTTGGAGGTAGCTAAGTCTTCGGTATCTTTTGAAGAGAGCTAAGCCTCCGGCACCTTTTTGAAGAGCGCTAGGCCTCTGACATCTCTTTGGAGGGATCTTGACATCTGCAACTTTTTTGGAGGGATCCAAGTCTTCAAATCCTTCAGTACCTGCACCTTGAAGGAAGTTAAACCCTCAACGCTCCTATTTGGAAGAGTACAACCTTCACCTCTTACTGCAACGTCTTCCAGGAGATTCAGGAGTTCGAACGTTGAGAAAAATCGGGAGATAGTCACTTCCCTTACCCAGCATTGTTATAACAAGATAAGTTAACAAAGAACGAAAAACTCTCGTGAATGGTGTTTCTGACGAATTGTTAATAATTGTACATATTCTTGTCCTCATATTTAATTGTTTCAATTTGTGATATTAGATATTGTAAATAGCTATTGTCATCAGAGAGGAATAAATCTCGACTGTTTTGATTATCATTAGCCTGGGTAGAAGCATATTATCTCCTTTTACCTCATATAAATTTAAGGTGGTCTCATGTCCTGACTAGTTGGAGCATCTATCGTTAAAATATTACATGACGTAATTTATACCTCTATCTTAACTTTACATAATTGGCACCCCTAGAGTGGGGCTGTAAATTAACGTAAATTATCTATCTCTTTAACCTTACAAAATCCTCTTCTTTGTGAGCCCTATATTCAATGATAAAGTCGCAACTAGCGATCACACATGGAATAGATATTGGTGAATACCTGAAGTTGCGCGTATTATTGTATAGTAACACTTTTCCTGTCGCCGGCCGGAAAAGTGTTGCATAGCAACACTTCTCCTCCTAGGCGGAGAAATAGAACTTTTCGATGATCTTCTCGATCGAGAAATGACATTATTGTACGTTCGAAAATAAAACATTTTAACATATCATATTTCTCGTGCTTTTCGAACATTTCCATATTGCCGGCAATAATGACATCGAATTCTTATAATTGACAGTTGTTCTGAACAGAGATCAAATCACAGATAATTGAATCAAGAATTCAATATCAAAATAATAATGACAACATGCGTAGAGACATATTATTCTGTGATTCATCCTACTTGAAACTCAATAATTCAAATTTCAAATACGAACTATATTTTTCATTATATCTGAATGGATCAGAGGGCGATGTATGTTGTGCGATATATTTCTGAAACGGGAAAAAAGGCGATTCTTTCTAAGCCATTTCAAACTATTGTTTCCGTAAGAAAAAACACAACTTCATGATATAGCTCAGCAAGGAAAAAACAAAGTACGCTACTGGATTGCTATGAAAAAGTGTCTGTATAATGTTTTTATTTCAACATCCTAGCACAAACAGAAACGGAGATTATGTCTAAAGTTGAAATCGCCCAAATTTCAATTTTGGAACCCAATGCAGTTTTTGGTCTACGAAAAACCGCCGATGCACATTAATTTCCTCTTTTTAGGCTGCGTCAATAAGGAAAAGTGCCGCGACTAGGCATCTGAAAACACTTATTATGTGCTTCATCAGAGATCACTTCGAAGCCAAATGGTTAAGGTTTGATATATTATTATCGTGTCCGGGATCGTAGTCCTTACCTCTTTGAAGAAAGTGATGTTCCAACTATTCTGCAGCGAGGGGAGGAATTTTTTACATTTGGTTTTCGTTCTCTCAAAATAGGTTCATATAGCACACAAAACTGTTTTTGATCGATTGGCACACAAATGAAATGCTTCAAACATCACATGTCCAAACTAGAATAAATTGCTGAATATGCTATTCCCGAAAAGAGACGAAAATCCGATAAAGCTTGAAATTTTTAAAAATATTAAAATTGCTGATTGGATACCTATTCACTACTAGGGAGACTCACCACAAGCGTTTAAATAAGAGTCCTGCTAGAAGCTGACTCTTGAAGAAAAGATACTGACTGAGGGACAATTTATTCAATATAGGAGGGCTTCACAGAACTTGGATTGTCAGATTAAAAAACTTACGTGAATTTAAACCAATACAATCACTTGATTTGAAATTTCAACGAATCTCTGAGGCTCTAATCAACTTGACAGTTCTTGATTGGGCAATCAAAGCTTTGTGAAAACCATCTCAAGACTGATTAAACCAGATTAGTCTGGCTGTTGTAAAACTATTTGGTGTAGGCCCAACCACAGACAAAGAAGGAAAAGACAATCGACTTGAGAAGAAACATTTGGAAGGTTGAAAGTGGCGCCCCGTCCGGCAGTAGACAAGAACTAATTGTGTGAAATAGAGATACTGTAGAAAAAGATGAAATAATTTTCGTCGTAAATTGTAACCTTAATTACAGTTTATTGTTGTTTTAGAAATTTTGGATGAGTAAGAAGTGGTATGTCTAGTATTTAATTCCATCATGAATTCTGATCCATATATTCTATTACTAAAGCAAAACTTTCGATCTGAAAGTCAAAGCACACTATGTTTTCAATATTTGAAGTAAAAATCGTAATATTTTGTAGAGCAATTGAGGTCGAAGCTACTGTGGATATGTCTTAGTTTGTTCAAAGTGGAATTAATGTAAGTATAAATAAGGGTAATTATAAATACAAAGAACCTCTTGTCGTAATTGATTAGATTGTCATCATTTAGATCATCATTATTCTTGTTGCATCCCAAATTATGCGAGCAAGTACTTCTTTCGATCCCTCTTAGTAGAAATTGAGGAAGAGATAATACAATTAAAGCTGTTCATTCTAGCTATAACATAATCCGAAATACTAGAATATGTGGGGACCATTTTAGTATACAAAATTTCATAAGTAGATACGTTAATAAGAACTTAACGTATCTTCATCTCTTATGCATTAACCCTATACAAAAGCGTCCCATATTAATAAAGAATTCCATAATCTAGCAATCAATTTGTTGTGTAACATTTGGAGAAAAACCCTTATATCACAACTTATATTATGATCATACCTCGAATAAAGTGGTAGGATTTATGCTCACATATTAGACGATTCGAAGAATTTGGTAATCCTTTATATTAGTTCTTATGGTATCCGGACTTAAGCATTGATAACAACTGATAGCTTAGTACTTTACTATAGAACAAATAAGGACAATTCAACCCAAAATCTTCTGAAACGGGCAGAGCTATATCTTTACTTCATATTGTTTCATTTTTCATCATCATACATACTTTTCATATAGTGTCAACATTAATTTTTCACTTTGTTCCAGGTTTCGAAACACTTTATTTGTCAATCCCCGAATTGAATGTTTCCTCCTCCAATAGTTTAGTGATACAATAGGTATGATATATCTAACACGATTCAGTTATTTCTTTGATTAATATTCACAAAAATCAATTGTATTACTATGTGAAATAAAAAGAGTTTCAGTGTTCATTGAGTATTATTATTGAATGCTTAACCTTACTGAAATATTGAATAAACTGTGATTGATGTTGCAGTTCATTCACTATTTTCAGTGCAGGTTTTCATTCAAATTGTAAAATTGTTTCGAATTATTATGATTTAGCCGCTGAATGCCATAGTTAGTTTCATCTACTGCCGGTGAGGACGCTACTGTCACGCCGAAAACATAATATGGCATCCTTGTCTACTCTATCGCTATTTCACTCAATTAGTTCTTGTCTACTGCCGGACGGGGCGCCACTTTCAACCTTCCAAACGTTTCTTCTCAGTCGTTTGTCTTTTCCTTCTTTGTCTATGGGCCCAACTGAACAAATTTCTGACCTTATCTTTCTTATTTTGTTATTCCTCGTCCTCAAAGTATTCACAAGCAGCTCATTGACAGAACTGAATGATCTTTCAATAAATTTTATGTAAGCATAGAATAAATAAATTCCCTACTTCCTACCCTGTATAAGACCTCCGCTGATGACAAACTTTTCATTTAAATTTCGGATGGGGAGTATGATAATTGCACCTCCCGAATGATAGAGGGGTGGGTTACTTGAATAGCGGTTAAGATCGTGTTGTGACATTCCTAATTCGATAATAATCGGAAATTATGAAAGATTACTCTTTTGTTGATATAGTTATATATTGCCTGAGTTCTAGGCTTTGTTCTTCTTTTTATATTTGTAAAATGAATTCTATTCGACATGGGAACTGATTGTTATATTCTACAAGTTTGTGGTTGAAGGGAAGAATTGCCTAAGATAAGTTAATATTGAACTTGAAAACATAGAAATAAATTCAAGAACATCAGTTATATTCATTTTTATCTGTAACTATACTCTGTTCAAATATAAGAAGGAGCTTTGTCAACAAACAGAATCGTCTGGTTTGCGCACAATAAAGCTCGTATTGGTCAAACGGTCATAACAACTCTCCCTCCGACCGCCCTTAAAGATTGCCAGGGTCGTACTAGGAACTATGCTCGAGATTGCGGCAAGGTTATTCCAGGAAACACCAAATTTGGGTCCTTTCCATTCAGTTAAAACTGAACGATTGTATGAAATCTCCTCGATTCGACTCTGGACGGAAAGTAACCATCCGAAGGCCCTCCTACCGCTGCGCGAACTGCTCTCGCTTAGGTTTGAACAGAGTATAGTTAACTCATCGAAAGAATTCCCAAATACTTTTCAATACATTATGTCCAGTTTCGGTTTAGCACCCCATACAAGCCAGCACCGTTAGAACAAACAGTATTAAGTTTGGCTGATATTTACTTATATTTACTTTGGCTTTTTAGCGAGAACGGGCGTTTTCACGCTCCGACGGCGTTTACTTCAAACTCGATATGAGTGGTAGTAGCTAGCCTGATGGAGCAATGAAAGTACGTGGAGATTTCTGTTTGTTGAAGAATTCTGGTGAGAGGAGGTTCAGCTACGCTCCGCTAGATGGCAAACCTTTGTATAGCACTGGGGTTTGTCTTCTCGCATGGCTATAAGTACTGGCCTCTAGGATGCTCGTTCATCGTTGCTGGCTGAGAGGCACTGATGAGTCCTAAGGAGGACGAAACCGGTCTGTCTCTGCTAAGCTTCGATGACGACATTTTCTCATCTTGGATGAATCTTCAAGCGGAGTCTCCACTAGTCCAATCCCCATTTTAAGCAAGTTAATATTCATAATGTTCCCAATACGTTATTAACCGATGAAGATAGATATAAGAATTCGGCTTACATTAACACGAGAGGATATAGTAGAGGAGGAGAGAGATGAATGTTTCACGGAACTCTATGATATCAAATTATTTTCAGTAATAAAGAAAATTATGTTACATGCATTTAAAATGATTATATGTATATTCAAGAAGAAAAAATTATTCGTTTCAATTGTCTTAGATCCCTATATCTGTCTATTTTAATAATCATTACAAATATATGACAATCGATAAAAACGTGTCAATAATTAGTACATGATAACAAAATGAAAAAGTCTTGACTTTAAGTTTTGGGAAATACCGATTCTTTCAACATGCTTGCATGTTGTTCATAGTTCATATCGTTTTGCTGTCTCCTTCGAATTATGTTAGCCAAATCGAAGTATTTTATGAAGTGATTCAGAATAATTCCTCAGGAAAGTAGTAAATACTTCTTTATAGCAATTTTTCTAAAATACTTTAACTTCACGAACCACTTGCAAACAACTTTGGAATAGAAATGAGGGTGGTCATACTCTCGAAATGAGGGTATCCACAAGATCGTAAAATTCAAAAGCAATTAGTATAATTGAAAAGATTCTTTTCATCCCCTTTACCTGAAAACCAATGGTTGCAGAAATGAACGGAAACAACCTATAATATAATTTCAAATTCTGAGAGTTCAGTCACGGGATCAAATTCAACCAATCGGAATGGTCCTAAGCAGATTCCTAACGCTAGCGATATCTAAAGTCGCTGTTTGCCGCTGTATCTACAACTAACTATAGTTAGTAGTAACCTATGACGTCATAGTTACTTCTGTCATTTGTTGGGATGTGTCAATCGACGATCTCCTTTGTTAATTTTTTTTTAATTCTGTTATCTGTTGCTTTTTGTTTGAATTTGGTTTTCCTCCTATCTTTTTCATATTGTATTTTTTCACTTGTATTCAATTGGTATTTGATTATAGGTATAGATCCACCGGTGTCGAAAAAATTGTGAATGTTGCTTTTGTCTGCTGGTGGGGAATTTTTTCTTGGAATCTACAGAACAGATGGACAAGAATCGTAATGTTATTCATTGCACATTTTATATTTCAAAAAATCTAACAGGCCTATCTCCCAAAATTTCATTCGTAAATCTATGGTCCCAAATCAATCCCATTACAATTTCACTCATTAGAAAGAGATGGAAATACGTAGTACACGAGTTACCCTGCTCGTGGGGAGAGTTACATACATGCTGTGGTATGCGTGACGTCATAGTAACATAGTTAGCTTCGCGAAAACGTGGTAACACTGTAACTACGGTTAGGTACGTGGTAACCTGTAGTCACAGCGCGAAAATTCGCCTTATCGTTAGCGTTATCGTCAGGATATCCGAATGCTCTTCGGGCACCACGACGTTTTCCGAATGTCCATATAAAATTCGGATACCAAGAAATCGATCGTTTAGCTACGCTATCGATACGCTTTGACCATGCAAAATCCGACCACAAGACCGATATTCTGAAGAATATTATAGGTAGTAATTGGTGTACCAGAGGCCGAAACAGGTTGCCTAATCTGGATCAAGCCTCAAATCATCCTCGAACACCTATATGCCAAAGAACAAAATTGGACAACTTACGTGAGGGAGATTATCAACTATATGGCAGACAACCAAATCTCTGGAGTCGCAGATTTTCTACGAATGATTAACCTGGCGGCAGAAAGATCATTCCCGCAAAGGTATAGTAACACCCCAACAATATAAAATCCACTGGTGGGATGAGGAAGTTTCAATCTCCATCAGTGATCGAAGGCAGGACTTTCGTACATATAAAGCTAATCCTACGCTTCAAAACTTCCTTTTCTCTACTTCAGAAGAGTTAGGGCTCAGACGAGGAAATTGATCAGACAAAAAAAGGACTTCCAAAATTTCACACAAAGCATCTCCTTCACCAAGTCTGTTAGAATGTGGAAAGTTGTGAAACGGTTTTCAGGACAACCGCCTAAAAGACCGCAGGCTATGCCATCAAAATCATGCCTCTTGGGCAAACTCAGAAATCTGAGCAAAGACGGTGCCATGGTGGCTCCAAGTGCACAGCATCCAGGAGAAATATCTCCATTCACTATGGAGGAACTAGTGTATGCGTTGTCCCACAAGAAACACTCAACACCGGGTCTGGATGGAATTAGCTACCTGATATATATTCACCTGCCACCTTCATCTAAAAGTACACTATTGAGGATATTCAGCAACTGTCTGAGATCGTCCTCAGTCTTGGACGTCCTTATTCTGCCTATTCTGAAAAAAGACTTCCCTGCATTGTCTAGATTTCTAGATACATGAGGCAATGATAAAGAACAGGATTGAGCCTGAGATTGAGGAGAAGATCGGTGAGATTAGCCCCACAGGAGGTTACTGAGTTAACGATTGCTTTATCTTTTTAACTGGTTACATCTATACAGCTTTTTCTCACGGAGAAAAAGTAATAGCGATGTTCCTATATGTCAAAGGGGAGTATGATCACGTTATTCCCTCAGTTCTTCAGAGAGACCTAGATGACGAGGGTGTCCCGGCGGATGAGTCCAATATTATTCTGACGCTTCTGACTCATAGATATCTATTCATTGCGTCGTCCTCCACCAATTCAATTCTTGGTCCAGGAACATACAGAGGGGTTTTATCACAGGGGTCAGACCTGGCGCCTCTCCTATGCAATTTATTTTCGATTATCCCAGATGGTGTTATCTCCAAACGTGTTCGAATCCTGCAATATGCAGATGACTTATGTGTGCGGATCAGTGGCACGGATCTGGTACGTATGTCGGAGGTTATATCAGCTGAATAAGCCAGCCTGAATCGTTGGATGAACTCTAAAAATTTATTTCTGTCTCCAGAGAAATCTTCTGCTATGATCTTTACTAGGTCTGGTGTGGTACTGTCTGCCTTGAGACTGGGGGGGGGTACCATCAGTGCCCACAATATAGTAAAAGCATCAAGCAGGAAAACATGGGGTGCACACCCATCCACTCTTATTAGTGTTGACTCCCCCTCATCTGGACTACGGTAGCTTCGTGTATGGACGTTGTTCCAAAGAGGTATTACTGAAGCTCGATAGAGCTCAATATGCAATCTTGAGATCAGTACTATCTATGATGAAATCTACCCTAACCAATGTCTTGCTCTTCGAAGGATCTCAGATGCCCGTATACTTGAGACATCGCTGGATTGCTTATAAGTATGCTTCCAAGGCGCTCAGGATGACACATCATCCCGTGTTAGAGATCATAGGGGACACATCCCACCTAGAGAGTCTCTGGTTCAATGGCACTATTCCTCCATACGTTCAGGCAATTGGGGAGCTGAGTGAAGAGAATCGCATTCACAGATTGCACACCTTACCATCTCTTTGTACCACTAGCGGTGAGAACCCATCAAATAAAAATTTCCAACTCAGAACTTCCCAAGTCGGCGATGTCCAATCACCAAGACTTCTTGGATCTGATAAAGAGACGATTCCTTTAACATACTCTGGTCTTTACTGATGCCTCTCGTTCTTCTGATTCGGATTCTGTAGGTTATGGAGTTTATTTTCTCTGAGTTGGAGTAAAAATATCTGGTCACTTGCCTGACTACTGGTCTATCTTTAATGCGGAGTTATACGCTATTGGACAAGCGGTCTCTGAGACCCTGGACCACAATTTGAGGATTCCCTCAGTGCTCTTGAGATACTGAAATCCAATAAGTTTGGGTCTGAGGTGGATATAGTTCTGATGAGAATAGGATTCCTAAGAGACGACTCTAGAGACGACAGCCGCGCGACTATGACTCATACTGCTTCCCATGTATAGTCCGTTTCAAAATGATTTGCATCTCGGGCGGCTGTGGAATCTCGAAAATATGTTGGTAATATCCCATCAGTAACTTTTGAGTTCTGGGATTTAGGTTGGTGTTGATTGAAAACACTAAGTTTTGACATTTCAGAGTTTGAATTAACCTCCTGAATATATTTTGAATTTATTTCTGTATGCTTATGTTCTTGATTAAATCGACAAATTAATTTTGGATTTGAATATTTATCAAGTATTACCGAATTGAAAATGGCTAGAATTCATCAAGATACCCCTCGCCTCGGCTAACTACAAGGCAACGTGAAGTAGTTAATCGGCGGGACTGAGAGTTTTTCTCAACAATTCAGCAGGTATTTCTGCCAGTATTAATCGCGTTTTGCTAGTTATTCAAGTAACAATCATTTACTTTTTCGGGGTGTTTTCTGATAAATAAATGAGTCTCAAAATTTCAGTTTTCACCTAGACCTGTCTGATGAATTTTGAAGAAAAAAGAAGGCAAGACAAGTCATTACAATCAGGAGTGAGTAGTGGATGGACACCTATTCCACATTATACCTTCAAAGATACATTATACGACGTTATTTTTTCTAAAATCAAAAACAATGAATAAATCAGTTTGTACATCTTTTTTGAACTGTCTGAAGAGTAACTGAATTTAAATCAAAATCAACCTTTGGTATATTATTTAATGAATCATGAAATGGACAGAACATATCAATAAATACAAATAAAAAGTGATCTATTTTATAGCATTTCACACTTCAAATCATTCACAAATTGTCAACAAATATTTCTATTTGTTTCAACAACTTTGCTATGAAAGTGTAAAGTCAGGTCAGCTTTATACTTTTTGTTCCACAATACTCAAAAAAAAAAACACAGGGCTAGAACTTAGCTGAATTTTCGGTAGTAAACAAGAATGCAAAGTTTGCCGAAGGGTCTTCATAAAGAACGAACTTTTAGTTATCTTTGATGTACTCTTGATTATTTAAAGAATGATATCTCTACATTGGAGTTCCTCGAAAACCTGCAAGATTTCATGTTGAAGCATTCCACGCTATTTTTATTATCAATCCTGAATTTCCAATTCTCATGCTTGATCTACAGCGAAATTGTATGGTTGTGTATAATTTAGTCATCATCTATCTCAGCTTGTTTCTCTTTTGCAATTGAAGCTAAGTTTGAATATTTTTCAATACAACAATGATGAAAATAATATAATTGCACAAAAAATTCTTCAAATTTATTTGCCTTGAAAAATCATTTAATAGCTTATATTGATATATTTCAATCTATGATGAACACAGAAATTTTTAGTAACTTTTTGTAACTAGAAATTAAGCCCCGGCTGGAATTCCATGGCTTGCTCTGATGACAATCATTTTGAAACGGACTATAAATGAACGAAACCTTGTGCCTGAGTGCCACACTCAGGCAGTTCAGTCCAGTGAGAACATCTCCTGAAATATAACTCCTGAAGATGCCAGACACTCGAACTGGCGAAACGTCGAGAACTAATCTACGACGACGGCCTAAATGCTCGAAAGAACATGTCACAATAATAATATATTCTAAATTTTTTCAGAAGGAAATTAACTGCCGATGACGATTGCATTAAATCCCCTAAAAACAAAGTTTTGTACACAAAAGCTCAAAAGCAGACTCATTCCTCGTGTACTGATAAAGAAAAAATACAAGAATTTAGCGAACCGGACCTACAGAAAATTTTTCCAATGCATCATCTATTGTCCACAGTGTCAAAAAAGGAATTGAAAAACCACGAATTTGCGGTAGAAAAATGTACCTATACAGTTCAAATTATGAATCAGATTCAGTTGAAGATTATTTTGAAAAATCGATATTTATTTCATATTCAGATCATTTGATTTCAGCTCTTGAAAACTTGAAACGAGATTTTCAAAAAAACTTGAAATACTTTTTCGTTCAGTCAATATTCTTCCAAATAATTCAAAATCAATAGATATTTAATCTTTCGCTTTAAGGTCGGCAAAATGTACAAAATTGAAAATCAGAAAATGAGTTGAAAATTCGAAATGAGTACATATCTAAATCACAAATAGATGAAAATATAGAAATAGAAGACCTCATTGGGCAATGCAGTGGCGTAACGTACACCCCCGCAGCCACCTTGTTCGGGGGCACCCACGAGGTCTGGGGGCCCGGTTGTTGATCCTTTTATTTGATTTTTTCTTCATCTTTTTAAGAACCAATTGATAGTAAAAACTAATTTGCTAATGTTATATATTTATATACAGATTCAAAATTGTTAGTGAAATTGTTGAGGTATTAGGCTTATCAGACAGTAAAAACTTATAAATGTTTGATATAATTTTAACGAAATATCTGAAGTATACTATACCTATCGGTTCAAATTAATGCAATTCGTTTTTTGGAAATGTATCGATATTTTTCATCCCATAACTTGATACCAACGAGTCAGAATGGCTTCAGGAAAGGTTTCAGTACCATGACGGCCCTTGCTAATGTTTCCGATGACATCTTGCGAGCGTGGGATGATGGAGTGGTGTCAGTGTTATTACTACTTGATTTTTCACGTGCGTTTGATACCATAAACTATGAGCTTTTATGTGCACTTTTGCATTATTTCGGGTTTGACCAGGCAGCTCTGACTTTGATAAAATCTTATTTAGGTATCAGAGAGATATCAGGTCTTGAAGATCAATAATAGCTTTTCACGAAAAGTCAAGTTGTCAAGTGGAGTCCATCAAGGTTCAATTTTAGGTCCCTTGTTGTTCATCATTTACACTGCGGAAGTATTAAGATCTGTTGAACACTGTAAGGTTGAGGCTTATGCGGATAATACTCAGTTACATATCAGTTTTTCCGTAGATGATGCGACTCAATCCGTTGAGAGGGTAACTGCTGATCTGACTTTGATCTCCAATACTGCGACTCAGTTCGGTCTCAATCTAAATGCTTCGAAGACGCAGGTTATGATTTTTGGGGGTGTGAGTAGGGTAGAGGCCGTTAAACCTTTTCTTCGGCTGATTCAGATCGGCGGTCAAAACATTAATTTTGTGTCTTGTACGAGAAATCTTGGCCTGTATTTTGACGGAGACATGCGCTTCAGATCTCACGTGCGTGAAATTGTGTGTCAAAGTTATGGTGCTCTGAGGGTGTTGTATAGCAATAGGCATATTTTAGATTTTCATCTTAAGAGGAAACTGTGCGAATCTGTGCTTTCGAAGTTAAATTATGCAGATGCTATTTATGGCAATTGTTTGAATGTAATCGAACAAAAAAGACTTCAGAAAGTGCAAAACAGTTGCATATGGTTAATTTCTGGTATGAGGAGATTTGAGCGGGGTATAAGATCCAGAATTCGTGAGCTGGGTTGGCTGAATATGGACAACAGGCGTATTTTACATTTCACAGTTTTTGTTCACTCCCTGAAGAAAAATGGTCTTCCTGCTTTGCTTGATGATAAGTTGATTCCTAGGTCATCGCTTCACTCTCGATCAACTTGAAATAGGGGTGATCTTTCGATGCCACGTTTCCGTTCGTCTCTTTTCAAAAGAAGTTTCACATATAATGCCATTTCAGTATAGGTACAATAAACTCTCACCTGAACTTAGATCGTTGAGTCCTAGAGCATTTAAATCAACATACAAAATGATTTTGTTGAATCAACAGTGGTAATCATTCAAATTGTGCCATGTTTGTGATCATTTGCATTTGGCTTCACTTTCTGAATTTTGTAGAAGAAAATTTTTTTGTAAAATAATTTTTTGTTTCCTGTGCGTCATCATTATATGAATTTTTTTTTACTTGTGTAATTCATCTTGAAGTATAAGAAAGTAGTTTCTTCAGGTTAAGTTGATTAGCATTTCTGCTAGACTTCGCCTTTTTGGTAGGTAGTAAATTAATAGTAATATAAAATGTCTTGTGATATGGTGTTATATTGCCTACTGAATGAAGTCAATTATTATTATTATATTGCACAACGGGACTTAATTAAAGGATCAAAATGAAATCGAAATTTTTTTTGTAGCGTCAGAAGTTTTTGAGAGATATTAGAAAAACCAACAACAACAAAATTTCAAGCTCAGTTTTTTTGTCCACGAGCCTGAGAAAATTTTTTTGGGTTAGCCGCTATAATATTCACTCAGCTTTGATTTCCGTTTTTTAGATCTTTAAACGTCTTTTTGTTTTTGATTATTGATTTCGCAGCAACCATCAATGATCACACAGAAAGTTGTCCCGTCATCGGCTTTTTATTGCTTTTCCAAGAATATTTTTTTTCTCTTTTTCGCATTAATTTAAAAATTCAACGAAAAGAGGGCTTCTTGTGTTCTTCTGGAAAATCAGGCGCTGGATCGAACGAACATATTGGGAAAATCCATAATGTGAAGAGTGCTTTCTACAGTTCAAAATGTTCACAAAAATCCTGCAAAGAGCCAAATCAATCCAGCCAGTCAATTTTTCGTTTCTCTCGATCGAATTTTCGTAAAAATTAGGGTATCACGATTTTTACTTTGAAAAGCACATACTCAAAAAATGTTCGAGCTTTTTCCGCAATTTCATTGCAAATAGTGCTTTCATTTCCAAAAAACAAAAAATTCGAAAATTTCAAGAAAATAGTTACCGCCGGCATTATTAGCGTTATACAAAGCGTGGAGGTTGGGCGGTCGGATTTTCGCTTCTTTGTTTGTGTGTGTGTCTTTTTGTTTGGAGCGTTGAGCTTAAAAACCATTTGATGTATTAATGAAAAGTATATATATATATATATATATATATATATATATATATATATATATATATATATATATATATATATACTTTTTTGAATAAGAGAGCTAAAATAATACAATCAATGTTGAAACAAAAAGAACCTAAGCTGAGGTAAAAAAAAAAAGGAAGAATATCTGAATATTCTATATAGAAGGACATCACGATTATCGGAACGGCTCTTCGGAGGAAGGATTCCCAAACACAAACTCCAACCTGAAAATAAAACAAGACAGAACAGCAAGAAACTTCAATTTATACTTCATCAAATTGATCTAAAATTTTCATATTAATTGAATGCAACGGCAGAAACGAGTGGAAAATTATAAGTTATTCAACTTTGCTGAAGTTAAAAATTTTTTTTTAAGAGGGACGGGGCCCGGGAATAATCATGGGGGGGAGCTGTCTGAGAAACGTTTCGCCACTGGGGCAATGTAATTTTTTCCACATGTTAAAGAATGCCTTGTTCTTCTTCTTACATTGCCATGTACTATTTGTACTATAGAGCATAGTTTCAGCATTTTGCGCAGAATAAAAACCTGGACAGAGCTACCATGGGAAAAGACCGACTTGTTGAATTAGTTTTGTTGAGCATTCATCGAAATCGGTTATTGAATATTCCTAATTTTTCGAATTGAATATAAGATGAATTTTGTAAGACTAACAGAAGGCTGGTTTTTAGTTCAGAATAAAATATGTCTACACTGTGGTATCACAATTCATTATCTGGTATTCAGAATTAATGGTATTTGTATGTTATGTCCTTTTCATTTTATAATTTGTTAATTTTGAAAATATATTTGTTGTTTTTATTTTCTAGAGCAGTTTTGTGTTATTTCGAATAATATTTTCGTTTCTATATTTGAATTTATTGCTTGTTTCATTCAATAATATTTCAAAGTCTATTTTTATTCATATTTTACTTTTAAGAACATTATTTATCGAGCGTATATGTTTCTATTTCATTATTACCCGTTGGTTTGTCTTTATTCATAGTTATGATATTTACTTAATTCCTTTTTCCATATTATTTATATTTGATTGTTTCATGAAATGTGATTTCTTTTGAAAAAAGTTACCTTATTATTTTACACCTATCACCTTATGTTGTTGACGTCAAAAAAAAATGTTTAACTCGAAAACTTCATCATTTTTACGGCGGACGCCAATGCATAAATATGAAAAAAGGAATAGAAAGAAACGAAATACTGATATCGCTTGAGCCTCATTGTTTTTCGAAAATTTTCATTTTGCCCTCCTTGAGAAAAAATTCTGCTCTCGCCCATGATGATGGTCGAAAAGTGACCCCGAAAATTTCAATGCCTAATGGCCCCCTATATGGTTAATCCGGCTCTGCAAAACCAGACATGTCTATTGTTTTAGCAAAATATCTTCATACTGACAGGATATATTTTCATCAGTGATGCAATAATAATTTTGTTTGTTACTTCGAAACAATCATTTTGGCGGGTTTTTCTCGTTTTATTCGAAACGGCTTATGCATCAAATGTCTGGATTTGCATTTATACGCTTCATTTCTGCTTGTTTGATATTTGTCCTCCAGGATTTTATTTTGTCCTGGCATCAGGGGCGGCCTTAGCCATTGCGAGGCCCCGGGCGGGAAGTCTTCGCGATGCCCTTTTTCCTTCGTGAAAAGAATGTGATGCGAAAGTAAGTCCGGTTGTTCTGTATAGGTTATTGTCATATTTTATAATGATATGAAATTTGAGTTTTAATTAAAATATAATAATATAATATAACATATAAATAGGATATAACTTTGGAAGATTTACAAAATTAACAAATACAGAAATGGTAAATTTAAAATTAATGTTTGCGGCTTTTCATAGCACTGAAATCTTTAATTAAAGTATCATGATCGATCGAATGAGCTACGTCATTTTCTATTGATAGAATAGCAAGGGCTGAAAGCCGATCTTGTGTCATCGAATTCCTTAAATATGTTTTTATGATTTTAATTCTAGAAAAACTCCTTTCAGCATCCTTTGTTTGTGAATAAATCATTCAGCGCCTGTCAAGCTTTTCACAGGTAATTAATATTTTCTTATAGTGATATTCGCTGAATCGCCATCCATTTTCATTTACGGAAAAATGAATCAACTTCAACCCGAATTGGACCTTTTAGTACAATCTCAGTTCGGTCTATACATCAGAAATTGTTATGGGTCACAAACCTTGGTTATTTTGAAGATTAAGATTTTTCATTCCAGCAGACATAGACTCGAGCTCAGATTCTTGTTGACTGGATTGCGTTGGCACTGGCACCGGTGAGCTAAGAGATAATGATTCACTGGCGTCGCAAGGGGGGGGGGGGGGGGGTTAATGGTGGTAATTGCCCCCCCCCAGGAAAATATTTACTATACAATCATTACATAGGAACATATCATGACAATTTCCTTGTCCTCAAGAAATTAGAATCACTTACAGGCAAAGAATGTTTCGTAGAGGTTTTTGATCATCATATTTCATGAATTTATATAATGATCCACATAGATTTTCTTGTTCCTGCTTTCTTTTGATTGCTCGTTTCCTTTTTCAACTACCCGACTCGAATTTTCTACCGGCATCACGATCACGCGAACTCATTTCGAAAATCTTGTTGACACACAGTTTTTTCACACTTTTCCGGTTCTTCGCTATGAAATTGATCTGTTTGTTCATTCCGGTCTAATGAACCAAACCAATTGAACCACAAGTCTTAGACTTTGGATCTACATCGGGGGTTGAAAAAGAGACGGGGAGCGGAATTCCCACAGATGGTGATAATAAATGATGAAAGTACTATTTGGTATTTTGAAAAGAAATTTTCGGTTTCGAAGAGAAGAACATAAAGATGAAACTGTTTATTTTTATGATCCATGACAAATGGCGGCATCTCGTATGCATATTTCTATTGGAAACAGGTTTTTTTTCACGATATTTTTATCGAAAAATTCTCTGCAAAATCCACCATATATGACTGTTCATGGGATTGTCCGAGCGATAGAGGAGCCACTTATTATGAGTTTGATTGAGGGCGTGAAGTCCCAGTTGTAAATGAAGAACCGAAAATAATGGAAGTTTTTCATCAGAAAAAATTGAATATAACAAAACTGAACCCAATATTTTTATCCCTAATCACTAGGTTGAAAAAAAAAAAAGATTTTGCTCTCCTCCTTTCGTCATTCTCTACAATAGAATGAATTCATTCATAAGACTATAATTCAACGAATATTTCAAAGAGACCGTCAAAGAACGGTCAACAGGGCTATAAATAATTTATGAGGTTCCAACATCTGAGATAAGTAAACATTGTACCTAAATACTAAGATAATTTTCACCCTATTTGTGTTGTGTGCATTCTTTTCTACCTACTGATCTGGTGGATCGGACATCTGGTGCCTCAATTACCCATTCGGACGTTCCAACAAAGCGCAATATTCAAAAACTACAGAATGGTTTCTTCAATTTTGTTCTGGATGAATGTATTGGTGAACTCACTTTATAACCTTTATAAATAATTAGGGATCTAAATCAATATCAAAATTTGCTCGGGTTGTAGCGCGCGAGGCCCCACCAAGTGCGAGGCTCTGGGCGATTGCCCCGTTCGCCACCCCCAAAAGCCACCACTGCCTGGCATACAGGGTGTTTCACAAAAAGGTGACCCCCCCCTCTAGGATAGATAGAAAACTGAAAAATAATGGGGGTTTGTTCAGTGAAAAATTTTTATAACGCCATCCGTATTCAAGATACAGGGCGTTGAGAAGGAAAAAAATATACACATTTCTTACGAATTAGCCGAAACGACTGTCAACATTGTAATAAAATTTTATACGAATATGTTTTGGAAGCTGATACATCTAATGAATGTGTTTCGATGTCTGACTCTCACAGAGGGCGCCAGTTACACAGTTCGTACCAAGTTGTTCTGAACATAATTTTTTTGATATTAGATTTATCAAGCAAAAATTTTAGCGATATTAAACATCATTCCATTTCACACCAAAAAGGTACTCTTGATGAAACTCAATACTGTGCACCGTTTTGGAAATATTTTGATTTGACAATTATGAAATCATAACCGATGCTGGTATGAAGTATTGATAAAGTCATTAATTATTATTATTATTAATTAGTATGCACCATGGAGCTCTATCCCACATTGATAGAAGGTGTCGTTATCGGTTGAGTAACCATTTTTCGAATCGATGAGTTGGTAAAGTTGCAGAAGCACCGGATTAAACAGTTTGGTCGTACCTTGAAGAAAAAATTTTTGCAACAGAGGTAAATCAACCTCAAGAATTGAAGGACAGAATTCACCGTCACTTCAATGACCTTGGGCAAAATGGTAAAAAATGTGTATATTTTTTTCTTTTTCAACGCCCTGTATCTTAAATACGGATGGCGTTACGAAAATTTTTTATTGAACAAACCCCTAATATTTTTCAGTTTTCTATCTATATTATAGAGGGGGTCACCTTTTTTTGAAACACCCTGTATAAAGTAAGGCGCCTGTATGTCTGTTTCGATATCTCTCTGACTATTCTTATAAAGTTAGCTTTGCTTGAGTTGGGAACGGAAGGAGCCATTTTGGTGGACCTACTGTACTCATTATATCTTAACGTGTTTCGATAGACGCTGTCATAAGTGCATGAATTTTCTAAAATAGATAGCTGTGTCGCGTGTAGTTTAACTCAAAATGAAAAACGAGGAATCAGAATATTACTTTCAGTGGTGGAGTAACTGGGCGTGGGTGACCGCCCACGGCCTCGCATGCCCTCAAGTTCCTCGCGAGCAATGATCGATCCCCTTTCCCTCTAAGATAAATCAATTTATTTACAGATGAATCTATATGGAGACTATTTTCTTTGTTGACGACGATTTCTATTTCGTACCTCTCAGCTTACTTATCAACTTCCGATAGAGCAATATATTTGCAAAAGCATCAAAATGAAAAACAGTTGAACTCATTGACAAGAATTCTAAATTTTTGAATGCTGCGTGATTTTGTTAGGTTAGTTTTGGAGATATACCTAGGTTGCGTTCATAAACTTACTCAGAGAGTAGAGTAAGAGTATGGACATATGATCAGAAATATACTTCGGTCTTTACTCCACACTCGTCGTTCACAAACTTACTCTGACAAATGTCATTCAAAATTCAAACATGTGCATAGGTTATGAATAATACTTTTGCATCATATACATTTTTTAAATATCATTTTTATATTGAATTGTTTCTATTATGAATGAATAATAGAAGTTTAAAAAAATTCCCTCTAGTCGTACATTTTCAGTTGTGTCTTCGCAGTATAGTCAATTTTTCTTTTATTTGAAAAGCAGAGCACAACCGTGTTTTTTTTATGATTGGGAGGAAACTGATAAATGTTCTCAGGACTTTATTGAATTACTTTTAATGAGACAGAAAGAATGAAAAAGGATATTATTGTCTATAATTTCCTCTTGCAAGCAGAAAATTAAAAATGTTATTACATGTTTTGTTGGTTTATTGACTCTACGCCAGAATAAAATTAAATACTTCGTAACAAAAAATAGTTTTATTTGAGGAAGCTAACAAAAAGAAGTTGAAAAAATATTGTATGAAAGATAAAGCAAAATATGAATGAATCTTGAGAGATCTAAACTCTCGAATATAATAAAATATCAACGTAGATTCCAAATCAGGTACAAAAAACAGTTATTGTGGGACTTTTCATATCTCGATTTATTTGAACTTGAACGGAACACTCTAGGTTCTGCAATACAGGGAAAAACTCTTTTTTTCTTTACCATTATCTCTTGGTAAAGTTCACTTTTCGTTAATTTACTGCTAGCAATTTCATTAAATTTATTAATTATTAAAGTAATTATTTCCAATATTTCTTTATTTCACAGAATAGTTGTTCCAGTTGAAAAATTAATTGTTTCGTATTTCGTTATTGAAATGAAACAAAACCAAAAATAAATACTTATTAGACTAATATTCAAGTTTCAAAAAGTCTGAGGGAGTAGGACAGAATGAAAATCGAACGTCACAACTGTCAGAGTATGTGTTTACTCTCCTAAATAGCAGAGTATGCAGAGCTTACTCAGAGGAAGTTTATGAACGCTCACAGAGTATACTCCGAGGAAGACAAAGCAAGTTTGTGAACGCTTCAGAGTAAGGGGAGCTTACTCTGAGTAAGTTTATGAACGCAACCCTAGATAACAGACAACTTAAGCTGACTAGTAAAGAATGAGTATTTTTTTTGTTCTATATTTAACAGCATTTTTTTTTGTTCGTTTCATTTTGGCCTTGCAATTACATCATTCCTCAGTTATTAGTATCGATATTTCTGCTTTCTGTTATAAAGACAAATTTTGTGAATAGAATGTAAAATTTTTCAATGTAAACTAATATTCTATTCATATTCGATTGTTATCTTCATATTGTGTGATGAAAAATGTTTACAATTTCCCTTTCAATGCTCGAACCCAAATAAAGACTACTAGAAATTTCAGAATCTTTTATTTTCACAAATAACACGCAATAAATGATCATCTGTTTGTTGATTTTCTTTTGTAGAAAAAGAATGCTTGTATTTTTTCTTGTTTATTCTCTGAGTGAGCTCAAACAAGAGTCCTTTAATGAGTTTTCTTGAGCTCGCATCGAGAATCACTGGCGTCGATACGGGGGGGGTAATGGGGGTAATTACCCCCCCCAGGAAAATATTTACCTTCGAAAAATGAGTATTACAATCATTACATAGAAACATATCATGACAATTATACTACATTCTTATTTTTTTTACCCCCCCCAGAAAAAATCTCTAGCGACGCCCTTGTCGAGAATGTAGCCTCTTCTATTGTCGAATTGCGGAGAGAATAAAATTTAATAATATATCAATGTTTTGTTTTTATTGTTCTAGTACCTTTGAATAAACCCATCATGTGTAAAACATATTCATTCGATCATGATTGTTTTTGCAAGTTATTTTAATATCAGTGAATCATTCATTGCAAAAACGAATTTGTTCAATTCACTTCACTTAATGACCATAAACACACACCACCACCTCAAGAAGCCTTTAATTCACTCTTATAAAAGAAAATCTATTCATTTCCTTGACAAAATAATCCAGTTGTCGTTCGAAAATTTTAAACCAAATCGCCTAGCGCCACCCAGACTGGTGGCGAAATAACGAACCTAGACAACAAGTAATTGTTTACAACCCGCAGCGGCCTCAAACGGTAGTTGAAATCGCCAATATAGGTCTTGTTACGCCACTGTTTACTTTTCATCGATAAGTTAATTTTCATAACTTTTTATCACTTATTTGTAGCTATTTTTCTGGACCCCTTCAGATTTTACTAATGCTCAGTCTTTTCCTTTTTTATTCAATGATAAATATACCAGGCCAGCTGGTCGATCTGACGTTATTGCCGAACGCAGCTACGCAGCTCTTGTCTATGACTAAGATTCCAGAATGAAAAAGAAGAGAATAGATTGGTTAATTCAAAATTCACTTTAGACAACTGATAATAAACAAACAAATTCAATAAGATAAGGACGGTAATGAAAGTTTATATTTTCGGTTCATATCATGTGTGGAAAATTTTTATATTTTGCTTATGGCAGCAATTTGTTACAGAAAAGAATACATATAAATAATCCCAGTGCTGTGAGGGCTGGAATAGGGAAATTGAAGGTTGCTTGCTACATACAGAACTGTTTGAATAGAAAGATATATCCAAATTTATTCCATTCCAGGATTACACTTTGGATTTCAACACATATTCTCAAAGGTGGAAAGGAGCCTCTGCAACTATAGTTGAAAAGAAAGGGGGTCAAGTGTGGGGTGCCTTATGGCAATTAGATAGTGAACATATGGCGACTCTAGATGAGTATGTTCATTTTATCACTATAAACATTATAATTGACTTTTTGTCTTTTCAAGCCAAGAAGGAGTAAAACACAATCTTTACAATCCATTAACCGTTGATGTTGAGTGTTCAGATGGTGAGATAAGAACATGCAGAGTTTATCAACAAACTAGCAATCCTGAAAGTTCAAAAAAAATTGAGAATCTTCCAGATGAACGGAAACCTTCCTTTGTGTACCTGAAAACAATACTTGATGGAGCTGAAGAATCTGGATTACCACAGCAATATATAGAATTTTTACGTAAAATTCCTCATAATGGGTATAAGGGCATTGTTGACATAGGATTAGATTTGCACATTGTGAATTGAGGTGAAATTTTTGTTTTCAATGAAATTGGACTAGTATGGAATAGTTTATCAATGGACAAAGATCTGATTTATACTTTGCCATTTGGGTTAAACCATTCACTTTCAATGAAAATAAAATTACGGTCATGTACACTGATGAATCAGTTGACATCGTAATCCTGATTTGAATTAATTGTAGGTCAAAATTGGCTAATTAAACAGGGGGGCCTCATTTCGATTGTTTAGAACTACATCTACAGATTGGGAAAACAGAATTGGAAACATCACAGTTGATATAGTAAATTCGAACAGGGCCATATTCTAGTGGACAGTGGCAGAATCAAAACCTCAGAGGGAAGTGATATCAAATAAACAGCTGGGCCGACAGATTTGGTTGGGTGGGGATGTAGAGCACAACATATGTTACGCGAAGTGTCAAATCGAATCAGTAACACTCCAAACCCGTTATGGGTGATTTCATATCTGTTGTAAATGAATATAACGATTTTATTATACTCCTATTCTACAAGAAGAAATTAAAAAACAAAAATTAATTCTATGAAAATAAAATAAGGAAAACAAATTCTAAAACATGCGAAATTGAAGATCGACAAATTCAAATTAAATGTTCAAATAATCCACCTTGTTGTGCCAAACAGTAGCCAAATCTATTATAAAGAGATAATCTCATATCTCTGATTAGACATACTTGCTATTTTGGTACAAAGTTGGAGAGCCGAACATGAAGGTATCAGCCTATCTCCAGAAGCAATAATTAAAGAAGTTATTGTCTCCGCAACAGATTGACCACCGAAGTACCATTTTATTATTTGAATTTTTTCTTTAACCGTTAACATTTTGATTTACGAGAATTTAATTTATTTTCAAACCGTCTAGCTATCACATCTGATGTTCGGATGCGAACAATGTGCATTGCAATTCGCGGCAGCCGAGATCACCCCTCCTGCCAAGATTTGCCATTCCAACAGTCCAGTCCCTTATTTGTTATCGAATCGCAATGAGATTTCCATTCTTCCACTGTTCTACTAGACGGAGTTCATTGGAATTTAACATTCATATTCCTATGTTTCCATAAGGATTTTCTTTATTTGCATAAAATTATTATACAGGGTGGCTATTTGAAAACGAAACAGACGAGATTACAGACGAAATACTTTTTTTCAATAGAAATGCTCGGACAGGTCGATTTCTGTTTCGAGGGGGACAACTTAAGATGTAGGTTACGGACGCATAGCGCTTCAACCCTTGCTACTACAACCCTCACCCCCAATTTTTGAAAGGGAAGATGGGGTGAGTGATACCTCATTTGAAAGTTATTTTTATACTGATTTCAGCACAGTAATTGTTTTTTCATTTTATGCATTAGTTCTCGAAATACAGGGTGGCCATTTGAAAACGAAACAGACGAGATTACAGACGAAATAAATTTTTTCGATAGAAATGCTCGAACAGGTCGATTTCTGTTTCGAGGGGGACAACTTAAGATGTAGGTTACGGACGCATAGCGCTTCAACCCTTGCTACTACAACCCTCACCCCCAATTTTTGAATAGGGAAGATGGGGTGAGTGATACCTCATTTGAAAGGTTTTTCACAAAAAAACACTACAAGTGCCATGAAAACACCACTTCATTTTCAAATGCTTAGTCAAGAATATTTCGAGAACTAATGCATAAAATTAAAAAACAATTACTGTGCTGAAATCAGTGTAAAAATACTTTTCAAATGAGGTATCACTCACCCCATTTTCCCTATTCAAAAATTGGGGGTAGTAGCAAGGGTTGAAGCGCTATGCGTCCGTAACCTACATCTTAAGTTGTCCCCCTCGAAACAGAAATCGACCTGTCCGAGCATTTCTATCGAAAATATTTATTTCGTTTGTAATCTCGTCTTTTCGTTTTCAAATGGCCACCCTGTATATAGAAAAGAATGGTAAACAAGTCATGTTCCTTCTTCATGAGAAAAGAAAATGGTTTAAAATCGGATGCCCATACAACAACTAGTTTCTGAGCTGTATCTATAATAATAATAATAATAATAATATTTATTGGCCATCAAAAATACAAGTACATGTCACATATATATACAAAAATTTAAAATTAAAATCCAGGAACTCTTCACAGGAGTAAAACGAATTTTCCATCAAAAACAATTTAATCTGTCTCAGCAGCCAACTGGGCAATTAAGTCTTCCATTCCTCAGGGAGTTTATTGAACATTTTTAAACTCAGATGATTAATTCCCAACTGCGTCTTTTTCAATCGATGATGATTCAGCACCAGATTGTCTCTTCCTCTTGTGTTGTAATTGTGGTGTGCCTGATTGGTCAGAAGTTTCTGTTTGTTGTGAAGGACATATTTGACACAGGTAAGTATATATGCAGACACAATGGTGAGTATTTTCTGTGCCTTAAAAAGCTGTCTGCAGCTAGTTGTTCTCGGTGCACCACATATAGCACGAACTGCTTCTTTCTGTTTTGAGAGGACTCTTTGCAAGCCAACACTATGCCCCCACAAAAGGATCCCATAATTTGCATGTTAAGTAAATTTGCATACCTCTTGGGTAGCCAGCTCTTTCATACATCTTATTGTAAATACAGCTGTAGACAGTCTTCTTACCAAAGCAGACACATGTACATCACAAGTGAGGCCACCATCAACTGTAACCCCGAGCTGTTTTACACTTCACCTTGTCTCCTGTGCACATCCAGTCTTGACTCATGCACACTTTTATCAATGAGAGGTGTAACAGGGCCTAATACCACAGCCGTCTATAGAGATAGCCTGGAACTAAATCTTGTAACGCCGTATGCCAACGCGAAGCGTAGGTATACTCGTCCGATGGGTTAACGCGGGATATCATATTATTTCGAATTCAAATCATTTGCAAATTCATCAAATGAATTTTTTGCTTTAAGAAAAGAGTATAAGACCCTACTTAGTCAAAAAATTGAATATCTTAATTACTCCTTGCCAAAAATCTTACGATTGTGTATCAATCTTGGTTGGAATTGAAAGGTAATTATCTAAATTATAAGTTAGGAAAAGAATTAGATATTCAAATCATTGTTCAGCAAGAACCACGGGAAGGTGTAGGGCCAACTCTTGCCAAAAAATTAAATGAAATTCTCTACGTGAACAAAACAAGTATCCTCAACATAATAATAAAAGGGATTTTTCCTCGAGCTAACTACAACAGTGTAGTTAGTCAACTTCATGACGTCATGGTTATCTTCGTGCCCTGTGTGGTAAGTTATGGCGGATGAGTGCAAAGGAAAGTGTCAGTCCCTCTCTCTCCGTTTTCAAGAAACTACACAACAAACCAGATTGATCTATTGGTTTGCTGGCGTAGTTAACTGTGACGTCATGGTTCTAACTACACCGCTAAGAAATTCGTGTAGTTAACTATGGTATGCTTTGGTTTGGTGTGGTAAGCTCGAGGAAAAATCCCTAAACTCAATATATGTAGAAATCGAATTGAATGTGGAAATGAATAGATATAAGATGTTAACACAACAAATATTGAAATTTTCAACAAAAAATTGATATGCAATCTCAACGGAAATGCATATTTTCATGAAAAGTTGGACGATTTCATTCTGAGGAAGGTGAGTTTCTATCTTTGGGTAATGCAAACTTTTTCCTATCTCCCGAGTGTTTTCTCCGTTTGCTCGACATTAATCATATTATTCTTATTATTTGCGAGATTGTTTAGGAGTAAATTTGCAAAAACCGAACAAAGTGAATTTGAAATTGATTTCGCATTCGTACCTCAACTGCAAGTCTCAGCTGCTGCTCGAAGGAGCAGCATATTCTGGAACATAAATTTTGGCGGAGTTATCCATGTCGCTATTTTGCAAATAATATAAATCTAAAATGGACAAACTTTTGAAATTAATTTCCTATGATTATCGGAACTATTTTCATTGCAATTGAAATTCTAACCTAACCTCCAACCTATCCAATACATGATCCCAAGTTAGTAAAGAAAATCAGACGAAACCTTCATTGCACTTCACTAAAAAACAGTTTTTCAGTTCCCTTAAAGTTCACTTATTCACTGAAACACTACCATTCATCAACAAAATTCAAACACACGTACCTACACTATCAACAAAACTCGCCCTACTGAAAATCTATTCTTCACCACGCATCACGAGTTTCGTGGGTCTCTGGTAGGCCTACGCGCGACGTTGCCGAATTTTCTTGTTCCGAGCTTGTACTTTAGGAGGCTGTGCTACTACTCTGTTACACTCCCTTAGGGTTGTTGCAAGCTCAACTTCAGCGCTTTCCACTCCGTCACATAGACCACTTGATGTGTTCTCTACCATTATTGTTTTCTGTATTTTATTGGATTTAATTGCTGCCTTCCCTGACACGACACAAGAAATATACCCACCTGAAGCAGCTTACGACTGGCAATCAGCATTGGCTTCCATCCCATCGTTTGCTCTTTGTCGTTTGAGGTTAGTTGGTATTTCACACATTTTGACTGTTCCATGTTCACTTTTTAGCTTGGATGTCAACTATTAACAACTATGTCTATAACTTCGATTTGAATGAAGTATTTTTGATTTGTCTGGTACTATTAAAGCATGCCTTTCGAGAATTATGAGATATATAATAATAATAATAATAATAATAATTTATTTAATCCTTTTGACCTTCGTTACATCATACACACTCAGCTAAACACGATAGTAATACAATGAAGGTATATGTCAAATAAAAATTCATTAAAGAAATAAAAAACAAACAATCATCATATATTTATAAATTCATCAACACTATAAATGCACTTTGACAATAATAATTTAGAAAGGGAGGTCTTGAATACTTTTTTGTTCTTTATATTTTTCAAGTTGTTTGGTAATGCATTGAATAATTTCACTCCCATATATCTTGGGCTCTTTTCAAAAATAGTCAGAGAATGTTAAGGTACCACCAAATTATCAGAAAATCTCGTTTCATAGTCGTGACAAAAGTTATTTCTATTAAATGAACTATATTCTCTTCTGACGTACTGAAGTATTTCGAGTATGTACAAACTAGCCAACGGTATTACCTTATATTTTCTAAACAATTCTCTACAGGATGTACGACGGCTTACACCCGCAACATATCTCATAGCTTTTTTCTGTAGCTTGAAAACTTTTTCCCAATGTACAGACACTCCCCAGAACAAAATATCATATAAAATTCTTGATTTGAAATGCGCATTATAGTATGATTGGCATATATCTTCATTTGTAACCTGTTTTAATCTAAACAAGGCATAACAAATTTTAGTTAATGATGTGCATATCAATATGCTGCTGCCATGAAAGATTTGCATCAACAACCACACCCAGAAATTTGGCTGAATGTACTTGTTGAATAGATCTACGTTTTGATCTTAATTAATAAACTTTTATTAGTGTACTCAGTAGTATTCCTAATTGAAAATATCATGAACACGGTTTTATCTACATTGAGAAATAAACGATTTTCATCGAACCATTCAGTCAAACTCTTCAGCCGCAATTTTGCCAACTCTACAGATAATTCAAGTGCGCTGTCAGCACATAACAAAGTGTTGTCATCAGCAAACATTGTCAAATCCCGAGTATCGTCTACAATACCAGGCATATCATGTACAAAAAGAAGAAATAACAGTAGCCCCAACACAGACCCCTGAGGTACACCACGCTCTAAATTCACGATTGAAGACCTAACACCATCAATTTCCACTAATTGTGTTCTCCCAGTTAAGTAAGAACTGGGCAGATGACTTATTTCACCCCTAAATCCCAGCAGTTCTATCTTTCGTTAAATTCATTATAGCTGTTTGTGTTGATCGTCCTCTCCTAAAGCCATGCTGAGAGTTCGATAGCACATTATACTTCTCGAGAAAAGATAACATCCTATCATGCACCGCCCGTTCAACAACCTTTGACAACGTTGAAAGTTGTATAAAACGCTTGAACGTTTTATACAAGGGTACAACAATGACGATAATGAAAATCAAATTGTTTATGATGAATATTTCGAAAAAAAAAATCTATATTCATCAAATTCCGGTTTTTTTAAAACCGCAAAACGCGATGTTCTTATTTCATTCAAGACTGTGGAGAGCCATTGGAGCATATTATTCAACGCAATGACATTTTTTCTCTTTATGTCAAGCCAAAAATCAATCAAAAATTTTACACAAAAGGCTTGTTGACATATTATGCCAAGTGGGTCTGATATAATTTTTCATAGTAGAAACGATTGAAGTTGAATGACAAAATTTTAAAAATAAAAAAGTGGGAACCATATTGTTTTTCTGGGCAAACTGATGGGTAAGCTGATCTGAGGACCTATTATTGACCATTCGCAACTTATCAATGGCGCTCCATCTATTACCTTTCTGTGAATGATAGACGAATCTGTATTCTTAACTGTCCGCATGGCTTACGACATACATTTTTATGTTCTGTGCTTACAAATGTTTGTATTTCGCTGCGAGTGATTTTGTCTACTTCCGAATATTTTAGAGTTATATCATTGACATGACATTGAATTTAAAAATTAAGGTTTTCGATTTGACTGATATTTATTGTGTACAGAGCTCATAATTTGAGCTGACAGTAGCCAGTTGATCTAAGCCATAAACTTTCCGAAGTTGTCAAGAATGCCGTTTTTGAAACGCAAATCGCAATTCACAAATATGCGTATACGTAGAGTTGCGAATGATGTCTAGAATAGATCCCCTATCTGTGATTTTCTATCGAAAAGAGAACCACAAAACAGGAGCATATCGTATATCGTCGACCTAATTTTAAAACCACGCAAGTCGAAAAATTGAGATATATGTTTCATCGGATACAGGAGATCTACATCTTCATTTTAAAGCCGGGTCCAGACGGCTGTAATGCAACGTGTAATGTAATGCGAATTTCTCGTTGAGAGCGTTACGCGTAATGCTCGTAGTGCCGTCCAAACGCAAGAATTCGCATTACATTACGCGTTACATTACACTCGTCTGGACCCGGCCTAACAAAACCTCGTAACTTCTATATTAAACAAACTCCCTCTCTACTTTTAAATAGAAGTTAGGAGGTTTTGTTAGAATGAAAATGTTGATATTCTGCATCCGATGAAACTCCTCTTTCAATTTTTCAATTTTGGACTCGCGCGTTTTAAAATTAGGCTGACAATATGTAGCTGTGACACTCAGAACAATGAGTGTTGATTTTGACAAATTTTATATCTCGAGAAATACGACATTATTAGTAATATCAAATGTTGATATAGTGGTGGGGCATGATCTAAGCTATCAGCATTATTATTATTATTCTGAGCAGGGGTCGTTGTGGCTACGTTCAGCCTTCCGGAATCTTCGACCACAAGGATCTTTTCTTCTTTACCCAACTCGTTCATTTAAATCCCAAAGAGGCAGTCAATGGCATTGATAAATCCAATGACATCCTTAGGAGCTTTAACTGTTACCTCATAAGGATCCAGAACCAACTTCCCCATGTGAATGGTTGTTAGTTCCGTCAGCTCTGGACATGGGTTCAGCCGTTTCTTGCCTCTGATTTTCCCGTACGATACAAAAGATACTTGTATCGGCAGTATCCAGTATCCCGTCAACAGACCTAACATTACTCGAAGCTCAGCTCGTGGCAGCTTTATGAGCTTCCCAGTGTAGGTCGGCGAGAATTCTACAAATTTCTTAGCTTGCGCAAGTCTAGGAGTATTTCTCCAGAGCGTTGTTTTGTTCATCGCTTCCTATTGTTGGACCGCTTTCTTATATTGGTCTTTTCCAGACCACAGAAAGGTTCAGGTTCAACAGGTTTGAGCTTTAATGCTTTCTTCGCCAGTTCATCGGCTATTTCATTTCCTTCAATACCACAATGCATAAGAGACACCTTTTCTACATGTTTTTTCCAGTTGATTTCTCTGTCCAGGATGACTCCCAGATAATTACACTCGCTCAAGAGGTGGAGTGTCTGTCTATTCAGAATCGGAGCTCTCAGATTAATATTCCTTCTTCTAGTGAAGAGATTCAGGGTTGTCTTGTAGGGTTTCACTGTCAGTCCCTCTTCCTCACAACACTTCTCAATGATACTGAGGGGACAGATTGCATTTGGCTGCTTAGTGTGCCTTCATGCTTACCTCTCACAGTTACCACTATATCGTCAGCGTATGCCTGAGCGTTGTAATTGTCTGCCATAAGCCTCTCCAAGAGACCATCCATGACCAGTCACCACAGCAAGGGTGATACTACCCCTCCTTGAGGGCATTCCCTGCATGTTAGAACTGTCACCTCAGTTTCTCCCAGATAGTCTGTGACAGTTCACCCTTTCAGTATTGTCGATATCTACTTTACAGTAGAGGGTTCCACCTCTTTACTTTCAGCAGCATTGCATATGGAGACATGTAGGGTATTGTTGAAAGCACCTTCAATGTCCTTGCAAGCATAATCTTCTTTGAGATGAGCGTGCCTTCCACCTCTACAAGGGCGGATTTCCGGAGGGGGGGGTTTAATGGGGTAATTACTTAACAATCTCACACAAATCTGCAGTATAAATCAAAAACAGTAGTGGACCCAGAATTAAACCCTGCGGTACCCTCTTCGAGATATGGACACATGATGATCTACCTCTCTCCACTCGCACGTACTGACTTCTTTCACGAAGAAATGTTTCGAAAAAATTCAGAACATTTCTGGAAAGTTGATAATACTTCAACTTAGCAAGCATAAGGTTATGATTTATCGTGTTGAAGGCTTTAGTAGAGCCCAAAAAACCTGTGCAGTAACCATACCATTGTCACAGTCATGCAAAACGTCATCAAGTATATGACTGAGTGCTGTAGCAGCCCCGTGATTTGCTCTGGAACCTGACTGATGCATCGGTAAGATATTATTCAATGAGCAGAAATCATAAAGCTGTTTATAAACCCATCTCCCTAATATTTTGAATAGAAACGGCAAAATACTTATGGAATGAAGATCTTCTGCATTCTCCATTATCCTCACATTCTTGCGTTTCAAGTACTGTCCTGTCCTCTCGATCAACGAATTTATTTCAGATTTTAGCTGGGAATTTTCCAAAGTTAATTCATTAATTTTTTCCATGAAGTTCTTCATTCCCTCAGCCACTGCAGTACTCACAGCTTCTTGAATTTGAGTCTTTATCATATCCAGAAAGTCAGGCGAATTGACAACCTTCTTCACGACCTCTGCCACACCATTATCTGCACTATTTAATCGAGTTTTTCCAGTCATCTCAACAAAGAAAGAACAGGATATCAGCTCGAACTCAGAGGTAATAATCTTTCTGGCGGCCTCAGAAAGCTTTGGCTTCCTGACCGTCAGTTTGTTGAGGCCTTCAACGACCTCTTCATCGCTGCTTTTCGGCAGCATTTCTTCAGCCATAGGGACAGGACTTGCGCCCAGTTCCCTTGGCTGGTTGAGGCTTCGATCTTCCTCTATATTTGGCATATTGAGGCTAATGCCATGCCCTTCTTTCATGTTTACCTGGTCCATACTAGGTCCCACGAGTAGCTAGGGAATTTCCGTCACCAGAGGCAGAGCCCCGCATTAGTTGAAAGGCTATTAAAATTAGAGGTCGCCTGGTATCCAGAGTTCGCATATTCAGGGCTAGATCTTCCCACTAGCCATGCAGACATCGGCATATGCTGTTCCACCTTGCCTTGAGGAAAGTTTTTATTGTGTCTTTCATGCACTTGTTTCAGGCGGTTAAGCCAAAATCCCAGTCATGTATTCTCTGCCCGGGATGCATGACCACAGTCGGCAGATTCCACCTGTCGGTATAGCAGACATGAGGGTAATGGACCCTTGCATGTCCGGCATCCTTTACCCCTGTGCAGTATCCAAGCCACGACACTACAGCAGGTTAGGGTTCACCAGTCTTTGTTTCACCGCTCTTCTTGACCCTTTCGACATGAGTTACGACTCTGCTAGGAACCGGAGTTCCAGTCGCTAAGGATTAAGATTCACTGCAGTTACTACAAGCCCTCACACCGCGTTTTTGCACTAATAATTTGAGGTGATTATTGTTAATATTTGATCTGAGTGAAGACTCATTGTCATTCATTAGAGAAAATAACTGTTCACACCTGATGGACATGGAGATAGTATTCTCATATGCTTACTTTGTAATAGAATTTTCAGATTTATCAAGAAAATATGTGTATGCCGTGAATTTTTCTCTTTTGTATCGCGCTAAATCTCTAATTAATTTCATCTGCATATCATTAGGTACCAATTTATTGAGAAAATAATGTTAATCTGCTATTGAAGCTTTTGAAATCTTCAAATTTTGCTTCGGATGTAGTTAGAAAATACTCGGTATTTTTAGTGTATTTCTGATACATCAGTACTTGATCTAGATACGTACAGCGTACAGGGTAAGTAAAATTGGTGATTCTTGAGCTACAACTTTTTAACTGTAAGAGATCAAGGAAAATTAATTGCACATTCTTTTTGTTTTCGAGTTATAACTCGCCAACATTGAAATTTGGACAATTTAAACATACTTCATTATCGCCGTTTTTGTTTATGCTACAATATTGAAATAAAATGTGAAATGAAAAATATTATACAGACAGTTTTTATGATAGGAATCCAGTGGTGTACTCTGATTTTTTCCAAGAGGTTTCTTGGCTAAGATATATAATTAAGTTGTGTTTTTTCTTATGGAAACAATACTGGATTTCGAGACTTAGAATGAAACATATTCCATATTCACATTTCCATTTTCTTTGGTAATGTAAAGAATGTTATTTCAGGATTTATGCCTTCATTACTATAACAGTTCTTCACTATGCAACAGGATCTGGATGATATATATATTGAAATATTGTCTGGGAGGTCTTTGCATATTTCTGAAAACTTTATTTGGGTTTTCTCTCCCAGTCTCTGAAACAAAAAACAATAAGAACAATTTTTAAATAATAGAAGAAAGGCCCCTGCGTGAAAATTTGGGCACTAATTTTTCAGGGGCCAAAACTTTACAAGAAAAAATTGTTACCTAACAATGAAAAAAAGAAAACACTTTGAACTCTGAGCGTTACCACATTCAGAAAATCTCGAAATTCTATTCGAATAATAAGGCAGCTTTCTTTTAAGAAAAATAGATATTCTCCGTCAACCATTATCATAGTTCCCATTCCATTTATGAACTTCTGAGAGGTTTTTTCATTTACCCAAATGAAAATTAACTTTTTTGAATATTCAGGCAGAATATATCAACAGAGTTGTATATGTCCAAAGAACTATGAAAATTTTCAGTATTCGCCAATATTCTTCACGGTAGTACGTCCTGAGTGTTGTCATTGAGTATTAATATAATATATTATTATATAATATAATATTATATTCATACTCAATGGTGTTGTGGAAACTATATTTTATAATCATTCAAAACAAGACATTAATTCAATTTTCTCATAAAGAGTCGATCTTTATCATCGATCAGTTGTTTCAGGATAATCCAGGGTGGACACCCTGCATAGAAGATGATCGTTCCCAAAATCAGCTATATTCATAGGTGATCCGTGAATAGTCATACTTTGATAGCTGTCAAAATTAATGTGTCAATAAAATTCTCAAAATGGTGTTTGTAGAAGAGCAAATCAGTGTTTACTCTGGACAAAGCGGTTCAATGAAGGAGAAGAAGGAAGCCAACAAAAAATCGGAAAAAGAAAAACGTATGCGTAAGTTATTGAAGAAACTGAAATGCAACAATTGGAGAATAAACAGATTAGCAATACCAAGATACAGAGTGGAGAAGTTCAGTCCCAAACCCTATGAACCTATCGACTTGAAACCTCCTGAGCCGTTAGATTCGGATCTTGAAGAAAAGCTTGAAGAATTATCCCAACCTATAGGGAGAGTTCTTAGAGAAAACAAATTCATATACCACCAGGTATTTGAGAATAAGGAAAAAAAGAGACAAGAACTCATAAACTCAGAGAGACTTCAGAAATCCAAAAACGTTATTTCGAACTCAAGTAATGCAGACTTAGCTAAATCCTCCTGATGTTTTTTTTTTATTATTATCTATATAATATACAACAATATATATTTTTCAACTATGATCAATTCTTCAGTTTTCAATTATGGCCTGTTCGAGATAATTATATAGGTAGTCGATAGCTACTTATAGATTAACTCAAAATAATAGATTACTTGAACCGGGTTGGTCCTCTTGGAATATTTACGGCCCGGTTTCTGAAAGACCAATCAACGTTAAAATCAACTTATCAGCTGTCAAATACATGGTCAAGTCAGTCAAGTGCCATTTGAGTTGCTGAAAGTAGGTGCGGAGGTTAACCGTTGACATTAGCACGTGTTCTTCTGCGATATTTCCTGATAAATCAATGATTGTTACCTACTAATTTGGCTAATTATTATTATTCAAACACGGGCAATTTTTGAACTGTGAAAAGGAAATTTTTTGCTTGATCTGATGAATTCAACCTCGGGGGGTCGGAAGACCCCCGAGAGCCAAAGGGCCCAAGCAAAAGATTTCACACCAAAACCTATAAAAACATTCTAACTAGTTTATTAATAACTGATGAATCATCTAATGCGAGAGTAACTGTCCTCAGGCAGATATAGTCCTCCTAACAAGGGAAATTTAATTGAGTTCAGCCACTTTGGAGAATGATCTTGAGAAGTTCAACGTGGCTAGTGAACTATCAAAATCACAAAAATAGTTAACAGAATGAGTCCTTTCATAGAAATTGTTGAATCCAAATTGGGTAATAATATTGGAAGCATTCATCTTATGAATTTAGGTAAAAAACTGACCGCCTTAAATATCAAAGGAATAATAAACATCTCCCAAAAGAAAATATCCATCTAGTTCGGTGAACCGGATCGAGTCAATGCTTGCATTCACCGAACGTAACAGTTGTGGAAATGTTGCGGAATCGTCCGGTGGCACAGATGCTACAAACTCAACACGTTCCGGAGAAGCGGGCATTTTGGGAGCGCTTTCTGTTTATGCTAGGTAGCGGTAGCGGAGCGGTGGCAACATTCTTCGTTCGGTGAATGCAGGCAATAATTTTTTGAAGGATCATCCCTTCCTACAGGATCAGGATATTGTTCATCCCGTATGATATGTAGCAGGGAGTGGTAAAAAATGCACCTACATTTCAGAACCTGAAATAACAACAGAGGATTTTTTGAATGTTGCTCAATCGAACGTAACAATATTGAATGCTCTTCAACTAGGTTAGTTAGGGGGTGATTAGCTATGAACCACGTTAACACGTTGGTGTTAACATTTAAGAGAAGAAATCTTAACACGTTGGTGTTAACATTTAAGAGAAGAAATCTTCCAGACAGGTTTATGGGACTGTATCAGGCATGGGCGCCCGTAAGGGGGAGGGGGTTCAACAGAAATCTTAAAACATCTTTCAGAACTACTCCAATGCAAATTTGAACAATCTCCCGAAGTGTTGGGAATACAGTCTGAACCGTTAGGTTTAGAATGTGACCCCGATGTGTGATTTTACTGTCTGAAACATGAAAAAATAGGGCCTAGAAGTTTGGGTTCGTGGTTTTCATACTGTGAGGCAAGATCGAGACACTCGAGGTGAAGGTATTGCCTACCTAGTTAAAGACAGTTAGTTCTCAGAACTAGATTTAAACTTTGTTGAAAGAGGCCCTGATAATGTTTAAATTCAAAGATTTTATCCGGGTCGCTCTACTGAAACTAATCTTTCCCTTTACGTTGAGTATAGAGCAAAACACAACTCTATGCGACACCGCCGGCGTTAGCTGGAAGTAAGCCTGAAACAAGTATCGTTTTGACAGTTGGTACGTGAAAGCTGGGTTTATGTGTTTATTTTTACGTTTTTATTGCGATAAAAAGATATGCCTGTGGAAAAAACCGTGAAAAACACTAATTGTTGTGTTTATGGATGTAATTCTAAAAAATCTAGGAATCCTGGAGCCCATTTTCGTGGTAAAAATCAAAATGTTTACTTTACCAACAAACTAGAAATCGTAAAGGAAATTAATAGACGTAAATCCTGGGGGCATGTTTTGATAATGGAAAAACCTGTTTCTAAACATATTAGAGTATGCTTACAGCATTTCCGACCAGAAGATTGTAGAATGAAAACAGGCAAGAGTGGAAACTGATGTCAATTGAAAACAATGCTTCTCATGTTTTGAATTATTTCAGGAACTCTCACTATGAAAAAATTTCTGTTACTGGAGAAAAAAAGCTGTACCTTTACAAAACCTACCAAAAAAAGCAGTTCAAGTCAAGTCATTTTAAATTTTTGTTCAGTTCGTTCTTGTACAATAATTTTCATTCTTATCGTAATAAATTACTTTGAGTCTACTTGATATTTTTGAATATATAGAAGTCTCAACAATTCAAGGAGCCTAATTGAAAGTGCTGAATGCAAGCCATATGATAATGTGCAATAAAACTGGGGACCTTGTGAGTTTGAGTGATTCTCTCTATTGTTGCAAAATTGAACTTATGTTCAGCAGTGATCAAATCTACATCTGGAATTTCAAATAAATTCCGAGAATTGGCAATTTTAAACGATATATTATACATATATGTTTCAACTTAATATTAATATTAAAAATAGCTTGATAGTATTGACGTTCATTTAGCAACGAAAAAGGTGCAATCAATCGATAGATAAGTTGAATAATTTCATTTTATTATAACTGCAGCCTTAGACACAAGTGAAATGCAATAATTGAATAATACATTAAAATCTAGCGTAATGAATTCTTCAACATGATAAATCGATGATCACGTCATGTTCTGCATACATACGGTTCTCTGAAGAATGTCCATTTTCATTCAAAATTTATCACCTATTTTTTTTCATAGATTTTTTCCCTTCCTAAACAGAAACAAAATTAGTAGCTTCTATTAAATGAATATATTGTTCATACTGATGTTCAATTACATTACAATCAGGCATGTTTTCATGTTCTGTTAGGTCTCAAACTAATTTCATCCTTCTCTTAGTTTTCATCAAATATGGATAACCCTAAAGTTTTCTGTTTTGTACATTTCATTGTTATGGAAAACAAAAAGAAAAACAGCAGAGACAAAACTAAACAATGAATTTTACCTTCACAATCAGTAGAATTATCAAGATATTTTGTAGTTCGTACAACCTCGTAGAGTAACAAGGCTAAAATATGCTTGCAAATTCCAGACAATCTTGCTTGGTATCTGTATAATAATAATAATTTATTTTGTACTTAAGCCAATTACAATATTAAATGGATGTACACGTCATAATTTCACACAACACATATCATAGTAAACAACAGAAACAAACACAAAAAATACCAACATACATTACTCTTATAATTAATTTTGGCATCACAACCTGTTTACTCCAAGGGATTTTCAAAAAATTCATCTATTGTGTAATATCCTTTTTCAATTAATTTATTTTTTATATATTTTTTATACTTATTTAATTCTAAATTTTTCAGTTGCTGAGGCAATAAGTTGTACATTTTTTTTCCAATATAGCTATGCTGTTTTTCAAATTTGCTCGATTTATGAATATCTATAGTTAATTTTTCTGCGTTTCTGGTCCTGTAATTATGTACATCTGAGTTTTTTTTAAATATCATGCTGTTTTCCCTCATATAAACTAGAGTTCTATATATGAAAATTGAAGTTACTGTCATAATTTTTCTCTTGATAAACGTGTTTCTACAACTCTGTCTGTATTTCAGTCCATACATCATTCTTATTATTTGTTTCTGCTTTACGAATACCCGGTCCACCTGGACACTATTTCCCCACAAGACCACATTGTAGTTTAGGTGGCTATACACCAGAGCATAATAGGCGTTAAGCAGTGATGACGCGTCGAAATCGGACTTGATACGATATAAGGCATAGTAACTACTTCCTAATTTTTTACAAATGTGATCTATTTGCGGTTTCCAGGTCAAATTCTCGTCAATCCACGTCCCCAAGAATTTAGCTTCTGTTTTGCGTACCATATATGGTAACTCTAATTTTGGTCTTGAGTTTGAGAGACTAACACTCAGGTATACCGATTTTTCCCTATTGAGTAGTATGTTATTTGCAAAACACCACGTGTCAAAGCTATGAATGACCATATCTACCTTGGTCCTGAGCTCCACGAGATCCGTCGCTGAGACCACCACCGTTGTATCGTCAGCAAACATCAATAATAATACTGCTCTTTGAATGTATTCGGGCAGGTCATTCACAAACATAAGGAACAACAGCGGTCCCAGCACCGATCCCTGCGGAACCCCCGATCGAATAGAACCGACATCAGACCTCTCACCCTGTAATTTGACAAAGAATTGTCTTTTCTCAAGATAAGACTCTATGAGATCTAGCGCTTTTCCCCTGAATCCAAAGTTCTGAATTTTCTCCAGAATAAATCTGTGAGGTATGGTATCAAACGCTCTAGACAGGTCGAAGAAAAGCACTACAGCCAGCCGACCACGATCAAGCTGAGCATGCACAACTTCCATCAGGCTGACAGCCGCACTCTCCACCGACCTGCCCGAACGAAATCCATGCTGGCAATTTGTTATCAGTGCATTTTTCTCTATAAAGTCAGATATTCTATTGTACAATAGACGCTCGAGTATTTTCGAAATAACATTAAGCAACGCTATCGGCCGATAGTTTTCTTTATTGCCCGGATCATTTTTTTTAAACACTGGTACTACTAACCCCATTTTAAGTTCATCAGGAAATTTACCCGCCTCAAACATATTATCCGACAGGAACACCAGTGGCTCCAGAATATCATCTTTAATTGTTTTAATTACAGTAATTGGTATAAGATCCTCACCCGTACTCTTTTTACTTTTCATCCTATTTATTATTGAAGTTATTTCATTGTTCTCTACTTTTCTGAAAAATATGCTGTTTTGTATACTTTTTGTGCCAACTGTGCACTGGTTAGACCTAATACTTCCGAACCTTCCAGTTAACATCATGTCTGCAGCCGAAGCAAAATAATCCGCAAAAATATTCGCAATCTGTTTAGGATCCTTTAGTTTTACTCCGTGTTCTATCAATTCAATTTTCCCCACAGATTTCCGCTTAAGTATGTTTTCATTTACCATTCCCCACAATGTTTTTTGTTTATTCACGCTAGATTCTAATTTTTTACAATTAAAACTATTTTTTGATGATTTTACTTTAATCTTGAGTTGTTTTTTTTGTTGTTTATACTTATTCAACAGATTCGGATCGTCAGTATTTCTTAATAACCAAAACATATTCTTAAGGTTCTCACTTTCATTTACGATCTCAGAATTAATCCATCCTAATTTATGTCTGTTTTTGTATTTTCTATGTATAACCGGACAGCTGGTCTCAATAACCGATTGTATCGCAGTACAAATTTTCTGATAGATAACATTCACATCCAAATCTTGAGTATACATTGTTTGAAAAGAATATTGCTTGAATGAACATCTTAACTTAGACAGATTAAAATCCGAAAAATCTCTGAATGATTGGATAATCTCAAGTTCATCATCTTTTCTATTGTCATTTTCATGTAACAAAAAACTACCAAGCATAGCCAAGTGATCGCCCAAATTCCCCTCAACAACGACAGTCTCGTGAATGCCCGGTAAATTTGTAGATAAGTAATCTAATTTTGAAGAGCTATTATATTTTGATCCTACATAGACTCTAGTTGGTTCATTTGATGTCTCTATTAAATTAAAATTGTCATATAAGTCAAGCAACATCTGTTTGGGTTTTGAATTATCTAAAAAATTTATGTTCAAGTCACCACATAAAATAATATTTTCCGTTTTTTCACTGCAGTAAACCAATAGGTCGTTTGTCATTTCTAGAAACATTTCTAGCTGGCTGTCGGGAGATCTATAAACACAAATAATACAGTATACGGAGTCACCTGCTACAATTTTCGCGGCACAGCATTCTACAATGAATGTCGCACAATAGCGAGAACAGTCAATAGTTGAGATACTTAGGTTCAATCCAGTCCGGACGTAGATCGAGGAGCCACCGTGCACATGTCCCATTCTAGTGAAGTAGGTAACCAGTTCGTATCCACTAGGCACCAGCATCTTTATGTTTACATCATTACACCAATGTTCCGTGACGCATAGAATGTCAGGATTATATTTTAATAAGAAAACATCCAGCAATTCTAATTTATTTGTTAGACATTGAATGTTCACCGTGGCCATCTTCAGATAACGTTTGCTTGCTGCTTTGAAATCTATTTTGTTTCCTATCTTGGGGGACTCGAAAAAATTTATATTTCTTTACAATTACGCCTTTGGGCCATAGCTTAGGATTTAATAAATCCTCCAGTAAGGATATATCAGCGCCAACTTTGAATGCTACACTACTCGCCTCTTCATGCATTTTTAGGGGCTCCACTTCAAAAGTCATATTTGGAAATTCACTCTGGAGGTGAGCAGAGATAGTAGTCGGATCCGTGCCCGGTCTCACTTTTCCCACGTATAACCAGGCTTTACGAACTGCGGCAGCGAAAGTTCCTCGCTGCGATTCCTCCTTATCTCCTGATATCTGATCCGGTCCTTCCCCTTTTATGATTTTTTCTCCACTTTTTGTCTTTTGAACTTCCTTTCTTTGATTGTTTCTAGAGATAACCTCCTTTATTCCACCACTGTGATTATCATTGCCGTCATCCATTTGCGACGCATCATTTCTTTTCTCAAGGTGGGAGGATTTCTTGGGAACATCGGCAACCTTGTGTTGTTGTACCGGTAAAGATGCTTTGTTTTCATCAGATTTTCCTGCTTTCAGCAATGATATTATCATTTCCTGATTAGTTATTGTACGTTCCAACTCTTTAATAAGTCTTGAATTAGCTTTATTTTCAATCACTGCACATTTCAGATCACATTTTAATGTAAACATTTTCACATTATTTTGTTGGTTATCATCGTCTACTTCAGTTTCATTAGACTGATAATAGACAAGATATAATCTTGTCAACCTTCACATCATCATTTTTATAAGACATCATTTCCTCATGATGGGGTTGTCCTTGTAGAATTCCAAAGTTTTGAAATAATTTTCTGCCACATAGAATCAAATGATTGCATTGCAACACTGGCTCACCCTCTAAACAGCATCTGTGAGAATGTATATATTAGAAAATTTCCTATAATAAGAGGAACCATTGGTAAACATCTTGCCAGGTGATCTAAAAAGCATTCAAAATTGAATAAAGCTCACCTCAATATTTTACATAAAATATAACAAAAAGCACAATATTACCTATATTTGCACTTACAATATAATCCACAGGATCCACAATTAAGGAAACAACTTTGATTATTGATAGAAAATAAACTTTCAAACTAAAAATCCCATAAATACAAATAGAAATCTAATATAAACACGAAACAATACTCGTTTCGGTAAACAGCTGGTCGGCGAATGAAGCGCCACCATCGGTAATTATTTTGTCCAATATTGCGCAGTCTGTAGATGCCGGTTTTCAAGTTGATTCGGTTTACACGGACTTCAGTAAGGCTTTCGATAAGATTAGTCACTTGTTACTAGCTCACATTAGCCACTTGTTACAAGCTTGAAAAGCTTGTTGGGATTTGTGATACTCCTGGGGCCCGTAACACAAACCGTACAAGTGTAACAAGTGTAGAATCTACCTGTAGCTACAAGTTCAACTTAAAATGACCCGTACGGCACCAGTTATTAACCCAAATAGACCTACCGTTGTGTATAAGGAACACCTATCTAAAAGTTCTCTATTCATGCTCAAACTGAAGAAACAAAGAAGGCTTCAATATCAACACATAAATTAAAGCTGTCTTCAACACTGAATATAACCCTCAAAGTGCTTCAGTATTTAAATCAACTTTGAAGTTGATAAATACAGGGTTGGGATAAAGTATGGAACCAAGTAGGTAAATATCTTTTAAACGAAAAGAACGATATTTATGAAAATTTGCAGGTAAGTGCAATGGAACAAAACGCATCTGAGGTACATTTTTTTGAGAATAATATACTTCCGGTTTAACCGGAAATGCCATCAACTTCTTCAATTTAAATGGGACACCCTATATATTTTTACAGATTTTGAAAGAGCTTTTTATTTTGAATTCATACATACTGAGTTTAGTGTAAAAAAATTTGTAAAAACGAGGAATAACTCACTGTTAGTAGTACAATAGATGTACATTTCATTATTTAAGAATAATGAGAAACAAAATTACTTCAAATGTTCAAAATGCTCGCTGTTTACTTGCTGACAATATGCCATCCTATTAACAAATTCTTGAGTCACTCTTTCCAAGACTTCTCCATGTATTAGTTCACATTCATCAATAATTCTTTGTCTCAATTCCTGTAAGTTTGTTGGTCGTCTAACGTAAACACGTGATTTTAGATAACCCCAAAGAAAAAAATCTAACGGGCCGGAGAACGAGCAGGCCACTCTATGAATCCTCTACGTCCAATCCATCGATTTGGAAAATTCGCATCCAGAAAATCCCTAACCCGTCTATCATAGTGGGGAGGTGCTCCATCTTGTTGAAAACAAATATTTTGTGGTAATTGCCCATTCTGTTGAAGTGCAGGATTAATTTCGTTATTTAGTAGATCCAAATACTTGTCGCCATTCAAGTTTCCGTCGATAAAAAATGGGCCTATAAGCTTATTTTCGACAATTCCCATCCAAACATTTAACTTCTGTGGATGCTGGGTATGTGCTTCATGAATCCAATGAGGATTCTCATTTGACCAATACCTCGAGTTGTGGCGATTAACTGTTCCATTTAAACAAAAAGTTGCCTCATCGGAAAAAACTATGCTAGAAGCAAAATTTTCGTCGACATTACATATGTCCATTAGCCGTTCGCAAAATTCCAGCCGTCGGTCAAAATCATCGTATGACAATTCTTGAACCAACTGTACCTTATACGGATGACACTTTTCACTTTTTAATATCTTTCCTACAGAACGTCGACTGATACCATATACCATGGTTTAGTGCCAAATTTGTGGTGGAAATTTGAGGTGATTCTTCTAAATCGATTGCAATATTTTGTTTAACAGTTTCGTTCGTTGCAGTCCGCGGTCTTCCAGGTTTTAGCAAATTTTTTACCATCCCAGTAGTATTAAAACGTTGTAATGTTTTAGTTACTGTTGAGCGTGATATAGGATTTCTCTCCAGATGCAAATTATTAAAAATATGACACACTTCTTCATGAGTTTTAACACGATCACTCTAACCGATCATCATTAAAATTTGAATACGCTCTTTTTCACTTAATTGAACCATTCTAAATTGTTCAATTTATTTCTGTCAATTAGAATTTGACACTTGAAGAACAAAAGACGTACTAAACAGTACTTGTTTATTTATTACTATGCATACAAACAACATCAATTAGTTTATCTAAATCGTTTTTTGCTCTAATGCAAAAAACTCAAAGGAGGTTGGTTAAAGTGCTATATTCCTCGTTTTTATAATTTTTTCACACTAAACTCAGTATGTATGAATTCAAAATAACAAGCTCTTTCAAAATCTGTAAAAATATATAGGGTGTCCCATTTAAATTAAAGAAGTTGATAACCGGAAGTATATTATTATCAAAAAAATTTACATCAGATGCGTTTTGTTCCATTGCACTTACCTGCAAATTTTCATAAATATCGTCCTTTTCGTTTAAAAGATATTTACTTGGTTCCATACTTTATCCCAACCCTGTATATTAATCGTTGCAATACCTCATTTTGTCCAGTTGTTTTTTTTTCATATGTATTTATTTCATCGCGTTTGCGAATAAAATATTTATTTCCATGCTTGAATGAATAATATTAGAGGCGAATTCATCATCTATATGATTTAAAATCCTGATTTTTGCTACGTAAATGAAGGCGTTCTTTTTACGGAACGGTAGGATTATCACCTACTATATTACCTAAATATATTGTTATGATTATTGGAAAAAGAATCTGACTCTTCATGAAATACTACATCATGCAGATAATCTGGACATGATACCAGAACCACCTGATAGCAAAATTTTCTTCTAGACATATATCAATAGTTTTCTGTAAGTGAGATAACAATGATGTTGCTCATGCGCCTACTAATTTCTTATTCGTATTTCCATGCATCAAACAAAGTAATAAGATATTCACCCATGATACTAAAACTACTACTTGTTGTAGTATCATGATATTCACCTAAAGAAACAAAATATCACTGACCAACCAGAACTCATGTAACATTATAATATATGGGGGCGCTGACTGATCCCGTAAAAACATGAGTTAGAATCGTTATTTCGACGAGGACGAAAATTGTATTTCCCACTTCTTGAACACTGCTCTGACATGATTGTTCAAAACGTAGCTGATTTACAGAAATGGTTGCAAACTAGACTAGCTATCATCGCAACAGGATTGCTGGAAACTAATAGAAAAACAACAAAAACAGGACCATCTAAGCAATCAAAGAGTTTACACCAATCTTCAAGATAGGATTAGATAAGACCACTCGATTGTTTATCAGAATAAACTAAAAAAATTGTGAAGTCACAAAAACTAATATTTTATATAATAATAATAATAGATATTCATTCTCATAAACAGTAAAACTACATGTATAGAGAATACGTCAATAAATACATAGAGATTTCAAATCTTTAAGATATCAAATGAACAAGGAACGTTCAGATATTATGTAGCGAGGAATTCCTGGGCAGTGTAGGGTTCCATATCTATGAGTTACCTGTGTAATTTAGATTTGAAGATGTTAAATCTATCTATAACCTGTATTTCTTTAGGTTTTTTATTGAAAAATGTATACTCATGTGGGATCCGCAAATTTGAGAAAATTTATTTCATTTACTTATAGCAATCAAATATAAATCACTACGACTCTGTGCCAAGACACACCCGCGAATACGCCACGACGAAGAGAGAGAGAGCGCGAGACGTGCGACGGCGAGGGGAGACGACCCCCGGAGCGCGGTACGACGTGCCACGTAGTCACGTAGGCAGACAGGGGTGCCAGATCTCACGATTAATCGTGAGATCTCATGATTTTGCATTATATCTCATGATCTCACGATTATTGCCCCAGATCTCACGAATTTTGAACAACATTTCCACTCCCCTTGTTCGGCAATTTTCTTGCTGCTTACGCAAAAAGATGCCTGGGAAATACATTTTTCTATCATATTTAAACACATTCACGCCATCTGTATAAAATGTATCGAACTAATATAAACGATAGCGCAAAGATTATGGAGTACTCTAGAGTATACTCTATAATCTTTGCGATAGCGTTTACAGGCGTGAGGCGACTGCTTTGGGAAAACGGGGAATCACCCGTACTATGTACCTATAGGTAGGTTTCTTTATTCACAAGAATGTTTATCTTAACATTGAAGTCTCTAATTTGGCGAAAGTAGAAAATTTTTACATTGTTTTGAGAAGAATTCCCTGCATATAGGCAAGGAAATCTGAAATTAATCAAGCTAAAGCAATTAGAATATTTAAATATTTAAAACATTGGCCGCGCTTTACCTTCAAAGCTGACGTCACCTGAGATCTCACGATTTCTCACGATTTTTACCGACCAATCTTACGATATTAGATTGTCTTCATCTGGCATCACTGTAGGCAGATGAGGTTTAGCTTGCGAGGGAAGACGATCGACGGCAACAAAAATCTAATCGGAATACGACGGTTGGAGCCGCTAACTGCTCGTATACAAAAGAAGTAAAACAAAGAAGCGAAATAAGTAGTGTCTATTTTCTCAAACATTTGTGGCGCATATGAACAGTGAAAACATTGTACATAGTGTAAATAAACAGTTGTTCTTTGAAAACTATCCGGAGACCAGTTAATTTACCCTAGACGCAAACCGATCCTACACTCATATATTCGACACTTTTTTCAGTAAGCGTGAGAGAGTGCATCGGAAAATGTAGTGGATTTCTACGTCTGGTATTGTTTGTATTTTCATGTTGTTTAAAAAACGGCTGCCTTCTGTGATGCAGGAACAGAAGACATCTGAAAATGTACAGACCCGCTAGTGTTGAGATATTATTTTTACGGGACAAACCACGGCACGACTGTCTATAACTTAGTCCATAGATTATTCGTATGGCAGGCTTTTGCATCACAAAAATCTGGTTAGTTGTGATTGAAAATTGGCGAAATAGAGGACGCCTTGGTCTACTTGTTGTCTCATCACCCGAAAGGAGTACATGATCGACGTTAATTTTTGCATGAGGTTTGTTAAGTGTTCTCCCCAGTTTAAAGAACTATCTAGAGTGATTCCTAGGAAACTGGTGCTCGTTGATATCTGGATGTTATGACCGAGCATATGCAATGAAGTTGGATAATGCATTTTTTTTAAATGCAGAAAATATCACGCAGTCGGTTTTAGTTGGATTAATTTTCAAATCATTTTCGTGGCACCAGTCGGAAACCGCCTCTGCTGCGATTTGTGCCGATGATATTGCTGAGTTTATATCCCCCTGGGATGAAATTATGTTTGTATCATCAGCGTACATGATGACTAAAGCGTCATGTTCTAGCACACATGGAAGGTCATTTATATAGATTAAAAAAAGTAGCGGTCCAAGTATACTCCTTTGTACCACTCCATTATGCAAAAGTGCGTCATAGGACAAATACTTCCTGCCGTCGACTTCAATCAGTACTCTCTGGACCCGGTCTTTCAAAAAATTACGGATAACCTCTAATTGTATATATTAGACTGTTTCAAAAAAAATTGCCATTTTTTTGTTTTCACGAAACCTCCCCCCCCCTAATTATCTTCAGGGTATCGAAAAGAGACCTCTATGAAAATATCAGCTTCAAATAATAAAATTTAGAGGTCGCTCATCAATTATTTCTATTTTCCCTACTAATAGCAGGGGAAAAAATTCTTTTTTTAATAAACAATTCCTAGAGCAGAAACCAATAGACGGATTTTATTGTGTAATACATTTTCGTGTAGACAATCAGATACTCTACAAAAATTACTCTTACGATATTTCAGTAAAACGGCCCCTTCAAAAGTTATTCGATTCGATGCTAATATTGAGGAATTTTTGAAGAAAAAAATTATTCAAAAAAATCGATTCTGTTTGTTTTCACGAAACTCTATTTCTAATTATCTTCAGGGTATCGAAAAAAGGCGTCTGTGAAGATATTAGCTTTGAATATTAATATTTAGAGGTCGCTCAGCGATAACTTCTATTTCCGCTGTTGATAGCAGGAAAAAATTTTCTTTTTTCAATAAAAAAATTTTTCTTCACGAACCAATTGATGGATTCCATTGTGTGATACATTTTCGTGTAGGGAACTAGATGCTCTACGAAAATGTCTCATACGATATTTCGATGAAACCGCTCGTCCAAAAGTTATTCGAACTTTTTCTTCAAAAATACCTCTATATTAATACCTTATATCGCTTTTGAAGCGACCGTTTTATCGAAATATCGTAAGGGACATATTTGTAGAGTATCTGATTACCTACACGAAAATGTATCACACAATGAAATCCGCCTATTGGTTTGTGTTCTAGGAATTTTTTATTGAAAAAAGAAATTTTTCCCCTGATATTAGTAGGCAAAATGGAAATAATTGATGAGCGACCTCTAAATGTTATTATTTGGAGCTGATATTTTCACTAAGGTCTTTTTTCGATACCCTGAATATAATTAGGGGGGGGGGGTTCGTGAATACAAACAAATTCGATTTTTTTGAATCAGTCTAATATATATGCAATGTAAAATAGCATTAAATCCAAAAATCTTAATATATAAAACTCAGTCGTCCATATTGTTTGTTACACCATTTATAACTCAAGATTGGATGAACTGTTTTTTATGAAAGTTTTTTTGTTGGATTCTTCTACAGTGGGGTTAACATAAAATCAAGCATAAAATACATTAAAACTATGAAAAACTTGATGAGGAAAAACAAAAAGAAGGAAATAATTTTCCTTATTGCGAATAACGCCAATAGATGTCGCCACGATCTTTTTATTCTTCTTAATATATGCAAGGAGATGAAGACTTCTGTAATCTCTAATCAAAAATAAATTTCGGTTTGACAACCATTGTCAATGTCAATGTTCTGACGCTGATTGTCATGAGTATTGTTTGAGAAGAATTTATGTTTAGATATTGGAAGAAGTGTTTGATATTTAGTTCAATTTAAACTTATATTGTCGTTTCTTTGTTTACAGGTAAGATATTGTAGAAATATTGAATAAAATTGAAAACTTTGTTTACAGAGAAACACATTTGGTTTCAATTCCATCTGATAAAAATAGTCTTACAAAACGACAATATTTTGTTATCATGGCAAAAATAATCCAATTAACTTTCAAATTGGTAGTATCTCTAACGGATACAAAGACAAATGAGGTTGCAATATCTTATATTACAACGGAAGACAAGGTAAAATATATACTCTCAGAAGAAGATAAATACGTGAGTGAGCATGATGAATTGGTGAAAACAGAACATTTCAAGAGAGTGAAGAAAAGTCTGAACCGGAGAGGACAAGAAAGAACAGTTGAAAAGTGAATGAAAAGTGTTTATTTTGATGAAGATGATAATGTTATTTTCAAAGATACTTATTTGCAACAGTTGCTACAATAGACGAAGTGGCAATTGTGATTGTTGGTGAAAACTTGGAAACGCTTGATATTGTTCTTACGTGTCGCAATACTGGAGATTTGTAACGAATATATGAAGCACTGTTCATAGGATGCTCTACTATTGTATTTTTGGAGAGGTTTATGATGGATAAATCCTTTGAATGGTGAGTACCAATATTAAAATGTCTTCTTAATACAAATTTGAATTATTTGATTTCAGGCCAAGAAACCACCAAGATAGTTAGCTCGATGAATTATTATTCATTTCGTTTAATGGTTTGTCAAAATGCTGATAACTATTTGCTGAGATTTCTTCGATTGTTGCAGCAGTATTGTGTGGACATGTATTGTAAAATTGAATCAGAGCGCCTCACTTATATCAGACTGAATCAATGTAAACTACGTTGACAATTTTACCAGCAACGTATATTGGCAGCCCGCGTCATATGCATGAATATGCACAAAATGCAATAACATACGTTCGAAATCCTCCTGATTTATTCATTGCATTTACCTGCAAACCAAAATGGGAAGAAATCACTCAACTGCTTCTTCCCGAACAAACATCAGTTGATCTTCATGACATCATTGCACGAGTATTCAAACAAAAAGTGAAGTCACTAATGAATTTTATTACAAAACATCATGTCTTCGGGGATACTCGATGCTGGATGTATTCATTTGAATGGCAAAAACGAAGCCTGCCACATGCACACATCCTCATCTGATTAGTAGAAACAATTCGACCAGAACAGAAAGTTGCACATTGCACAATACTCAAAGGAAAATATAAAGGTGAGGAAGTTTTCATTCCCAGAATTCCGATGATCCCAACAGATACCCCATTTGAGTTGAAGAGAATTCAATTTCCAAGTCGTCTAGCGTTTGCTATGACAATTAACAAATCCCAAGGCCAGTCCTTGAGTGTGTGTGGCATAAATCTAGAAAAATAGTTGTTTTTCTCATGGCCAGTTGTATGTTGCGTGTTCACGAGTCGGCAAACCTTCTGCTCTTATTATTCTCGCACCCGGGAAAAAAAGGTACTACAACGAGACATTTTTTAAATAATAATAAGGTACCGCTCAAATAAAGTGAAGCCTTTTCATGTAAATAACAATGTACAAACCTACCTATTTCAATGTAATTAAATTTTTTGTATATTTTGTACTTTAAATTTGCCTTATATACCTCCCTCTTGACTAATCATCAATGTTTTGTTGATACAACTTTATGTATCTCTGAGGCGAAACAAAGTTCGCCGGCCAGCTAGTATATATATATATATATATATATATATATATATATTTGTACAGTGGGACATATGGGAACCGATTCGGAGATCCAGCGGTATATGTGGGGACCTTTGATACTTTTTGGACCGGACCCAATAGTTTTATAGACGCTGTGGTATATGCGAGGACCGGTCCCAATTTGTTTCCATTGGTGTATAGGTATCTACCTATATGGGTACCGTTTCCGAAATAGATAAAACGGTAATTATTGGGACCAGTGTACATATCAAATACGGAATTTCTTGGTCAAGTACAAATCTACTTGGGAATAATATTTTCATTCTTTCTGGAATTTTGATCTATAATGCATTAATAGTTTTTTGAATATTCCAATCATTTTCAATTTTCCGCTCGTATGGATATTCATAAACACAGAAATACAAAATAACATCATAACCTAAGTTATATCTTTTGAATTTCTCAAGGATCGAATTGTATTCGAGTTACTCGAATATACACCATTTTATTGAAGATTCTAGAACGAAACAAATCAATATGATGAAATTATCTCTTGTAATGGATACCGTATCCAGAATACTTAGATAAAATGGTTGTTATTGGGACCAGTGTACATTTAAAACAAGTAATTTGACGTGAAATACAGATATTCCTGCCTGGAAATAATATTTTCATTCTTTGAGGAATTTAATTTTCTAATGCGTGTACCGTTTGTTGAAGATTCCATTCATTTTCAATATTCTGCTAGTATCGATAGTTATAAACACAAAAACTGAAATAATAACCTGACTTATGCCTATGATCTTCCTCAAATAACAAACTGTATTCGAGTTACTGAAACATACAACATTTTATTGTGGTCTTACTCAAGATTTATCGTCCAAAAGAATAATTGAAGATTCGAGCACGAAACGAATCAATCTGATGAAAGTATCTCTTGACACACCTACGGTAGTTCTAGCTCAGGTTACCGTATATTAATTCACCAATGAAATACCCTGTATAGAGTACATCCCAAATTGCTTGATTTTGGCTGTTTTTGGTACTTCTGGACTAGATTTCGGAATTAGGCCATAACATTTTCATTCTCGAAAACATCTAAAAACTATTGAAACTTTTAAGAATCATTTTTTCACTAGGATTATGACATCATATTCAGTTTTTTCAATTTCTGAATTATTGCGTTCGTATTTGAAATGAAAGGAAGGAGAAAGAGAGGGAGACCAAGGAAGAATTGGAGGGAAGGAATATCGAGGGCCATGAATGAGAGAAACATTTCTGAAGATCAATGCAATGATCGTCTGGCGTGGAAATTAGGCATCGGACAACGTCAGAAAACGTTTTGAAACCGACAATATATATATTTGAAATGAAAAATTTGTTATTTCATACTATATGAAAAAATGGAATTAAGTGCTTTATTTCCAGGGAAAAATTGCCTTTACTACCTTTAAATAGTTTTCAGATATTTTCGTTAATGAAAAGGTAGTGCCATATTTTAGAAATCGATGACCATGATGGAACCTCAATATCATACCCTTTCCTGACATCAAGCTCAACTTCAACCTTCAGCAAAAACGCAAGTTCTAAAAGTTTTGTTCGCATATGACTAATGTCGATTACAGAGAAACATTTTGAAAGCCAAAAAGTTGATAAATACGAGTTAATCTCAGGGTCGTTTTTAACCTCTTGGAGGCCCTGGGCACATGAGGATAATGGGGCACCTACGAAGAATACCACATACAAAATAGAAATACAGAGGAATTCCCTACCGCCGCTAATGCCGTGATGTGATTTAATTATCAAGTCGAAGGAATTTTGCCGATTTACAGAATTTCGCCCTGAAATTTCTTGCAGTGGCGTGGCGCAAAATTCGACCTCCCCCCATCTGGGGTGTCCTTTATAAATCTATTATTCATGATAAGTTTTACCTAAAGTTTTTCATAGAGAAATAATGAGAACAATGTAATAAAAATAATTTATATATTGAAAATAAAAATTTCTAAACGAAATAATGTGAATTCTGATATAAAAGTAACTAGAAACTACACCATTTATTCAGATTTGTCAATTAAATTCTAGAAAATATCAAATGAAATTCAATTGAGTGATCCGAAATACATTTGATGTTTTCTGAAATTCAATTGACTAATCTGAAACTCACTTGACACATTCTGAAATTAAAGTGATTAATCTGAAATACACTTGACGGTTTTTGAATAACACTTGAAAATGGTGTAGGTAGAAACACATAAATGTGGTAAGAATTTGAAAACATTTTTATAAGAAAATTGGATCACCTTTTTTAATTTTTTTGTACAAACATATCCATCAACTTGTCGATAACCAAGCTTTTGGCCACTTCTTGTCCAAAGCTGAGTAAGCTCATAGACATGTTTGCGACATTTTTAAGGAGACTACCGAAAAGCTTGACGGTATATTGAGAAACCCCTCAATAGAATGAAATTATTGGGGCGTCATTTCATGCTTTTAGTTTGGCTTGGGGGCCCCTTTGGTGCCTAACCTACCAGCATCGCGAGTTCTGTGGAGCCCTCTGATACGCCAGTGATTTCTTGTCTTGTAGCGCTGTCTGAAATTATGTGGTTAAATGGGGATTTCTTCGGAAGCTTCCCAATGAATACAATAATGTAAGAATGTGATCAACAACACGGTTCGAACAGATGTTTTATGGCTAACCACCCCAACAAATAACACAAGCTAATAATTGCTCTTATCTAGTGTATGCCAGTATGAGCAAGGGTCATAAAAATTGCAACCTTCGAGAACTTGTTGATAGAAAACTGGGAATTCCAATCCATTTGGACTTGTGAATGATCACTTTCGCCTTTTTACCTTAAGGTAATTTTAGTACGCTTGGGAATTTTGAAAGAAAGAACCGTTCAGGTCTTTTCGAAAAAATCAGTTCTATAATAATATGAGGGAATTTTCTATGAAATGGGAAATTTCCAAACATTATTGAGGAAATCTTCGTTACTCTCGGTTCAGAACAATTGATCTGAGCGGGGCCCCTATCGATCGCGGTGCCTGGCACTTGCCCAAAGTGCCCTAGGCGGATGAGGGGCCTGGTTACTCTGATATGTTCTGAGTATCGCTCCTTGAGTTTAGCGAAATACTCAAATCCAATCGCTCTGGGCGAGTTGTACCAAATATCAAAATCCTGTCTGATCGCAAAAGCGACTCTTTAATTCCTAATCGCTATTCTGGAGTGCAAACTTCGAAAAAAAGCAATTAGAATGGGGGTTGTTCCTTTGTTTCGAGAAAAAACCAAACGTTTCTCACTCATTTAACATTTCCAATAAAAAAAAATTATTGAAGAAAATTTTCCATATTAGTTCTACAAAATTTTACTCTTCGCTCATCGGAAAAACCCGAAAACTTTTATTTCATTCCTATTTTAAGGTTAGGTTCGCATCAGACACTTCACAAACTCCAACCTTTTGTTAATGAAAAACGAAATTAAGCTGACAGTATATGACGCTATCCCAATGCAAGCAATATTGATTATTTCTCCCAACATTTTTCTTGAACTCAAAACAGGGCATTTCTCAAACACTATGTTGTTTGGTATGCCTTGTTTTATTATAGTCATGAACATAATTTCGTCTTCGTCAACTCTAACGTAATGAAGATAGCAAGTGAGAAAAGAAAGCAAATACAGAATTGGTCAAAATGCACACTACGACAATGGAGAAGGCTGTTTTATTCATTAGAATTTTCAGCTCTACATACATATTCTCATTCTCGTTTTCGAGAATATTTCAAAGGAATTGTTTGTTCCTACTCTCATGACATATCAAAAATGCAGTTCATTCCGGAAAAAATTTATTTCGGCCTTCGTTAACTGAACAAACAGGATAACACGAACAAAATTCAACAAAGAACATTCCGTAAATCAAAAAGTTTTGGACGAACTTCAACAGATCAGAGGATCACAAATTTCACGAAATTGATTCTTTATAACTTCAAATGCTTTTCAAATAAAAAATCTATTCGAATATTATTCATGCCTTTCAACTGTATCTGAGTCAGGAAAAATTTGATAACGATAATTTCATAATAAAATAACAACCATTACATGAATAAAAAAAGTGTTGCCGGCAACATTGAATACCCCAGCTCCTCAAGTTAGAAGCTTCGACGTTAACGATCTTTAAGCCCGGTCGTCCACTGCAAGCGTATTCAGGCGGCAACGCGCTCACGCGAAACAAGCGTTGGTAGCTGCTACAACACAGGCGGCAATGGGCTGCCGGGTTCGTCCACTGGCAGCGGCGACGGTTGCGGCTTCTTGCGTTCCATTCAGTGATATAACCAACAAAGACCATAGTTTGTCTTCGAAAATGACATCGTTCGCATTCTTTTAGCATTGAGTTCAATATGCTTTGAATCCGGAGGACTTGTACATTCTAGAGTCAAGTTATTTAGTCAAAAGACGACGGGAACAGGTCCTGACGTTATTGGATGCACCCAATTTTCAGAACCAGAAAATCCTTGGGAGAATTCAAACATCTCCAAAATCAATAATTGGAAAAATATCCTGAGCGATTTTTCAATTCCTATGGGAAGAAGCAAAGAATATTTCTGAATGTATTTGAGAAACGATAAAAGTTCATTGGGGCAACACTTCGAACTTTCAAGCTTTGTAACGTTTCGGAGTTTATATCAGACTCCCTTTTCAGACAATTTCTCAACTTGAACTTTACGTAATATTGAGAATTATTGATTTCCCAATCCATGATGATCTTAGATTAATATTAATAACTATGATGGTGAAATTGCTACTTCATTTCAAAATTCCCTGAAATCAGTTCCATTTTCAACTGATTTGAATATATATTTAGATATCAATTGTTGTGTGACTTTTTTCTGAAACCACTTGATTCTTCTTTGCCATGTTGTCAAATCAAGAAAACATCATCGGCATACCGTCATCAAGTCTTTAGGCATTGCACCACAGACTTTTCATCACACAAAATTTGACATCAAGATTTTCTTGAATTTCATTCATATGAGAGACAAGTGTTTTCAGAAAAAAAGACACACCAATCGATATCAAATGAGTGTTAAAACAGCTTTTATGAAAACACTTTATGATCATCTACAACTGAAAAAAGAAAAAATGAAATTAATTTCATTAAAGATAGTTTTGAGAAGGATCCATGTCCAACGAATTCCATACGAATTTCTCTACGCGGAAAGGATTTTACTTCGTAAATAGAGCCAGCGCCTCTAGCGTACACGCGCTACAGATCCCATTTCAGGCGGATCAAGCGTCGAAGCTCGTAGCCGCTCGTGTACGCCCGCTCGAAGTCGTCTGTACTGGACGCAGCTGCATTGGAATACATTGCTTGGGATCTGTAGCAACTTGCCGCACGTATACGCTCGTTTCGCGGGAGCCATAAAACGCTCGAAAACGCTTGCAGTGGACGACCGGGCTAAATCATTATGATCAAGCGGTGACCGATACGACACAACAGCTGCATTGCTAAACGTAAACACAAACAAAGACAGAAGATAATTTTCCATGTAAGATGTAACAACCAACAACTGGCCCAAGGACGATAACATTGGATTTGATCTGGAAATCTCTTTTTATGCGTAGTTTGATACTTTTTATTCGGGAGATTTTGATACGAGATTCAAACCATTTCTGTAGGAAGGATATCTAGAATGCACGTGCAAAATAAAAAATTTCGTTATAATCAAATTATACTATAATAATAATAATAATAAATCGACTTTATTGAACTAGTTTAACAATTAATACAATAATCATACAACTTCTACAGATCGAGAAGAATCGTTGGAGCGAAGTTTAGTCTCAAAGACTACTCTTACACTTAACTCCGCCGACTCTCCTATGATATTATATACAAATGAACCCCAGATGAAACAGACAATTAACAGCCCCAAGGTAATGAAGTACATAATCAGACCAAAAAAAACAGTCTGCATTCATCTAACGTTATCAATAATCATCGATACATACTGAAAAAAAAAACAAAAAAGGCAAAAACTAAAAAACATGTATTTACTCTCTAGAAGACAGGAAAGACTCTAGCTGAGACCTGAACGCGAAAAATGATGTGAAGTTTCTAAAATCCACACCAAAAGAGTTGAACACTTTCGCAGCATTATATGAAAAGCACCTGCGAAACCCAGCCGTTCGATGAGCAGGAATTGACAACCTGTACGGGTATCTGATGTTGATTGAATGAACACCAGATCTAGGAACCAGTTGATCCATGATCCTGTTATCAATGGGATTCCTCATGAGTTTGAACACAAAACATCCCAAGTGTAGCTTAACCCTAGTTTCCATCCGTAACCAACCGAGATCCCTTATTTTAGCAGACACATGATCAAATTTACGAAGACCGAAAACAAATCGACAACACCAATTCTGCACAAGCTGAATTCTCCTTTTGTGGAAAGCATCTAAACAGGGTCCATAAATTATGTCGCAGTAGTTGAAAGTTGACAAGACCAACACCTCTGATAGATCCTTCCTCATACGAAAGGTCAAGTATTTACGAGCCGAATAAAGAATTCTAAGCTTATAAAATGCCGATCTTACCAGATTTGAAATATGCTTACGGAATCTCAAATCTTCATCAAAAAAAACTCCCAGATTCCTTGCGCCATCACACACCTCCAGCCTATCCCCGCCCAGATTGAGCTCCAAGGTAGCTTTGATTATTTCCCTATCCTTTTTTCTACTATAGACAATACACTTAGTTTTTGAAGCGTTGATGGAAAGATTATGTGATTTACACATTTGCAGAATGGTCTCAAGGTCCCGATTCACCTTAGCCGAAGCCAAATTCAAGTCGCCCCTACCAAACCGGAACAACAACTGAACATCGTCAGCGAATGCCTCAGCAGTGCAATAAACTAAGTGTGAAAATAGATCTGACACATAAATGATGAATAACAGTGGTCCCAAAATGGAACCCTGGGGAACGCCTGCTCGGATAGATTTCGGTGCGGAACATACGCCGTCCACCAGTACCTTTAAACTTCTGAATTTTAGGAACGACCGTATCATTGAAACTGCCGAGATGGAGAAGCCGAAAAACTTGAGCTTTGCACACAGTAGAGCATGATTTATCGTATCGAATGCCTTCGAAAAATCAAGCAAAACATGAAGTACAGAGTAACCCTCATCAAGATCATGAAATATCTTATCTGTTACTGATGCCAGAGTAGTAGCAGTACTACTAGTAAATTCATTGAAGTACTGTGAAATCTGTTCAGACAACACCTTCTCCAGAACCTTGGACAAAAGTGGAAGAATACTAATGATCCTCAGATCAGAAAAGGATGCAGGGTCCACGATCTTCGGGAGGGGAATACCAATAGCACACTTCCACTGCACGGGGAACACACCGGCAAGTATGCAGCTATTGACCAAATGCTGAACATAGAACTCGACAACTGGAAACGAATGAATGAGCATATCCAGCGTAACCTCATCGTCGCCTATGGCTCTCGTTCGAATACCGGCCATAATGGACCTCACCTGCTCAAGCGTTGCAACTCTGAAGTGAAATGATAGATCACCTTCATGAAAGTTGTTATTATAATACGTGATGTTATCAATGCAAACATCATCACCCGATGTACCATTGAAAGCAGAGAAAAAATCGCTAATCGAATCCGCGTCCTTCAGACAATCTGGTATAGATCTTGCCTTGATTTTGGTAACATTCAGAGACTTTAAAGCCCTCCAGGCAGCCTCATTTCCATCGGAACTAGCAGCTATGAGATATAACTTCTTGCTACGCCTAATCTCAGCCAGAGTAACATTTCTTAACTTCTTATACGCACGCCAATCCTCCGCACAGCCAGACCTTCTGAATGCAGCCAATGCACAATCACGCCTTCTCATCAAACCCCTGAGCCGATCAGTCAACCATGGCGCCTTGGGTTTCGAGATTCTCCTCCGTTTGACAGGAGCATGACGATCATAAACGCCCAACAGAATGTCATTGAAAACTTGCACTTTTTTATTTATATTAGGTTCACATAAGAGTATGTGCCACCGCTCGGATCTCAATTCATGAAGGAAAGCGTCACGATCAAAACCAGAAAAATCCCTATAAGTTATATATTTTTGCTCTCTTCTGGGTCTAGGTAAGTTGCATTCACAGAACTCATATGACACATGTTTTTCACGCCACTTGCTCCCATAATATTGGTAGGACACCTCACAAAAATCGGATCCAGTAGCGAACTCGATCTGAGAATGACCCTTGTGGCCTCCTGGATTATTTGCTCGAAACCATATGAGGAAAAACATTCAGACAAGGGGTTCGACGACTCGAGGAGGTTAACATTGACATCACCGATACAGAAAACACAATCAGCCATAGGACACACACAATTCAACATGGAATCAACATCATTGACAAAAGAATTTAGTCTAGATTCACGCCTCTTTCGACTTGGGGGTCTATACATTACACCAATAATAACGCTTAATCCTCTGACACGCAGCTGAATCCAGAGGCATTCAACGGGACTCTCGAATTCGAAGTCGAACTTAATTACTTTAAACTTATAATGCTCCCGCAAATACATACAAACACCTCCACCTCTACCGACCCTGTCGCTACGGATCAACTTAAACCCCGGAAGTGAAACATCAGCCGTATTAATGCTATCATCAAACCAGGTCTCCGTAATACCCACAACATCTAAATTATTAGAATCTACTGTCTCAGCTAAATCCCCCATCTTCGAAAACAAAGATCTTGCATTCAAGTGAGCGATAATCATCATGAAGAGAAGAAAAAAAAAGAAGGAAAAAAAAATTATATAAATATATGTCAATGAAAATCAATGAAAAATATTAAGAAAAATGTGACAAACAAAACAAAAAGAAAAAAAAATAACTTAACTAATTCTTCTTCCTAGAAGCAGTTTTGGTTATGGCTCCAGTCCCAGATGTCACTGGTTTGAGTCTAGATCTTAAGTGCCTGGTTATATCTTCCGTGTTTTGTAGTAAATTCTCTAAGTTCGTGCTCTCACCCTGCAGTCTCCCACCCTCCATGGCTTCAACGTGTTTATATTTATCAGCCAGTTGTTCATAGCGAGATACAATAGCCGCTGTATTAGAAGCATCCTTAGTTTTTTCTACCTCAGATTGCTCCATGCTCCTGTTAACCAAGATCTCATCATGTGGAATGTTTATTAAGTCCTCAGGCAGAACAGCTTTCCCATTTATGAACAATTTTCCATTTTTTATATAGGCATTGAGATGCTTAGATTTAGCCAGATGGAGATGCCTTTTCAGCAGCTTCAATCGCTCTCGATCCTCATAGCATAAGTCATCATTGATGAATATTTTCGTAGATTTGAGCTTGTTTTTATTTTTCATTACAATGGATTTGTACCGGTATGATGAGAATTCAACCTTGATGGACGGGTTCATATTTTTACTCAATCTATAAATATCATTTATAGCATGCACAGGAAGATCAATATTGAGCAGATTCTTCATATTCTGGATGAAGGCGGACTCGATTTCTTCTCCAACCGCAAGGCCAGAGACAATTATGGTATTTTTCCTCCAAGATCGCTTCATCGACAGAATCTCAGCTTCAGCAGATTCCATCTTTCTTTCCAAGGAAGAAATCCTTTCAATCGCCCCATTAAGGCTCCTTCTTAACTCTTGAGTGAAACTTTCGAATTCAGCTCTCAGAGCAGCAGTCTGCCTAGAAAATTCCTCCCTGATGACAGCAACAAGCTCCTGAATATTTTCCATGCCTGCGACAAAACTTGGAGGGTATGGAAGCCTTAGCAGAAGAGAACGGAATACAAGATGTTCAGTGACACAGAGATAAGCGAACAAATACAATATGGTCAAAAGATTTCTTTCGCGGTTCGCAGGTAAATCAAACCGGACTGGAACAATGGATTATGAAAATTATAATCACTGTAAAACTCGTTGATTGATTCAAATACTGAACGATTCACAGTCGAAAGTCACAATCGTACGAGTTGAGGTCCCTTTATTCAAACACTATCAAAAAACGGAAAAAAACAACGAAACTGCAGCAATTCACGAATACACGTCTGTTTCATGTGAAGATAAGCGAATATCAATGATGTTTCTTTGTTTTTGAGTTAAGGTTACAGACCGAAATTGACAGTTGGGCAATTTCAATACCTATTAGTTGGTCATTACAATTTTTTGTTTTTCCATTTGTTCGTTTCCTTCAAAAAAACTTCACAGTTCTTGATCGAACAATCAACGTTTGATGGATGAAAACCACCTATGAATAGTTTCATAAATTTCAACGAGCAGCATGTGGAAACTGCTAGTTGTATTGATACGATATTCAATATTCAGATTGACTGGAACTCATTGAAATTTTCACTCCAAGTGTCTGCAATTTTGTCTCAGAACTGAAAACTATTCCTCTAGTCATTATATTGAGGAAAATTAAGTCTTAGTAAGTACCTTTCCTCATGGCATTTCAGAAGATCTTTCCTCATAATATTCTCGTAAAACGCTGTTTCTGTATATCTTGTTGGTCCTTAAATGTAAGGTCGTAACGGACTATATAGGAAATGTAAAAATCGGATGAATTCATTTACAATGAACAAAAGCAATAGAATCTTTATGTATAGGTACTTAAAAATGCAAATATGTAATCCAGAATGTAACATCCATAAAATAAATTTACATTCGGTCTGCATATATCTGACTTTTAAATGATGTAACTTCTTCGGCTATTTCATCAACCCTTCCGTTAACTCATATGTTCATATTTTAAAAGCTTCCAGAAACATGGTTTCAACGAACTATATCATGTATGGTTTTCGACGAATGTTATCATGTATGTTCTATTATGAAAATATTGCAATATTTCTAGTCGAAAAGTGCTTGTTGAAAGTTTTGAAATTCTTTCAGATATTTTCGAAAATGAAAAAGTTATCTTCGAAATCGATAAAATATTAAAATTTTGTTACATCTTCTAAACAAATGAAGATATTATCTTGAAACGGATTTCACGAAAATCGAGCCCAGAACTCCTCACAACATTTTTACCTATCTATCTGAAAGGTCTGGGATACCCACTATATATTGTATGGATCGCATATACTGATACACATTTACATTTTTCTAATATACATAACCATTCATTTAATTATGTTTATTGCAGAAATAAAATTATATCGATTTTTTCATTTCATATTTATTCCGGTACACAAAGGGTACCATCAAGAACAGATATAGTGGTAAATATGCGACATCTTGAAAGTTACATTGCCACGAGGATACTTACCTTTTGAGATATCGAGTCTAGAATATTTTCGAATGCTAGCGATATTATTATTTTTCCTTCAATGAAGGTTAGTCAAGTTGTGGCTACCGATGATATGTGTTAGTTTCAAACCTTATTTTCATATTTCACTCAAACTAGGGAAGAATTTTATAGTTTTTTCTTTCTGTTTATGAAAATGCACAGGGTTTAAACAATGAACATTTTCGCGTTTGAACATTTTTCGATGAAATTTCGACAAAAATATTGAATTCAAGAAACTTTCATCAATCCGGCTCAGGATTATAATTTTTATGATTCACGAAATATCATGATATCGTGAAATCCTCGGACAATATCTCCCATTCCCTGCCACGATAGCAGTCTTTCTAGGGTGACAAGTTCAGAGGGTTACATTCCTACCAACTTTCGTAAATGAATAGCCCGAACGTAAAAACTCCTTGTATATGATGAATAAGTACTTTGTTTTTTTTTTTCAAAGTTGCTATATTTTATATGAATATAGAGGGAAGTTAAACTTCATAGCAGTTGGTTTATGCTGAGATTTTCACATGTGTATGTGGCGTTATTAATGTTACAAAATTGGAATTAATCAGATTTTTTTTCTGTATGCTCTTCACTGAATCTTCGAATGTTGAATGAAATAGAAAATTATCTTAAGATTGAACTAACATACCTACCTACAATACCGAAATCAAATTTTTTATCAAATTCCAGAGTGAATGAAAAAACAATCGAATTAATCGGCACTCGTCATATTAGGGATCAAAACTGGATTATTAAAATATTCACAAAGAAATCATGATATACTCAGAGTGCCTTTTCAAAGTTGAGTATATTTTTGGTCTTTCCCCAAGCATTCATTTTGTATCAGTCAAATTCAAACCCATGTGAAAGGTGAAATCAAGTATTTCATATCGAAACAGAAACGATTTGGATAACTTAGAGAATGTACAAACGAAAGAATGTTTCATAATTTAAAAAAAAAACCTTCATATTCACATAGACAAAAAGAAAAAATGATTTTCTTAATTAGAGTAAAATATGAAATCCCTGAAACTAACACATATTATCGATACCCTATTTTCAACTAATAAAACAAATATCTTTCTTGATTTTATTAGCTATGGTGTCAGTAAGTATCTTCGTGGCCATATACATTTCGAAACAATCTAATGCTAGTTTTCTGAATTCTCAATAATCATCCGTTTAAATATCCAACAAACAGATACACGTGATCCTAATTTTCACCTCAAAAACAAGAAAATTAAAAAAAAAAGCCGATAAAGAGGTATGAAAGATCATTTTTAAGAAACAGAGGTAGACCATTTCAAATTATTTGTCCAGAGTGACGTCATGCGCCAACATGAACGAAAATAAGATTCGTTACGAACGCACCTTGTATTCTTCCACCATGCCCGGGTTCACATAGTAATCTTCTTCTTGAAAATGATTACTAAAAATTTTCGATATTGAAGAAGGTTCGAAATCAGCCCTTCCTACAGCATCAATTCATTTTTTCCACAAGCTCTCGAGTTTTAGGAAGCTGTAATTTCAATAAATTCATGGTGTGTACTAGTACTAATCGAAATATAAAAAGAGAATACGTTTCTATACTTACGCATGAAATTTCAAATTTGTTCCTTTTTTATATCTGGCAGTGCAGTTATATGCAACACAACTATCCGGCATAATAAATAGTTCTTAAAAGAACTTTAAAAGAATAATCTTCAACCTTCAGAATAAAAATTCTAATCAACACAAATCCAACCGTTCAAATCGATCGTTAACTTCGAAAGTTTAAAATAACTTGGATATTTTTATGTGTTTGACAGTGCCCTAAATTACTCCATCTCATTCAGAAGTCCACTTTCTCTCTCTAGAAAGACGTCCATGTGTAATAAGTCAATGCTCCGACAAATTTAAAAAAATAGAAGAAAGTCCCCAGCGTAAAACTCAAGCTCTTATTTGTCAGGGGCCAAATCTTTACAAAAAATTTATTCTTCGGAGTTTAAAGCGGACTTCTTCGTCAGACAATTTCTAGATTTCATTAAACTTTGCAGAATCGTTTCCTGCAAAGTTTAAATGAAACCTAGAAATTATCTGATTTAGACTCCGAATAAACGTTGCGCAGCTTTAGAGTTAATAATAATAATAATAATAATATTTATTCGAATGAAGTACTACATTGAGATAAACAAAAACCAAAACTACGAGATTTAATTTAATTTAATTACTAGATACACCAATCTACAGCCTTAGCCTATTACAGATTGGGAAAAAACAGAATTGCAAGTAATAACCTGTTAAAAAGTAAGAAAGATAAACTATGATTACACATAATTCTAAATGGAAATCAGCTTCACACTAATATTATGACCCCAACACAGCTCTTCTTACATCTGATGGAGTGCAGCTAAAAATGTCTAAAACATGATTAAAATTGCCAAAATCCTGACACATTCTGAATAGTGGCGAAAACCGAAGCACGTTAGTACGTGGAAATGGTAGATAAAAAGTGTTTATATTTCGAACCGGCAATCTCGAGACGTGCACATTCACTGACGCTAGTAAGTAAGGGCAATCAATTTGCGAACAAAGAATATTACGAAGGAAGAGAATTCCTAAGTAAATCCGGCGTTCTCCTAAGGAGTTCAAATGAAATCTATTCAATAGATACTTTTGTGATATGCCACGAATCGGATAGATGCCATCAATTCTAAAACTAACCCATTTCAGGAATCGCCTTTGTATTTTTTCTAAATTATCAATATGAACCCTATAACCAGGATTCCACACAACACACCCATATTCTAGCTTTGACCTCACGAGCGTCGTAAACAGAAGAAAAAGAGATCGAGTCTCAAAAAGGAACTTGGAGTTCCTAAGTATGAAACCTAGAGTTCTGAGTGCCTCAGTGACAACTGCACGCACATGAGGCACAAAAGTTAACCCCTCATCAAATAAAACTCCCAAATCCCTACATTCAGTCACCCTGTCCAAAACACTGCCTTCAATGTTGTATTGAAAACAAATTTTAGATTTTCCTCGGCCAAATGACATCACATTACACTTTTTTATATTCAATGAAAGCCGGTTTCTCCTACACCAATCAATCAGTTCATCAATGTCACCCTGAAGATTCCAGCAATCCTGGATGGAAATCTACATACAAAAGAGACGGGCATGCTAAAAATGAATTCAAATCATTCATGAATAACATAAATAACAGAGGACCCAAATCCGTTGTTAAGCCAAAAGAAAACAACTTTGTCAAAATGACTTCATGGTCCAGCCTGTCAAACGCCTTGGAAAAGTCAGTATATATAACATCGACCTGAGAGGACTCGTCCAAAGCAGTTGAGACAAACTGGTTGAAGCAAGTCAAATTCGTTACTGTAGACCGCCGCTTAATGAAACCGTGTTGACCATCATTGATTTGACATTTTACGTGTGCATATATTATATCATACAAAGCTCTTTCAAAAACTTTGCTGAAATTGCTCAAGATAACAATCGGTCTATAATTTTCAATGTCTTCCTTACAGCTTTTCTTGAAGACTGGGCACACTTTGCCTTCCTTCCAAATACCAGGAAAGACTAGTTTCGAAAGTGACAGTCTGAAAATCGTAGTCAAGGGCTTAGTAAAAATGATGGCGCAGTCCCTCAATAAAAAGGATGGAATATGATCAGGGCCAGCAGTCATGCCAACCTTGCATTCCTTCAAACAACACAGCACACAATCCTCGGTTATGTTGAGAATTGGAAGAGTTTGCGCAAGACCGTCCTGGCCATCATGGTTTAGACGTTGACCCGAAGGGCTTACAAAAGCAGAGTCGAAAAAAGCTGCAAAAGCATCAACGATGTCTTGGGGAGCTGATAAAATGGAACCATTAAAATTCATCGATCCCGGAATGGACGAACTTCCTCGAATTTTATTTAAATAACCCCAAAATTTGGATGGATCCATCGATAAATTAGTCTCGGCTTCCTGACAGAAACTGACTCGAGCACTTGAGATTTCTTTTTTCAGTTCTCTTCGAAGAACCGCAAATCTCTCCAAATATGAAAGACAACCTGTAGTCTTATAGGCACTACGACATCTATCTTTGGCTCTCAGCTTTAAGATTATGTCACCGGAAAACCAAGGTGGGTATAGGGACCTACCACCTGATGTTTTAGGAACTAAAGCCTCAAGAATACCGTTAAGACGGTCATAGAATCCTGAACAGGCCAAATCAACATCGTCATATTCATTCAAGAAATCCCAATTAGTGTTCAGCAAGCAGTCGTAGAGTAGCGATAAGTCAGCTCTCCTGAAATTGAAACTTTTGGAATAAACTCTCTTTAAATTATTTTTAGGTTGTTTTGTTGACAAGGTTAGGCAAAACTCTAGAGGAGGATGATGTAAATCAACTGGTACAAGAGACGAGTTAGACTTCCTCACAATCACTTGACGTCGACAACAGACAAGATCTAATATCCTTCCGTTCACATTGACCACATCATTGAACTGGCGTAAGTCCATGTAATCCAATAGTCCCTGGAGGGCTTCCATTCTCCCAACAACATGGGAAGAAGATAACTGATAATCCACATATTCAGGAATATTGAAATCACCAAGAATAACGACATTACAATCATCGACAAGCAGATGTGGCAAACCTGAAAGAGCCTCAAAGAGTTCCTCATATTGTTCAAGTCTTGAACTGGGAGGGATATAAACGGTGATAATGATTAAATAAGAACCACGCCTTGCTATCTTCAAACCAACTATATCAATGTTATGAAAGACCTCAGTAATATAGCCTAGATCGAGATAGGTAACCATTAAATCAGAACGCACCGCAATCATAACTCCACCACCCCTTGTCGCGGTTGTGAGGCCAAAGCTACGATCCTTTCTGTACAAAATATACTGATCACTACATATTTCCGAATTTGATATATCCGAGGAGAGCCAAGTCTCAGTTAAACATATAACATCGTAATCATACTGGGAAAAGTTATCATAAATAGTACACAATTTTGATCTTAATCCTCTAACATTTTGGTAGTAAAAATATATGACAGTTGAGTGAGATGCAAGAAAATCCCCAGAAGACCCATAGGGTACTGATTGCTATTCATCAGCGAAGAAAGAAGATTTCAAACTGTTGAATTTTTTTATGTAAATAGGGCATTTTTTGGCATCCCAACCAGCATGTTCGAAATCTTTTAAATTAGCATTAAACAATTGATCAATTGTATTCAAGGTATGATCGCCGGCACATTTTGGGCAGGATGTGTTATTAAAACATTTTGATTGTCCATGATTGAAACCACTGCATTTATAACAAATCATCAATTCAGTTGCATCATAAACAGAGCAAACATCAAAATTCACAAAAAGCTTTCCTTGCTTCATAACCATAGTATGAGTATCAGCATCAATCTCGATAACAGCCTGAAAAATTTCGGAATTCCTTTGTGTGGCCCAAGTTTTCAAAACCTTCAGATGAGAGCTATTAGAAATCACTTTGTTTTGACCTTTCAAAAACTTCACAATATCCTCGGCCGAATATTTTTCTTCAAGACCAACAATTTTAACCTTCGGAAGAAACTTTTTCACATCGGACACTCGATAGTCAGTTGAAAGTTTCTCACGAACAATCTTCTTGATACTATTAGTGCCCCCGGAATCATCACAGCTGATTAAAGACCACCATCCTTGATTTGCTTGACCTGTGAAACCTTTAGATCTAAATCTACAGAATCAATATTTTTCATGATGTCGCGTTTCGTTCTGGAATTAGCTTAACTGGTGTCCTTGGGTTTGATGACCACCATTGATTTGGACTTTACAGCGTTTGAATAACTAGCAGGCTCCGCTGCATGAGGTGTAGAACATATTTTCGAGAAAGTTTCATCAGCTTGATTGATAATTTTAAGCAAAAGATCATCAAACATTCCCCTAAAACCATCAAGCATTTCGTTCAGCTTGGAGTCGAATGATCCCTTTATATATTCCTCGTACTTATTGCGTATTTTATAGCAACAGGGACAATACCAACAAAACCCGGGTGTTTTCAAACATTGCAGATTATCAGAGGGAATTCCCACACATTTGGCTTGATAAGTTTTTCCGCACATGCCGGAGCATATGATGCTCGGTGATTTACGACGATCGAAAATTTCATCACAATGACCGCAAATAGACATTGTTTTTCACAATTCACGAGTAATACCCAGATTGGAAAACTACGAATATCGTACCTATAAAGTCCACTAAACAAACTGTGCAAGTTTTACAATCTTCGGTGGCGGAACTAACCCGTAACTCAACATTAATTTAGGAGATTCGCAATACACGTCTTACACGAACGAGATATCAATAATCCATGATAATGGATAATAGTTCTCCGAAGAAAAAAATTATCTGTATGTATTTGAGAAAAAAAAGAGTTTTCTCTTTTTTCATTGTTAGGCAACAAGTTTTCGTAAACATTTGGCACCTGACGAATTTGTGCTCACGTTTTTCGCAGGAGCCTTTCTTCTTTTATCTAAATTTTTGTTCTAATTGTTTCTTTTATTCAGAGACTAGAAGAGAAAACCCTAATAAACTTTCCACAGAAATGCAAAGACCTCCCTAAAAATATTTCAATAGATTTCAACACTCAACAGTTTAAGTTTTGAGCACCCGAACCCAAAGTATTATAGGATCTTGAGCATTCAAATTACCTCATATGCATACAGCATATCATGGCCGTATCTAGGGTGTGGCCAAGTGGCCCCCGCCACAGGCGCAAGGTCCGCAGGGGCGCCAAAAAATATCAAATGAAAAAAAAAATTGAGTGCCAAAAAAATTCAAAGAATAAAATATAGAAGCGCTAACAAAATATTCGAGATAACATGTCACGGTTTTCATGTATACGCCAAAAATATTTTTTTGCGTAAGGAGCGATGTCGCGACTCCGCCAGGTAGGATGTGAAAACCGACCGCGTGTACATAGATTTGTCCGCTGACAAGCCGAAAAGGAACCGTCTAGATTCCCTACCGTCTACCGTATTGGACCGATTGAATCGGGCCGTGTGCACCGTGCAACCCCACCCCTGTTCCTTTGTCGAGTTCCTGCATCATAAGGCCATTCCAGTTAAAAGCAGGGAAAAGAAGAGTTAGTTACTGTAGATTAGATAGATGATCATGTAGTTGTGTTGCCTGTACGAGTAGATTTTTGTGAACAAGTGCAATAATATTAAGAAAATCGTCGAAAAACATAATTATAGTCAATATTGAGGTAAGATTTTGAATGAAGTAAATACTAAAGGTAGCTATTATATTTGTTATTTCGATAAATGTATCACGGTGTGGAATAGAGAAACGTAGAATTTTAGCCACCAGGTAAAGGAGTAAACAGATGTTCTGGTTTTAACTCACTCCATAATTATTTATGCTCGTATTCTGCTTTTCATCTATAAGTTACGATATCGTAGCGTACGATCGAAATGTAAGTGGCCGAACTAACAGATGTAAACAATGCAATTCTGGAATTCCTCCTTAACACTTCAAATGGCAAATGAGATATTTACAGGAAGAATTCCAGAATTGCATTATTTACGAATTTGTAGCTTATTGTGGCTGAAGGTTGCGGGTTCGATTCCTGTAGAGGTCTGGGTGTTTGTGTGTATCTGGTAGTTTTTGATAAAGAATATATAATATTATATACATTGATTTACTTAAAGATTGAATCTGGGTACCTTGTCAATAAGAGCAGAACCCAAATAAAGAGAAGGGAAAAAATCTCGGTGGGTGCTACTGTTCCTACAAAGCAAAGGGGTAGGTAGAGCGAGGACTTGACGCACCGTTGACTGGAACAGTGGATGGGCGCACTTCGGGGGCGCCTCTGAGGTGCTCCGATCGGTGACTGGAAACGGTGAATAAAATAACAAAGAATAGGGCGAAGAGAACGAGTGTAACTGCAGAGTTAAACGAAATCGAAACATTTATCAAAACTTATTTATTACTGTATTGAAGTATTAAGTTTAGGTTTCTGCGGAAGTGAGGAAGAGTGATAGCATAGTTGAAAATTCAAAATTTTTTCGGAAAAATTGATTTCAGTTTTTTGTTTTATGAGTCTTTCTGGGGAGTAGTTAGAAATGAGGAAACAATTTATTTAAAACAAAAAGTTTCAAGAGTTGGTTGTTGATTGAGTATTAAATTATTTATGCATTCAGAAATTGTAGTTTTACTAACAAATTTCTCAAAAAAAAACAATTTTACTAGATATTATCTCTCCAATGTTTGCAGAATCCTAGGCTTACCTTTGAAGCATTGTGGTCTCCGACAGAAACCATGAATTTTTTAAAATTCTTCGCGCAGGTTAGTTTCATAATGAAGATAAAAAATAGAAAATGCTTCAAAGGGTTAAAAAAAAATACTTAATATTCGTATGCTCACTTTACGATTGTTTCTTTGCAGACATGCCACCAAAAAAGTTATCAGGGGCACAGAATAAAGCACTGCGTGCTCAAAAAACTGCTGCCTTAAAAGCCAATACTAGTGACATATCAAAGTTTTTGCTACCACAAAAACCGTGTACTACCAAAGTATCCACAACTGGCAGTCCTTCTCATTCTGTATGTAGTTCTTCAGATAGTGAAGACGAACAAAGTAAAAATATAGAACTTACATCTAGTCAAAACCTAGAAAATGAAGAAAATGTTCACCAAAATCATGAACTGCAAACAAATTTTGAGATTGATTTTAACAATCCAACAAAGTGGACAGTAAATGAAAATACGATTGCGATGTATGTCGAGCATGGCCCAATTTGTTGCGATGACATTGACTATTACCCTTTGACGAACAACAGGCGATTTGAAAAACATTGGTTCACAAACACCAAAAAATGGAGAAAAAATTTTCAGAAATTGGCTCATCTATTGCAAAGATTTAGACTCGCTTTTCTGTTTTCCATGTAAACTTTTCAATGATACGAATAACATTTGGACTACTGGTTTCAATGATTGGAAACATTTGAATCCTTTGTTACCTCGTCACGAAAATTCCACCAGTCATAGAGAGAATTATATAAAGTTAAAAGCTTTTGAAAAAAGATTGAAAATTGGTGGTTTTATTGATGATGAGCTGATGAAAACAATGAGAAACGAGAAAAATAGATGGAGACATATATTGAAAGTGATCATTGATGCTATTTTACACTGTATAAAAAATAATGATGCCCTGAGAGGAACAACTGAAATAATCGGGCATCCAAATTGTGGTAGATTTCTCAACACAATTGAACTGATAAGTCACTACGATGACAATATTAAGGCACACATTGAAACTCACAACAAAGGCAAACTGTCCTACTTTTCTTCTGGAATACAAAATGAGCTGATTGCTTTAGCAGCTACTAAAGTACGAAGCCATATTATTGAAGATATAAAGAACGCGAAATATTACTCACTATTGTTTGACTGTACCACAGATATAGCTCATCGAGAGCAGATGGTTCAAATAATACGATACGTACATATTGATAACAATAGAATATGCAGTGTTAAGGAAAGTTTCATCGACTTCATTAACACTAGCGAAAAAACTGGGGAAGGGCTTTCAAGAGAAATAGTAGACAAATTGGTTGCCGATGGTTTGAATATCAATAATGTAAGAGGGCAGTCTTATGATAATGGGGCTAATATGGCTGGAAAATACAAAGGTGTCCAAGCTCGAATTTTAATGTTGAATCATAATGCAAAATTTATTCCTTGCACTGCTCACAGCCTTAATTTAGTGGGCGTTCATGCTGCTGCAGTAATCCCACAAATGGAAACATTCTTTGCAACTGTTCAGCAAATATATAACTTTTTTGTTGGTTCTTCTTCGAGGTGGGAATTACTCAAAACAGAAGTCCGCCACACTCTAAAGGGTTCTTGCGATACCCGCTGGTCCTCAAAAGCAAACGCTGTACATTCCTTGAAGTCACAATTAGATAAAATCATTAAAATTCTTCGCGAGCTGAAAGAAACGTCCCTGGTGAATTTGATTTCAAATTATGAATTTATTATATATCTTAACTACTGGAATATTCTGTTGGGTAAAATAAATAGAATCAATCAATCTTTGCAAGAAAAGCAACTAGATATTTCTAAAGGCTCACGAATGATACTTGGATTATTGAAAGAATTAAAAGCTTATAGAGAAAACTTTTTTACGCCATTAATGGAACTTTCGAAAACTGAAGCAGACAAAATTGGGATTGAAGCAAAACTAAATGAGCCAAGAAAACGAAAAAAACCCAAAATGTCAGGAGAACTAGCCAGTGATGAAGCTCATCTTTTTGATGCAAATGCAAAACTGAGAATTGGACTGATACAAGTGCTTGATGAAGTAATAATGCAGATTGAAAATAGATTCGTTGCTCTGAACGAAGTGGCAGACGACTTCAGTTTTTTGAATGGAAATGCTATTCAAACTATGACTGTTGACGATTTACAGAAAAGTGTTGCAGATCTTGCAATGAAATATCCTTTGGATTTAAATGCACATGATTTTTCAGTAGAAATCGAAAGTTTCAAATTTCAAAGTAGCCTAATTTTAGAAAACTTGAATGAAATGGGACCATTACAAATATTGAGAGGTATATATGATCTGACTCTTGAAAATATTTATCCCAATCTGGAAACGGCGTTGAGAATATTTCTGAGTTTGCCAGTGACAACTGCTACATGTGAACGTTCCTTTAGCAAACTGAAACTCATAAAGTCGTATCTTCGTTCCTCCTTGGGACAAGAGCGATTATCAAATATGTCAATTCTCGCCATCGAGAAAGAAGTGACATGTACCTTAGATTACTCTGAATTAATTGATATATTCGCCGAAGCAAAATCAAGAAAGGCGAGGTTTTGAACATATTGTGATTAACGATTAGTTTTTCTAGTCAACTTACCAAAAAAAAAACATTTCACTTTGCGTTTGCAGTGTTAATGAATTTTTAGTTGAAAATTTTTTGTTTGTCTGTTTTGTTTTTAGAATTCATATTATTTTTATATTTATATTTTATTTGAGATGAGTATTTTATGTTTTCAATAAAAATAGGTAAAAATCCATATTATTGTGTATTATTTCAAATTTGTGACGAAAATATCTGAATAATATTATGAAAAAATATTATAATATATATATATATATATATATATATATATTTAGTTTATTCAAAAAAAAAAATTTGAAACATATATATATATATATATATATATATATATATATATATATATATATATAAGGGATGAAAAAAATCTACGCCAATTTGGGGGCGCTGAAGAAAATCTTGCCACAGGCGCAGTAGTACCTAGATACGGCCCTGCAGCATATCATAGACCTCCTTCAACTGATCCAAAGGGATATATAACTAGTTTAGATAAACATCTAGATAACCTACAAATGTGTGATTGAAGTATATATAGGGGATATAAATATTGATATAGCGAGAAAGGATTATAAATTAACAACTGATTATCTGAATGTCCTGAATTTGGCCTGGCTTCAGTCTTTCAGCAATAAACTTACACGAGTAACAAACTAGACTGCGGCCTAGGGCGGCAGGTTAGAGGGGGCCGCAACGCCAGGATTTTTTTTTTATTACACAAACAACAAGTGTAGAAGATATTCGCAAACATAACATAGATAACATGGTTCGAATTCTCTACTCAACATGTTGTAACCACCTGTTGTAATGACCTAAAAGGTCTTTATGAAGGATTTTATGAATGAAATGAAATAAATCAAATTTTAAAAAGACCAATGACTTTTGGTAAAAAAAATCCTGTAAAACTTCTACACGTTTTAAGTGCTGCATTAGCGTTAAAATCAAACTCCTGGTACCTAGTTTTAAAAACTTTCCGAGGAAATGCCCCCGGACCCCCCCTTATCGCTGGGGCGACCCCGGAAGGAAGGGGGCCGCACAAATAATTTGGTCTAGGGCCTCTTGTTGTGTAAATCCGGCACTAACAGATAAAACGAAAAAACGACTGGCTAAACATTTTTCAAGAGGCGCTGAGTATGAATACAAGAAATATGAAAACAAATTAAACATATTATTAAAGCCAACTAAAAATGAATACTATGGAAGTACAGAGAATCAGGAAATTGATGTGAGAAAGTTTGGAATGTTGTTAATGAGCTGGCATACGGAAAATCGAAAGATAACGTGAAGACTGAGAATACAACAATAATGTATGAAAGCGGTAAAATGATAACTGATATTCACGATGAAGTTAATGTCTTTTATCAATTTTTTGATGATTTGGGCGCCAACATCGGAGCGAAGATACCGAAAAGTCGGAAGCAGCAAAAAATTATTAATAGAGGCACGTGTTCGCGACAGACAATGTTCTTTACACCTGTGACGGAAAATGAATTAATAACTCTTATATCTGAATTAAAAAATAAAAGCACCACAGGAACAGATAACTTAACCGTAGAAACAATTAAAAATATTCAACCGCACATTGTTTCTCCGTTGGTACATATCATTAACAGTTGCTTAGAAACTGCAGTAATTCCAGAGCAGTGGAAGGAATCAATTGTTACAACAGTTTTCAAGTCTGGTAAACTACAGACCAATATCAGTACTAAATAATCTTGCAAAAATTTTCGAAAAAGTTATAAAAGAAGCGGCAGTCTTTCGCGATCTCCCAAGGCTTTCTTTCCCCTCGATTTAATAAAAAATTATTTGAAAACTCGTAAACAAAGAGTTTAGAATTGGTGAGGCGATTAGCGTTCACTCTACTATACAAGTGGGGGTACCGCAAGGTACAGTTTTAGGACCACTGCTTTTTCTTGTTTATATAAATGATATCACGAATATAACAGATTTGAAGGGACGTCTAGTGTGCTACGCTGATGGCACAGCACACATATACCTTTGCACCTTATTTAATATCTCCCTTGAGCGCGGCGTATTTCCTGCATTCTGGAAGAGGAGTTTCTTAGTGCCGGTATACAAATCCGGGTTGAAAACTAATATTGAGAACTATCGCGGCATTTCCATTCAGTCCGATATTCCTAAGCTCCTGGATAGTTTGTTGTGTAGCTTTTTGTGATGGAACCTGAGCACTATTTTAATTGATAAGCAGCACGGTTTCCGAAAAGGTCGATCAACAGTAACCAATTTAATTCTTTACGTGAACGATATTGTCAGGTGTTTTGAATCAGGTTCCAGGGTAGACGCGATTTACACAGACTTCTGCAAGGCCTTCGACAAGGTCAATCATAACATTTTGATCTCTAAAATGGAGGCTGTGGGTGTGTCGGGTTCTCTTTTGCGATGGTTCAGATCCTTTTTAGTCGGACGTACCTTAGAGGTTAAATACAAGGAGTTCAGGTCGAGAGAGTTTACTGCCTCTTCCGGAGTACCTCAGGGCTCCCACTTGGGACCGGTCCTTTTCCTCATATTTATCAATGATCTTTCTCAGCGTGAAATTTTTGTTGTTCGCGGATGATCTTAAGATGTACACTGTGGTCAATTGCTTGTCGGATGCATTGAAGTTGCAGCGCGAACTTGATCTTTTATATGCCTGGACAGTCCGAAATTGTTTATACTTGAATATCGCCAAGTGCAAGGTCATTCGGTCATTGGTTTTTACCGGAGCAATGAGGTCTTTTCTCATCAGTATAATATTGACGGCTGTCCATTGTCTAGAGTTCAAGTGATTGAGGATTTGGGTGTGAGGTTGGACCGCAGGCTTGATTTCAGGGAACACATTCTTAGTACGACCAATAGAGCATACCGTACACTGGGTTTTCTCCACAAACACTCAGAACTTTATATGTCTCCCTGGTGAGACCGGTCCTTGAATATGCTTCGCCTGTGTGGGCACCTTTTTATGCCTGCCATGTAGACGCTGTTGAGAGGATTCAGAGAAAGTTCTTGCACTGCCTCGATTTCAGACTGGGGGGTGTATTTGGTGGTGACACTGAGCATATGCGGGCTTCTTTCGGCTTGGATACTTTGGAGGTCCGTCGATGGTTAGCTGATTTTTCTCTCATATTCAAGCTGCTTAATGGTTCTGTGGAGTGCTCTGATATGCTGGGACTCATTGGTTTCAGTATAACGTGTAGACAGACTAGGAATTTTCAGTTGTTTCGGAACAAGCTTCATAGAACTAATTATAGCAAACACTTGTTTCCTTCTCGTGTCCTCGATTTTAACGCTGTGAACAATGATATTGATTTTATGTCAATTTTCCTGCGATCGTTCGAAATTTTAACACTTTCCAGGTTGAGAGAGATCTTCTATGTGTCGTCTATAATGTGGGCAGCCCATATGTTTTCATAGTGTTACTTTCCGTATATTTTGTTGTTGTTTTTATACATTATATTATTATATTGGGGGTTTCCCATCATTCCTGCGCAAGCAGTGTTAAAATAAATAAAATAAATAAATAAATTCGTCTCCTGCATATGTTCTGAGCCGTTTCTCCAAAATTGCCTTGTATACCTTCAACGCTTAGTAAATTTATTCCTCTGTAATTACTGCGCTCCTTTCTATCCCCACTTTTATATACCGGTACTACCATTGCCATCTTCCAATCGCTTGGTATTTTCTTTGTACTCCAAGCCGTTTGACATATTTGTTTAAATACATTTATGCCTATTACTATAAGTATCTCTTTTTCATTTTTTCTAGAGAAATGAAGAATTTCTTACTAGTTAAGTATAGCAATAGATCTCAATTTCATGTGGCTTTCGAAAGATAATTATACTTACTCAAAGAACTTTAAATGATTCACTGGTAAGTAATTTAATTATGGTATTGAGGCGCTGATATATACCTATTCAATTTATAAAGGGGAGTAAATAAAAATAAACATTTTTTCTCAATCTATTCTTTCATTATATGCAGCCCAAAGCAAATCCCTATATTTTTTTGCCTCATTTCTTATATTGGTACTCTTTGTTATCCCTCTTCCTACAACTGCTATGTCACCTCCTCTAGTAATGATAACATTTTCTGGAGAATTATATATTTGACCCAAATCATCACCTGATGCATCTAATTGAACTCCAGGAGTAAGTTGTAGGAAGCCAGGATAATCTTTAAACATGGGACTCTGACATACAATTCCTGCAATCAAGTCTTTGTATTTCAAGGCAAGATCAACAGTTTCATGTATGTATTTATCATCAAATAGGCATCCACGGGAACTTGCCTCTGCTAATAAAAACACACCAATGTTGGAATTTTCATTCAAAGCATCTAAAAGACTTTCTCCAAACAAAGCATGTGCTGTCACAAGGGAAGCCCAACTGCTAATTTCAAAAATACCTTCGTGAAACTGTAATTGTACAGTTTTCCCAATGTCTGCAAATTTTCTATCTTCCATTAGTAAAAAATTATGGCTTTGTGCTATCGCCTTCAAGTTTTTTATAAAATTTGGATGAAAATCTTTAACTATATCAATGTGAGTTTTTAGGCAACATATGAATGGTCCAACTTCTTCAGCCAAGTTCAAAATATCAGTTGCATCAGTTAAATCAGCAGCAACACATAAATTTGTCTCCTTTTTTATCATAATTTCCATGAGTTCTTTAGCAATTCTGTTACTTGCATGAGATATCCGTTTTGAAAATGATATTTTGAGCCTATCTGGAAAAAATATAAGGGAATTAGTTTTCATCAGACAATAATATTGGCCACACACTCAGAAAAGAAAGAGATTTTGAATATAACAAATGAATCTGATGATCCAAAATAGTTTTTCAGAAGTTGGGATTAAAAAACCATATTTAACAAAATCAAAAAATAATTATTATTTGTGACATTCAAATGCTAACAGAAGTCTGTAAGAGTCTTTGGCCAAACAGCAAAAGATGCTTTGTATTTCTGTCATTACCCTATGTCACTGCCATTTTACTACAACAGATAATTTGTGCTTTGAAAGCGTCAGACAAAGCTCGACCACGAATCTTGAAATCAGGTGAAGTGATTAGCTTGTTTTCATGTCACCATTGGTACAATTGAAAGAAACATGTGCTTTAAGCATGGTTCGATGAAATAAATAAGGGTGAATGAAGGAAAAAGAGTATTTCAAATGTTTTATATGTTTTTTCAGGAGTGAAATCCTGGTTTTATATTCACTATAATCAAACTTAATTTCAATTAAAAAAATTTGAGAAAATCGAAGATGAGGAACTTTAACATGACTCCCAATGAAAATAAGTTCCAGAAAGATGTGATGTCCTTGAGATACATGCATTTTTGTGAGCTTTTCTGATAACATACAACATTTCGGTAAACAAATGTGGATCTTATCGGATAGTTATTATGATTCGAAAGCAAAATATAGATCACTGAATAGATGTCAATTACCAACTTTTATCCATAGAGACAAAATCCGTGACAAAATAAAGAGCATTACATGAAATAAAAATTCATCTTGAAATTCGCTTCAAACATGCTCTATACGGTATCTTCTAGATATACTAGTTTCAAACACACCAACTGAAGAATTCACAAGCAGCAAATTATCTCCTATGCATCAAAATGCTTTATGGACTCAACAGTGAGTGCAACTTAAAAGCTCCCAATCAACTTTTGAATAACTCAATAACTATCAACTTAAATCCTTACAAAGTTTATGCTCTGACAAGAACTACTAGGCAGTGTCTTCATTTTACACCCTAATTTAAATCATTGTCTTTACATAGAAACGACAACATTGTGGGACTTATATGACTTCAGAATGTGCAAATGATAAACATAGAGGACATTAGGCAGTTAGACGATATTATGTTTCTTACTAATCTGGGGCTACACTTGAAGTTCAAAAAATTATTATAAAAATCAAATTATCTGCTAAGCATTACATAGTATTGTTAACAGAACATACCTTAAATAAGCTTGGCTTAATACTAAGTTACTTATAGTTGGAAAGAACAGAGTCTCATTAGCTGACTTAATTTTAACCGTACCACCTTTTGAACTTTTGTCTGCTGGGAAGAGAGTTTTTAATTACCTAATTTTCTTTACTCATCTCTTCAAACTAACATGTCCAATGTCGAATCAGTCTTTTTGATGTCTCAAATAAAATTGGAAGAACTCAGTATAGGGTACACTTAACCAACCTCTCCCTCGAACAAATAATAAAACTTTTAGCGTTAAGAACAACTTACCTTTTCTCAATGGAATTATAGCTTCAGGTTTAATTTTATTATCAGATATATAAGCTTCAACTCTGTTTCTGATTTCAGAACTTATTAATCTTCTCTCAAATAATATATTCATTAGCTGACTCATTGTTAATAACGAATGCATTCTAATTCCATTCTCCATTAAAAATGATTCTCCCCCTTGTTCTCTGTTGAGGAGAACAATGGCTTCACTGCAGTGTATTTTGGAATCCCTAAGATCTTTCACTGTTTCCATTATACTGCTACCAGAAGTAACACAATCTTCTATAATCAAACAATTGTCTCCATCAGAGAAGACTCCCTCAATTAGCTTTTTAGTGCCATATGCTTTCGCTTCTTTCCTTCTCATAACCATGGGAATTTTAGTCTTTATTGACAGAATTGTAGCTATTGGCAATGCTGTATAAGGCACGCCGCACACAAGGTTACATTTCGAAAAATCTATTTTTGTTTTAATGAGATTTGCCAATGTTTCCTGAAAATTCAATTACATATAGGTTTGCAATTTGATATAATTGTGTCATTTTATTTTATCCCGCTTTGTTAGGATTCTAGTTAAATTATCTTCAGTTTCTAAAATACTCACCATCAAACTAGGAAAACTAACTATCACTCTTAGATCAAAATATACCGGGGTGTGTAGACCCACTTTTGTTTTATAATCACCAAATTTGATAGCGTTTATCTTAAACAATTCAACAGCTAAGTCCTCCATTTTAAATTATAAGGTTTTGTATTAACTAAGACACCTCACTAAGTAATAAAATTCGATCAAGCTCCAGGTTAGAATTTGGAATCTTCTATTTTTCTAGAGACAAGTAAAAGTGATTGAATGAAGATTCAACATTCTTTTATGAGTTTGGAAATGGAAATACAATCAAAATTCTTCGCACTGCAATTATCTTTTCATGTCTGTTAATAACGATAAGATAACTATCCATAAATGGGCATAAGTTTAATTTCTAATCTAAATATGAATAAATACCGAATACCACAGATTACAGATAATAGACATAAGATTTAGATAAAATAAATTGACTGGTTGTCCCTGACCCCACAGAATATGATATAGTGCCTGACCCTGAATCACCTGTGTGAAGATAGCTGCCAGCACATAGCACATAGCAGCCAGCAATCCCGAAGACACCCGAATTGCCAGAAGGGATCAGTGGCTTGCGTTAGTATCGTTGGGCCGCAGAATATGGATTATGAACTTGTATTTTGAACATAAAACGAAATATTGCCTGGCTGCCCAAATGGTATATGACCAATTGAGAACAATTCAGATTTGATATTCAGAATTGAATGACATCAAAATAAAAATAAAATGAAGTGGATTATAATACGCCTTGTCAACAAGCACTTTACGTGGAATATTGTACTTTTTTCGATATAGAAACTTATGAGAGAATCTTGAGGGGCAATCCAAAATTAAAATGCAAAGGATAAATCTACTTTCTCTGCATAAGGTTTCATCACCTTTTCCGCGAATAGCGAATTTCGCTTTTAAGTTGCCCTTATTTGAAACAATGTTTCTCGTTTTTTACTTGTTTTCAAAATAGAAATTTATATGAGCATAGTAGGGGACATCCAAAAATTATCATGCAATAGAAAAATCTACTTGCTCTAAATACGACTCCCTCCATTCCACAACTTTTAAGAATGGTTAGTTTCGTGTAATTATCCTTTTTTGAAATCATATATCTCTTTATCCTTCGGGATTTAGATATGGAAAGTCATATGATAACTTTTGAGGACATCCCAAAATTGACATGCAATAGAAAAATCTACTTGCTCTAAATACGGTCCCCCTTATTCAACACCTTTTACGAATGTTCAATTTCGCGTCTAGTTACCCATTTTTGAGACCACGTATCACTTTATTCTTCGGGTTTTTGATATGGAAATTTATATGAGAATGTTCAAGAACATCCCAAAATTGATATGCAATGGAAAAACCTACCTGCTCTAGATATGGTCCCCCCCATTCAACACCTTTTACCATAGAGATAGTATAAGAGGAGGAGCGATTTCGTAACTGAAACGGGACCAGGTCCGCCACATTGGTACGACACATTTGTCAAGCGGTCGTTGACCCTGATGTTTCGTGTTCGGTTGTGAGTTTTGTGATAATTATTTATATTTGAAGGATAATCTTTTTAGAACTAATTGAACAAAATGGTTTCTTGTGCTGTGCGAAGTTGCTGTACCCGGGATGGCGTGGATAAGAAGAAATCATCAGGAATTACATTTCATAGGTTAATATCAACAATGTACAGGGTCGGTTTAAGTAGATTTGATGTCTGATACTAGAAATTCCTTTCTATATTCATTTAGAGATTTGAAGAATAAAAAGGGTCTTCAATACCCTTCAGAGAATGTCATCAAAATTTGCTTAAAGACCGAAAAAATCATGGAGCGAGAAATCATTATAGCTGGTCCAAACTGTGTTTCAATTGCAACTATTAATAATAGGATATTTAACGAATTTGTCTCATTTTATTTTCTCATTTTAATTGATCACAATTTTGATCAGTTTTTTGGATAATCATCGATTATTATTGATCAGAAGCATAACAAGGAAATATTACAATATAAGAATGATTTCTCTCCTCAAGTATAAAGTTGACAAATCAACTAGTATTAGGCACCAAAATAACAAAATTGTACTGTTTAAGGGACAGTAAAACTGTTAATTGGGTAAAATTTTTGTTTGTGAAAGGAAAACTTAGTTATTGAATATGAGAGAATGTTTGGAACATTCAAATATTTCTAAGATTTGATGTAAAAATTTCCTGTCATCATATGAATTGGAAATATAAATTTTTTTTAACTAGGTGTACATATTTTAATATAGTATATTATATAATTTTTTATATTCATTATTTATATTTTAAATAAATTTTCCACCTTATACAACTTCCAAAGATGTTATTGAATATCACTAGTTGTTTCTGCTAATTAAAGAAGACAAAATTTCCCTTAACATTAGAAAAACTCAGAAGAATTCAATCTCCATTAAAAATGTTCTCAAAATAAAATAAGTATTGTTTTAGTATATAAACTGTTGAAATTCATTTTTATTTTATGAATGTTAAAAATCATGATGTTTATTCTGCTTCATCCATAAATTAGCCTGTAATTTATTTACTCCGACCCTGTCCAATTTGTGGTTCTGTGGCCGAAACCGCCACATTGGTACGACACTTTGCCCCGCCCAGTGGACCCGTTTTATGTGGAAATCGTTGAATGCAACAGCGTCTCCTTCTATACTATCTCTATGCCTTTTACGAAAGGTGAATTTCGCGTCTAAGTTGACCTTTTTTGAGACCACCTATCTCTTTATTGTTCGGGTTTTCGATTTGGAAATTTATAGGAGAATGTTCAAGGACATACCAAAATTGACATGCAAGGTGTTGAATGGAGGGGACCATATTTAGAGCAAGTAGATTTTTCCATTGCATGTCAATTTTGGGATGGCCTTGAACATTCTCATATAAATTTCCATATCGAAAACGCGAAGAATAAATAGATACGTGGTCTCAAAAATGGGTAACTTAGACGCGAAATTGAACATTCGTAAAAGGAGTTGAATAAGGGGGACCGTATTTAGAACAAGTAGATTTTTCTATTTGCATGTCAATTTTGGGATGTCCCTGAATATTTCCATATAAATTTCCATATCGAAAACGCGAAAAATGAAGAGATAGGTGGTCTCAAAAAAGGTTTACTTAGACGCGAAATTCACCTTTCGTAAAAGGTGTTGAATGGAGTGGATCATATTTAGAGCAAGTAGATTTTTCCAGTGCATGACAATTTTGGAATGTCCTTGAACATTTCCATATCGAAAACCCGAAGAATAAAGAGATATATAATCTTAAAAAAGGTTAACTTAGGCGCTAAATTCACCATTTGTAAAAGGTGCTGAATGGAGGGGACCATATTTGGAGCAAGTGGATTTTTCCATTGCATGTCAATTTTGGGATGTCATTCTCATATAAATTTTCATATCGAAAACCAGAAGAATAAAGAGATATATTATCCCAAAAAGGTTAATTTTCACACGAAACTTACCATTCTTAAAAGTGGAGGAATGGAGGAGGCCATATTTAGAGCAAGTAGATTTTTCTATTGCATAATCATTTCTGGATGTCCCTCACTATTCTCATATAAATTTCCATTTTGAAAACAAGTAAAAAACGAGAAACATGGTCTCAAATAAGGGCAACTTAGAAGCGAAATTCCCTATTCGCGGAAAAAGTGATGAATAGTAGTGATGAAAAGTAGATTTATCCATTGCATTTTAATTTTGGAATGCTCCTCAAGATTTTCTCATAAGTTTCTAAATCTAAAAAAGTACAATATTCCACAAGTGCTTACTGACAAGTCGTATTATAATCCACTTCATCTTCTGTTTATTTTAATGTCATTCAATTCTGAATATCAAAACTGAATTGTTCTCGATTGATCAAATACCATTTGGGCTGCCATTTAGGCAATACTTCGTTTTATGTTCAAAATACAAGTTCATAATCCATATTCTGCGGCGCAACGATAATAACGCACGCCACTAATCTCCTCCGGCGATTCGGGTATCTTCGGGATTTTTGGCAGCTATGTGCTGGCAGCTATCTTCACACAGGTCCCTGAATCATCTGCTCGTTTGTATTTCTATGATCATCTGTGTGAAGATAGCTGCCCACAGAACATATCTTTCTATGTAGCTGCCAGCAGCTTTGTTATCTGTGGCCAGCAGTGCCAGCACATAGCTGCCAAAAATCCCGAAGATACCCGAATCGCCAGAGGGAATCAGTGGCGTGCGTTACTATCGTTGCGCCGCAGAATATGGATTATGAACTTGTATTTTGAACATAAATCGAAATATTGCCTAAATGGCAGCCCAAATGGTATTTGATCCATTGGGCACATTTCAGTTTTGATATTCAGAATTGAATGTCATCCAAATAAAAAGAAGATGAAGTTTGTCAGCAAGCACTATACGTGGAATATTGTACTGCTAATCTCCGAAACTCACTTCACCAGCCGAACAACTGTATCAATAAGAACCAATTCTGGCAACACAAACATTACATCTGTACACTGCCCACCACGACACATCATATCGACAGATGCATATAAGGAATTCTTTACTTCTCTTGGGCACAGATTTATTGTGGGTGGCGACTGGAATGCCAAACATACTGACTGGGGATCCCGACTAACCACTACCAAAGGTCGTAACTAATTTCGAGCCGTAACTGACAAATGCTACAAACACCTTTCTAATGGGGAGCCTACATCCTGGCAAACAGAATCAAGAAAGATACCAGACCTCCTAGACTTCTTTCTAGTAAATGGTATTGCCGGACGAAACTGCACTCTGGAAAGTACTAATGACATGGATTCTCACCATTCACCTAGATTGTAGATTGGCTACGAAGCTCACTAGATGGGATCACTTCGCATATTATATCTCAGAAAAACTTAATAATAACCTTTCCATCAAAGAACCAATTGAGATTGATAAAGCCATTCAACACTTTACAGAAACGGTACAACAAGCAGCGTGGTTAGCTACCCCTTGTAATGGAAGAGAAATCTCCAATTATAGCAGTACTCCCCTACACATACGCCAATTATAGCAGTACTCCCCTACACATACGCCAATTAATATCAGATAAAAGGAGAGCAAAAGGTGTATGGCAGGGGTCGCGTGATATTCCATCGATACAAACTCCTCTTTTGAACACTTCACAGAAGAATTGACTTCCACAGATCATGGTCTATGGAAATCCACGAAAAAGTTCAATATACCAACACCATCCAACGCACCAATACAAACAGAGAACGGATGGGCACGATCCAACCAGGAAAAGGCCAATGCATTTGTAGAGCACCTATCAAGCGTATTTGAGGAACCTAAGCCTATTGCAGAATCTGAAATTAATGTTGAAGAATTCCTAGATGCACCTTGCCAGTTGTCACTTCCCACAAAAGTAATAAGTCCTTAAGAAGTCAAATGCGAAATACGAAAACTCAAGAACAAGAAGGCTCCTGGTCATGACCTAACATAGCCATCTTAAACACATAGCCGTGAACAAAATGTGGCAACGCTGCAAATGAGGGATCCGGAAGGCCGACTGGGACTTTGGACGGCCGCAGTAAATTTGTTATAATAGGAGCGCGATTTTCAAGTATATTATAATTAATTGTCGAATACTCGATATGGTATATTTTAAATTCAATCAAATATCTAGAAGCAACAATACTAAATCCTACTTGGTCAATGAATTGGTTTGATTCATCATTTTTATTATTACTGGATATCAACAGGAAATTATTTTATCTGTAAAAGCACAATAACTGAATGATTATCAATGTATTTTGACAATACAGCTCATTTAAAATCCAATTTGTTATTCAACAAGAACCAAAAACAAGGTAAAGGGTCCTCCTTTGCCACAGAATTGTGTATTTGAATAAATTCAATCATCACATAAGAAAATTTGAAACAAAACTTGAGATCTAAGTCATTTTAATAATTTCATGTACAAAATTTAACAACAGAACTTACATAAAATCTCCAAACTTAATAACTATAACTGAAGATAAAAACATAAAAAATTGGGGGAGATGAGAATATAGAATAAACGACAAAACTATGCTTCATCATATGATGAATGTTTCGGTTTTTTACTTATAATTTATCGCATATGATCCACCAGCATTTCCAATGTCAGAGTTTTTCAAAATTTTCATTCGCTTCCTCTTTCTAAAAGGTTTCTAATATATATCAAGATTATTTCAATTTATACAATTCAACATCTGGAGCTTCCGAACCTCCTTCATCTACATAATATTTAATTATAATGCGAAAGTAAAGCTACAAGTTGGGACCACCTTGAAATCTTGAGATCAATGAGGCAGGATCCATTTCAAATCATTAGATGATTATTCAGAATTTTTAATGAAAAATTTTACCTGGAGGTTCTCACTTGTCATTATTGAAGCATTTACTGTTATAGGCTCTGCAGAATGTAATAAAAAAGTAGATTTTGTTATCGAAATATTTTTAAGATCAACATAATCTTTAATCAAATCAGAATTCAAAAAAACATTTATAACATTATTGTTTGAATCAATCGTTCTTCTAAACTGGGAATTAGTCCTTTGTTGAAGAATTTTTTTGATGAATAAGACGGTAAATTTGAAAAAAAAAATATAGGAACTGCTTCTTTTTTAATTCGGGAACGTCTCATTGGTTCCATCAGATAATACAACTATATAAAATTTCAAGATTCCCTATCGTTTTCATTGAAATGAATTTCGCAAACCAAACTGTATTTAATGGATTGGTTGAGGAACCAGGACAAATTTCATCAATTCTCCAAATTCTTTTTTCTTAAAATATTCGAAGTTGCAATTGCTGTTGACACTGCTTGTTTGTGTTCAACTGTTTTTATGTGGGTTTCAACGTCGCTTTTTCCACTTTTGCAATAGAAAATGTATTTCTACATTTCGTGAACTAGTTTTGTTTGATGAACATCCAAGACTTTTGCCCGAAATTCAATACTGTATTGATAAAATCAGTACGAATGGCCATCATTAATTCACTTAGACAAAAAATAACAAGGCGTCCACAAATGGCGTTAGAAACTTCTGAGCCTTCCGCTGCGTTGCCACATTTCAGCTGTTCGCGGCTTGTTAATTGAAGGAGGTTATGGATCTAATAACCACCCTGGGTCACTTCCCGATAACATGGAAATACACCCATGTGATGATGATTCACAAAAATGGCAAACCTGCACACTCTCCAGCATCATACAGACCCATAAGTCTTCTCCCAATCCCTGGAAAACTATTTGAGAGGATAGTCCTAAATAGGATACATCAGGACCATGAGATAACTGATTTTCCTGAGTATCAATTTGGCTTCGGACAAAGTATGTCAACGTTACACCAAACCCATAGAATAGTTATCATCATAGCAAATTCTCTTGAGAAAAAAACAATATTGCAATGGGGTGTTCCTAGATGTCTCCCAGACGTTCGACAAAGTTTGGCACTTGGGCCTGATATACAAGATAAAACAAAAATTAAACCACAACTATTTCCACATCCTGAGATCATTCATAGACATTTCTATGAATGTATATTTTGAATTTATCAATTTTTTTAGACGAATATAGGTACATGATATGTGTCTCCAAATTAGCTGATGAACATGGTATCAAAGTGATTCTTCTGCAAGAAACCCACACGGCAACAGAAAAAAATCCTCGTGAAAGAGGACAGTTGAAAGGTTATGTATTAATTGATTTTTTACAAGTTTAGCTTGTTATGTTGAAAAATTATCAGTTTCGTAACTTTCAACAGATTTGGAAAGGGGAAATTGATGGAGTTTTTTTTCATTTATTTCAAATTTTGTGACATTTCTGTCATAAATATTTATAAACCTCCGAACATTATTTGGCCAAGAAATCTTAATGTTGATGTTTTTTAAAGTAGCAAATGCATTTCCAAAATGCATTTGATTTATTCTGAATAATCGGTTTCTTTTCTGCTTTTGTCTTTTTTCATTTCAGATTAAGAATTACGAGTCCTTTGGGAAGAATTTGTTTATTCGAGCCCATCGACGGATAACATGAAGATGATCACACTGATGTCTCTCAAAATTTTCCTGATATTTGATATTTTATGTTATTTTGTTTACGGGGAGGCAGGTTTTTTCGGCTGAGGTTTTTTCCCCTGGCTGTATAGTATCGTATGATACTAGTGTTGATAGTATCGTATGATTCTATAGTATCATACTAAGAATGTGATGATACCCCGTTCTTTTTTTACCTCAGCTTAGGTACTTTTTGTTTCAACATTTATTGTATTATTTTAGCTCTCTTTTTCATGAGAAAGATATGAATATTGAGGGATCGGTAAAATACATGGATAAGATTTATTGGACATAACCCTCTGAAACTGAAATGAACCGTACTGATGAGGGCCGAAAGCCAGAAAGATTTAACGGACATAACCCTCTGAAACGAAAATGAACCGTAGACAGCTGTTTCTGGCTTTCGGCCCTCATCAGTACGGTGAAAAGTTGGAAATTGAAATCACATAAAGGAGTCAGCACAAGGGAGCCAGCCGCACATTTGCGATTTCGGTTGGAAGACCCTGCATTCCAGGGCAACATCCAACGTCACCACGGATGTCACGCAGGTGGATAAAGCTGCCTCCGTGGTGACGTTGGATGTTGCCCTGGAATGCAGGGTCTTCCAACCGAAATCGCAAATGTGCGACTGGCTCCCTTGTGTTGACTCCGTTATGTGATTTCAATTTCCAACTTTTCACCGTACTGATGAGGGCCGAAAGCCCGAAACAGCTGTCTACGGTTCATTTTAGTTTCAGAGGGTTATGTCCGTTAAATCTTTTCCATGTACTTCACCGATCCCTCATTATTTATCCTTACATTGTATATATATATATATATATATATATATATAATATATATATATATATATATATATATATATATATATATATATATATATATATATATGTGTCATATCAAAACGTTCATATATGATATTATCATATCATCCGATATTAGGCTGCGTATTCCAAGTTGAACGTTTTGAAAACGAATTCGCGCCACATAGACCAAGCCCTCTTTCATCTCATTACACGGCACGCTGAGATTATTAATGCTCAATTATGGAGCTGCGCGAAACCGTCAAGAAGAAAAATCATTCAAAGATTTCAGTCAAAAACTATCCACTTAATAGCTGATGCACCATGGTACGTCACCAATCAACGACTTCATAAAGACTTTGAGATCCCTTACATCAACGACGTTATAGAATCCACCTCAGCCAAATATCAGATGAGAATGCAAGGTCACCCAAACGACCTCATACAAAACCTATATATGAGAGGACTCCACACCAGAAGACTGAAAAAGACATGGCCTGAAGATCTTCCACATGAGTAGAAATATCGGTGGATATTTCACTCTCATGTAGTTTTTCTTGGAACATAATTACTTATTACCTTTGTAGAGTAGATTGTATATTAACCAATAAATGACAAAAAAAAAATTTAACCATTTTTGGGACCACATATCTCTTTATTCTTCAGGTTTTCGATATGGAAATTTATGAGAATGTCCAAGGACATCCCAAAATTGATATGCAATGGAAAAATCTACTTGCTCTAAATATGGACCCCCCCATCCAACACCTTTTACGAATGGTGAATTTCGCGTCTAAGTTAACATTTTTTGAGATTATATATATCTTTATTTTTCGGGTTTTCGATATGTAAATTTCACTCCGGTCAGATGACCAATCAGGGATAAGTGGGAGTCATTTTCAATTGAGTGACCCTTCGATTCACTGATGTTTCGAAGCACTCACTCTTCGGTCAAGTAATACCTTCCCATTCATTAGATAACATAATCAACACATTTACATCTTGAAAAATAAACATCATTTCAAAAACAATAATACTAAACCATACCTACTTCTGAAAGCCTTTGAAAATATGGAAAAAATTTCCCTCCCCATTTCCGCCTATGTTCATCTCGTAAAAATATGATGCTATTCTGTCTCTATTTTGTTATAATTCAAGAAAATAAACACACAAGGAGTGGAGTAAATTATTCTTTATTCAGATTCTACAAAAATTAAAGGGAAAAGGAAACATCAACTTCAATCACTCAATACACAGAGAATCAATGCATTCACACTAATGAATGGAATAATTGATACAAATACAATTCAAAATACACGATTGTTCTACAATAATCCTAAATAAGTATTACTCATTATTATCCTCATCAGAATATGGGTCTAATATGGATTTACATTCACTCCTCAGTTCTAACTATCCTCCTTAATATCTTCAGCCTGCCCATTAGATGTAGCTTCCCCATCCTTTTCATCTTTGTTTTTTTCTTCTCCATTCTTCTCACTTAGTTTGAACCTTTATTTTTTGTAACAAATGATAAAAATTAAAATTCAATATAAGATATTTGTGCCTGAATTGATTTTCACTTTAACCATTACAATAATTTAGATCAACACGATATTTCCCATATTTGTTTTGTAGATCACCACAACAAAGCGAAATGATTACATGCTTGTTTACTCATTTTTTGTTCGCCAGAAATTACTTGACATGGTTTATCATGGCATATGTTTATCATTCACAAATCCATGATCACAACATGATTTATTTTTTGTTTTTTGCTGATGCACTCGAAACTTCACATAAATTGGTTCTAAGCAGTTGCTAGCAACTCTTGTAAGTTGTCGCGGGCCTTTCTAATGTTATCCCGAGATATTTTATCAGACAATATCAGGAGGAATGGTACAATTCAAGATTAAAAATTTTGAGAAGAGATGCAGCATTAGACAATCTTAAACCACACAGAACGTTCTACACATACAATTTTTCTGAGCTCATATGGGTTTTCAGTGTTGTTATCTATGATAATTTCGTGAGATCGTAAAATCATTGAAAACGAACACCTTCAGTTGACTTTTTAATGGTAGCAACAGAACTTGTTAGCTGGAAACTCTCACATTCACAAAGAAATTTAACTGCATTTTTGAAACCAAGTTTTAGTGTAGAAAGATATGTATGTAGTACAAAGTACATCATTAGATGCATATTTCGATTTTCTTCTTCTTCATAATATCTAGTTTTTCATCTGAAACAATCAACTTTTGTTGTTTTTGTATCAAGTGAAAGAATAAGAATTTTTTGGACACATGTCTAACGTAAACGAATTTCTTTCTACATGAAACGAATCTGTAAATCGGCCACATAGATACAGATCAATCGTATGCTACAGATTTGTAGCTTATAGAGAAAAAGCAGAATACCGCCATTAGTCATCCATTTTCAGAAGCCAAATATGAAATGTCTCTTTCACTTGTATGACTATTTTATTGGATTCATGTTTTTGGAACGAGGATAGGGACGTATAAGTCAAAAATTTCAGCTCTCTGAAATGTTTAATGTCTTTTCTATACCTATTTTATCGGAAGCGATTGTTAAGAGATCACTTAAAAGGTGATTTCTCTTACACAAGAGGTAAGAATGAATTTTTTGTCAGTTGATTTTTTATGAAGGAAAATAGAAAAAAACTGAACTAGGTTCAAAATTTCGAGCTTTCTTGGCCCCAAAAAGTTATGCTCTGGCATGGAAATGTTACTATTCTCATACTTTAGATGCCCTCCGTCTTTTGAAACAATTTCCAGCTTGTTGGCAATTTTCAGGTACCGAAACCCTTATTTGCCTCGGCTACTAACTTTTAATCCGTTCTCTGTTAACACCTGATGGGCTATCCATAATGGGACACCCTTTAAATTTTATGGTCTCTCTCACAAGTTAACCATATTATGTTAAAAACCTAATGCCAGTTGTTGTACTAACCTGTCATATCTCTCTTTAGTTTTCAAATTTGACTCTTCCTCATCATCGTCCTCAGCATCAGCTAGAATATCCCCTAAATCCTTGTCAACGTCTGCCCACATCTTATCATCTTTATTTTCATCCTCATCAATTGATTTATTTTGAGCATCAGAATCAGGAGTTTCCATTTTCGGTTTAATGTCTTCCTTGATTTGATGATCATCATCTTTTGCCTTTTTAGCTGAAAAGAATTGATTATTTTCGATAATTCACATCATCATACAACTTAAAAATACGGAGTCAGAACATACTGGTTCAAAATTTTAATATTATATAGGCTATACAGCAGCCAAAAAATATGAACTTCTTTACATATTAAGATTAAACCCCGTCTTTCGCAATGGGTTCTCAGTAGACTTTGATGTAATACCAGCAGCATTTATTAAGGTCAAGAGGATGCGAAAAATCAGTTTTCCGGAAATACCTAGAGTGACCAATAATGATCATTACAGGTTTGATATTGTTCATTGTGCAACTATCCTAGAAAAACTGCTTTTGAGTTTTTTTGTAACATAAATTGTTTCTGGAGTAGAGCATTGAGAAAGCCACCACATGAATAAAATATGCGCTTGCTTCTGCACTAGGCTGCGCATGCTGTTTGTAAATCTTTTGGAATAAAATTTAATGAATCCATGCGAGTTTCAATCATTGAAAATCGATTAAAAAAAAACAATTGTTGAAATCGGGTGTTTTTTCAAACACCTTCATGACTTTACATCATATCTTGTAGCATGTAGGAACAAATTTTGTTCTTACAATGTGAAAATTTTTTGCGGCTAGTATATTTGTTTCAAAATTGATTTTTCTGATTTATAAAAAAAATTTTATATTGTAGCTTGATCAAGTAAGTACTCTTATTCTTGAAAATCCTACAATATAATCTTTTTTTTGTAAAAACCAGGAAAAAAAATTTTGAAACATAAATATACTAACTTTAAAAAACTTTCATATTGTAAGAAAAAAAAATGTTTCGACATGCCACAACTAGATGTGATACAAAGTAAACACTTTCGGAAAAGGAAAAATCAAAGTCATGAATGTGTTTGAAAAACCATCTGATTTTAACATTTTTATAGAAATGTTCGAACAAGGATGTCATTTGAGATGCTGGAATATAGTGCACCAAAATCATTCATAAGGTTATTACAGATATTGTAGCTTGGCCAAACTAACAAGACAAAACACAGCTATGAAATTCCCATTATTGTCTCCTACTTCTTCAGTTGCTCAACAGCATATCTATCAAGTCTATAATTAAATACCTACACTCCTAACTAAAGAGATTGATTCAGTAGAGTGAGGTTGGGAGTTGGAACCTGATGATCTACTGAAGATAACTTATTAAGTTTTTTCAGAAGATTGTGGCTCCATATTTGTAACCAACAAAATTAGCTTAAGATGCTCTAATAATTTGTGGACATTAGCTACTTTAACACTAACGCTCTTTTCTGAGTGACAGGAACGCCCCATGCCAATGGCGCCCAAAAGCATGGTAATGTAAGGGCAATCTTTCGCTCGATTTTTAGACGTGTGAAAACTATAAATCTTTTGCTAGCGATTAACCCCCGTGACTTATTACGTTTCAATGAGGGGCGTTTGTTTATTCGAGCGGATTTTAATTGAAGAAAATGTATTAAAATTCGTGGTTACATAATATATTTATACAGGGTGAGTCTTTGACTTGTACATATATTCAAACCATAGATTTTTGAGGTCAAAAGAAATACTTTTTTCGTATAGCAGTTTTTCTGATTCAGCCTATATAAAAAGATATAGTCATCTTAAACTTTCATAATGAGCTATGCCGCCCCTGGAAATATAACACTAACATTTTTCCGAGCATTAGATCAACCACCTGAACCTTTGAGAAAATGTAGCAGAAATTTAATTCTGCGAATCTTCTAAACAGAATTATATTCAGCCAAAGTAACCAATTTTTTTAATTTCGCTGATATAGATTTTTTTAAATCATTAATTACTTGAAGGGTGTGCATTTCACGAGATTTCACGAAAAATACTTTTGTTATCCAAAATGGCCAAATTTTCATTAAATGGCATTCAACTCACTTCGAAGGGTCGGGCTCATAGAATTTCTGTTATAATTATGGAATGGAATGGTATATATTGGTCATAACGAAAAAAATAAAACATGTGAGTTAAATCTTGTATTCAAAAAAGATTTGCCACATTATTGAGAACCTATATTCTGAAAATCATTTCATTCGATGAAATCGTTCACGAGATATATTCGAAAATTAAATTTTTTTATGGATTTCCAACAGCCTGTATCTTTCTAACCGAGCCGAATCGGAAAAAATGACAGAGACCAAAAATGTTTCTTTTGACCTCAGGAATGTCCCGTTAAAATATATGTACAAGTCAAAGACTCACCCTGTATATGCATCAATTATTAATGTCCATGCTTCTTCATTCATTTATATAAATAATTTCCATGTTTATCGTGAATTAAAAAAATCTGGCTTACGATAAACTGATGGATATTTTGTAAGTCTAGAAACCCAGAAGCTAATGGGGACTAATGACAGTATTCTGCTTTCATCTGTAAGCAAATCTGTATCTTTTCATAGGCTTACAGGAAAGTTGTGATTCTCGACGCTTTCTAAAAATCTGTAGTTTACAGGTGATCGAAGCATATCGAAAGGTATATTGTGAGGTCATGTTGAATGGTTTGTTTTTGTCACAGAGTATAAAATACTTTTCTAAACCCAACTACTTTGGTTTGAAAAGGATATATAGTCACAGACATTTTCTGCCAGTGCACACTAAGAGGACATTGTTGGAGACTCTGGTGCTTTCCCATTTCAGTTTTTGTTCTTCGGTGTATGCGCCGTGTTTAGATGCAGTGGATATTTACCGAATTCAAAAAGTTCAAAATTCGTGCCTTCGGCTGATGTACAATGTCGGCAGAAGGGATCACATTACACCATATTTGAAAAGGTCAGGTTGGCTGAATATGTCGAATAGATTCTATTTGCGTATGAGTTGCTTCTACTATAAGATTCTGAAATTCAAGTCTCCGCCATATTTGTACAATAAGATTCGATTTCGCACTGATGTTCACCACTTGAATTTGCGTAGGAGAAATATACTAACAATACCTCGGCATAGAAAGGAGATCTTCAAAAGATCGTTTTTATATAATATTGCGAATTGTATCAACGGTATTGAGTATTTTTGTATGTCATTGTCGGTATCGTAGTTCAGGAAGAAATTGAAAGATATGATTCTTCTAAAACAGTGATTTTGACTGGAATATGATTCAGATAATTCACATTCCTGGGTTGGGTTCAGATGCATTTTTGTTTTTTTTTTTTTCATGATTTTTCATATTGGCAGGGTGAATATGAATATTTTGTTTTCCAAATTACGGCCAAAACAGAATCCGCTACCGGATATCTGAGGAAAAGGCCTTTTGTTAGACGCAAAAATTGTATATTTATTATATGTATACACATACAGTCTTTTTGTGTATATGGTATAAAAATGTTCAGTCTCAACAATAAATGTTTATTATTATTATTATTACTTCTTTTTCTCACTTCGGTCGTAAATTTCTCTTTCAAATTGAACATAAATATGTATATCCAATAATCAATACTTACGAGCCAAAATTATAGAGAAATAAATTCTATTCTATAATCTCATCATGAAATAGTTACGATCTTATTACGAAGTAGTTCGAAATTGACACTTCTAATATGACAGTTACAGAAAAACTTCCAGAATGTCATTATTTACGAATCTGTAAGTCAGCCACATACAGATCAATCATACGCTACAGATTCGTAACTTACAGAGAAAAAGCAGAATACCGCCATAAGTTGTAAAACAAATTCATTCTACGCAGCAGTGGTGTGGAATCATGAGAACATAAATGTTCAGAGAATAATTGGTGGAGCTCGAAATAACAGGCTCTTTAGATTGATGTGAAATTAAAAAAATCAAGAAATCATGCAAATCAGTTCTAAAAAATATAGCAAAATATATTATAAAAGATTTTTCCCAATCATACCTTTACCTTTTTCTTCTTTTTCAGCTGTTTCTTTTTTTTGTAATTTTTTAGCGCGTTCTTCCAATTCCTTATCTTCTTTATATTGAACATATCTTTTCATGTGCCCCAATAATTTACAATGTTTAGCCAATACTTTTGGCCATTCTGACTCTTCAACTTTTGGAAGATAAGTTTTGCAAAGTTCACAGTAGTAAGCTTCAACTTTCAGTATGTTCTCTATTCCTACATTGAGAATTTCCTTAGTGTCTTCTTTCTTTTCATTATCTTCTTCATCCACATCACCAACAGAATCTATTGTTGTAAAATTTTCTAAATCTGCTTCTTCATTTGAATCTTCTGATGCCTCATTTTCCATTCTTTGCTTTCTCTAAATAAACAAAGGAATAGATAGAATGAGAACTGGTAACAATTCATGTTTTTTGCATTATTATATTAACCCTCGGACAGGCACACTTAATCTGTCAGATTAAGTGCATGGTTTTTTCTAGTTTCTCACGGCGGTGTTTGTCACTGAGGGGTGGGACTTTCTGCAGCTTCTTGATTTTATATCGCGATCATGTATGTGCAATATCAACCTCCTCAGAGCCTTGATGTTAGTCGAAAAGAGTGCAATAATCTCCTGGATCGATTGCGCTCGATAACGTAAGTACCATCGAATTTGATTTTTTCATTATTTCTTAATGAAAAAGTAGTGTACTCGCGCTCCCAACACCAGAACAAAAGAACAAGTAAAGATATATTTCATATTTATTGCAATTATTGAAATGAGCCCGCTTGAGTCTTAAAGTATTTTTTTTCAGGGTATAATGGCTTAAAACTCAAGAAGATCTAAGTAAATTAAAATCACCGTATGTTTCAAATGCATATTTTTGGAAAGTATTCTAGAATTTATAGTAAAATATACGAATATAAATATAAAGGGAAACAAAACTTCACTAGAGAAAGGAATGCTAAACCGACTGATATCGTACAATATAAAAGTTCCATTGTTCTAGTTTACCTGGCAGCGGTTGTCAGGAGTAATAGACACTTGTTTTTGTTTCATATATAATTACAATTACATTTTGTTTTTTTACAAATATCCTTGTTATATTGAAATCCGCAGAATTTATCTTTCTTTAATTTCTACCGTCAATTTTTATTTATGTTTTGGAATTTTCTTTATATATTATGTGTATTCGAATGATAAAAATATTTTTCAACGACCTCCCCATTTTCTAGCAAATTTTTCTCAAACATAAATTTCCCGACTTAATCTCACAGATGAGTTGCGCCCGAAACCGTTAGGATTAGGGTTGCGCCTGACTGAAGGTTAAATATGAAATAAACTGATAATTCCAACAATTTTTACATCTCAATAAATAAATTTATAAACCATATAGACAGATAGCGCATTGACAGGAACATGTGAAAGATACTAAACTGATTGAAATCGTCACGAAATAATTGTTAATATATAAGCGTGAATAATTAGCATTTTTGTGATAATGAAATAATGTTTTCAGTGTTATCCATGTGAACAATATACCTAATATGTGTTGTGTTTTGGAGTGCTGTAAAGCAAATTACAGATTTATACTTCTACAATTGTCAAAAGATTGTGTGCTTGTAAAACAAGAGCGGTCATTTCCAATGTAAACCTTCTGTTTGCAGAATGGGGTTTGTAACATGATTATTAAGCGTATATTGCTATTATACTATTAGAAGAAAATACAATTTAAAGGTTGTGAGAACATTTTGATGATGAATTTATTTGTGAAGTACCATATCTTTTCAACTTAAGCCAAGAAGTATTGCTATATCTCTCTTGTTGTTATACAGTTAGTTTTATGATAATATTTATAAAAAAAATAATTGAAAAATTTGTAGACAAATTTATAATTAACAAAAATGTCCCATTCATTCCTCTGAAATACAAATGCTCTTAAAAAAAAATACGGCAGAAAATTTTTTCAATTTACCAGTTTATGTTATTTTTATGTTTTCACTTTGAAATTTCGTTTTTGCAAAAAAACAATGAATGGGACGCGACGGAGGACGTCTTCTTCGATTCAAATAAAATGCGATACATCTGGAACAATTATTCATGAGAACAAACTGCTCAGCTCAGTGACTGATGCTTACGGAACGCGATAGCGCACAGTCTTTCTTCCCGAGAGGTACTGGCTAGTGTTCTCTAGTTGATTTCTGATCATATTCAAGAGAACATTTAAATGAAAGATAACTTTTTCTTCAAACATGTACCAAATTCCAAGATGAATAAAATGTAAGCAGAAACACAAATATTATTAAAAAATTAGCAAAAAACACTCATTGTGACATTTCTGTTGTTGAAGATATTTCCGTTTTGTGTTATCTGATTTCACCCTTGAAAGATATTAACTTCCTACATTCACATTAGAGACTTACAAAAAAAAATGCTTAAGGATCGTTTTGACAATTGAATAATGACAGCAGTGATTTGTCAGGTATGAGTATTAACCCTAGTATTAGTCAATTGCATCAGTGATAATTACCTTGAGATGTTCTATGGAACAACAATGACTTTCATATCCCATACGATTTTTAAATGTAATGCTGCAAATCTTACAGAAGGGCATTACAAATTTCTTCATATTCTTATGTGCATCTGAAGATTGATGAACTGCTTTCTTCTGCTTATAGTTCAACTGACAGACTGGACAGAAGTTTGTTCTGGCAGTTAAGTCTTCTCCTGAAGATTTCTCCAACTCATTTTGTGCAGTCCTAATAAGAAAATTTCTGAATTCAACTATAACAATGAATGAGTAAAAAATAAATAAGTTTGAAATGTGCCTCTGGCGATGTATGTTACAAATTTCATGCATTTATTAACTTGAAGGTCAAAGAGAGATTTTCGACAATATGTAGCCTATAAGATGAATGAACCAAGTAAAAAATTCAGAGATTCACAACACTGACAAACATGGAAAAAATAAGAATTTACACACATCTGATTTGTCACACATGATAACACAACTAAGAAAAAGAAATGAGGAAGTCAACATTAGCGAACTCGAATTATCATGATGATTTTAGCTGGTGAATAACTAGCATGCAAAAATCAGGTAAAATTTTAATTATACCTCTGAGCTTGTCTCATCTGCATCAAAATGGCTTTCTGCTTAATCACCACCCTCTTCATAGTCATCATGTGATTTCTGCTATTGAGATGAAGTTCGTATTTACGGAAAGTAATACATCTTATATTGCAATGGGGACAAACCAACTTAATTAAAGTTTTCTTCGGACGATCTTCTCCTGTGTCTTTTTCATCATTTTCATCCTTTTTGGTGCTCTTCTTCTCATTGTCCTCGTCATTTTCCTCCTTCTCTGAATCTTTCTTCTCATTTTCGTCATCAGATCCTTCTACATCGCTTTTATCGGCATGACGTGCAGCAATGGCGCTATATTTATAAAAAATGCACTGTTCAAATTGGGATATAAGAAGGTTCTTGAATTTAATGCAAGAGATGAATCGGTATTGTAGTATTATTGTTATTGAAATCCCTACTAAATTTTGATAAGGTTAATGTACCCCACTCATAGCAAGTCCACGATCTAGTAACGTGGCCCCAGAATTTTGTGGGAAATTTTTTTTCGTCTCTTGTACGCTCAAAATTAGAGTGGCTAGAGTTGAGTAGTAGAGAGACGTGAACTTAAGAAATTTGTCAACCATTTCATACAACGATTTGTATTTAGTCATCTGAGATCTCGCAACATTTTTATTGACGTGTCTAAGGAACTGAGTCACTTGTTCTACAGGCGGAGGAACAATGACACATGGCCTGTTGCGATTAGACGTGTGTTCGAGCGCTCCTTATTAACAAGATAATACGAGTTGAATTTGAAAAGTACTATATATTCTCGAGGGGAATAACAACGAAGATGGTATTAACCCGGGATGTGTCGGATGAGATAAAATCTGCGGTGAATTCTGCGATGTCCAGGTTCCTCAAAGATCCTATATTTCTTAAAACGATCACTGATGCTGTGGCCGAAGCGGTAACTCTATCCATCCAAAAAACACTTTCAACGCTAGAAGAAAAGATTACTGACCTCGAAGCTGAGATGAGAGAATCAAATCAAAGCTATGAGAACCAAATAGCTAACCTGAAGACCAGAAGAAATAATTCGTGAAAATTCCCAAATGCATAAAAAACTCGACATTATGGAACAGGCCACGAAAAAGAACAACATACGAGTTTTCAATCATAAACAAACTGATGGAAAAAATTTAAAGGACGACATAATCGAATTTTTCAATGGGCCATCAGGCCTCGGTTCTGCCAGATAAGGCACCGGAAATGAAGAAGAAGAAGAAGATTTAGTCATCTTGAAAAACAAAAGAAACCTTCATTGAAACATTAGAGAATTGCTATTGAAACTGCCGGGTTGGTTGGGAGATGAAAACAATTTTCCTTTCATTTAATTATTGTATGTTAACTCCCAATTTCACAAGATCCTTGAAAGCGTTATATTAAAACTATTCCATAATAATTTTTATGGAATATATTCTGATCAGATCAGTATTTTTCTTATGGATGAGATGCAGATAATAGGGAATAATGTTTAATTCATTCATTGTACTATTGATAGGTTGTTTTCTATTTTTAGTAAGGCTCTTCAATGTGTGAAAAGTCTTATGGATAAAAAAGAAGTTACTTTTTGTCTCGTTTGACGCTCAAACTCAAATGAAAATTGATGCTCAAGTAACACAGAGACAGCATGACAAATATTAAAAAATTCAGGTAATTTGAAACAGACATGATGAGACGTTAATCTCATTTACATGAAGATTTAGTTTCAGTATAATTCATTCATTTTATAATGTATAGGTGTATTCGATTTTTAGTAAGGCTCTTCTATGTATGAAAAGTCTTGTGGATAAAGGGAAAAATTACTTTTTGTCTCGTTTGACGCTCAAACTCAAATGGAAATTGATGTTCAAGTAACACAGAGACATCAAGATGAAATATTAAAAAAATTCAAGTAATTTAAAACATACAAGAAGTAATTTTCATTTCATTGTACTACAGATGTTTCAGTATCATTCATTTCATAATGGATGTATTCGATTATTAGTAAGGCCCTTCAATGTATGAAAAGTCTTGTGGATAAAGGGAATAATTACTTTTTGTCTCGTTTGACGCTCAAACTCAAATGGAAATTGATGTTCAAGTAACACAGAGACATCAAGATAAAATATTCAAAAATTCGAGTAATTTAAAACAGACACAAAGTAATTTTTATTTCATAGTACTCCAGATGTTTCAGTATTATTCATTTCATGATGGATAGGTGTATTCGATTTTTAGTAAGGCCCTTCAATGTATGAAAAGTCTTGTGGATAAAGGGAATAATTACTTTTTGTCTCGTTTGACGCTCAAACTCAAATAGAAATTGATGTTCAAGTAACACAGAGACATCAAGATAAAATATTCAAAAATTCGAGTAATTCAGACACAAAGTAATTTTTATTTCATAGTACTCCAGATGTTTCAGTATTATTCATTTCATGATGGATAGGTGTATTCGATTTTTAGTAAGGCCCTTCAATGTATGAAAAGTCTTGTGGATAAAGGGAATAATTACTTTTTGTCTCGTTTGACGCTCAAACTCAAATAGAAATTGATGTTCAAGTAACACAGAGACAGCAAGATGAAATATTTTCAAGTAAATTAAAATCGACACAAAGAGATTTCAATTTAATTGTGCAGATGTTTGAGTATCATTCATTCATTTTATAATGGATAGGTGTATTCAATTTTCAGTAAGGCTCTCCAATGTGTGAAAAGTCTTGCGGATAAAGGGAAAAATTACTTTTTGTCTCGTTTGACGCTCAAACTCAAATGGAAATTGATGTTCAAGTAACACAGAGACAGCAAGAAAAAATATTCAAAAGTTAAGGTAACTTAAAACCAACACAAAGAATTGGTACAGATGTTTCATTATTATTCATTCACTTCATACTGGATGTATGAAAAATTTTGTGTATAAAAGTGAATATTTCTGTTTGATCTGCTTGACCCTAAACTGAATGAAAATCGATGTTCAGATAATACAGGGGAAGAAAATATTAAAAAAATGTAAATATGAAAAAAATTTTGTTTTTATGCTCAAACTGATTTCCGAGTAACACAAAGAAAAAAAATTTCAAGAGAGAAATACATGGACAGTCTATTATTTTTTCTTGTTCCTAGAGGCAATGAAATTTTAGACCTATAATTTCCGAATTTAGCAACGATAACGGTATTAATCGATTATGTTGGTTACACCACACACTGATAAATTTTCGAAGAAAAGGGCTTTATAAATTTTTACTTTTGAAGTCTAAATGAAAGGATTGTTTGTAAATTAGCAGAATGTTCCCAAAGGTTTCAGGAACATAAACAATCCGGTTGTTTATTTCAACAATTTGATAAATCCACTTGTCGGTTTTGATAAGATATTCGTGGAATTTCAAAAATTCGTCTAAATAGAGAGATAAGTGATCATTAAGAAGCCACCATGGGAAGTGCGAGATTTTTATGAGACTATACTTTATATTTATAACATTTCATCTCATTTTCCACCTGATCGATTAGATAGATCTGTTAGCTCTAATAAGTATTAGGCATTAGTATTTTGAATTAAATGAAAATATATATAATGTACAGGGTGATTGTTTATATTTTACTCACTAGCTATCTCAGTTATTATTGGTGGTACAAAAGCGTTTAAACAGGCAAATTTGTAGTAATTTTTATGGGCATTCAGAATTCGGTACTAAGAAATGGATAAAGGCATCGCCAACCTAAAAATTCTATGTGAAGTGTTGTTATTCAAATGGCACACACTGTATTTTATTTTCCTAATCGGTAGAGCTCTTTCTTCTGATTTCAAATATATATATACTTTATTGAGGTTTTTCCGGCAGTTTCTGAAAATTATAGGTTCTTTTGTCTGAATCTAATGCAGCTGTAGAACGGCACTCGAGAATGCTGTGATTTATTTATATCGAAATTCTATTCTATGGCCTCCGGATAGTCCCTACTTAACATCATTGGACACTTTTTCATGGGGATATTTGAAATATAAAGTGTCCGCAAAATATTGAAGACATTAAATTCAGAATAGAGGAAGAAATCGACAACCTCAATATATTCCATAAGTGGTAATCAGAATTTTTGAAACATAGATGAATTCAAAATGATAATCATCGAAATGAAAACCATTTTCAATTCCAAGGCTCAGAGATCTTTCATCATGAGGTTGGAGAAATGATATTAGATTTTGTCACTGAGATGAGAGATATACCGGTTTCGGCCTTGTTGGGCCTCATCAGTATCCCGTAATCAAAATACTCAAAAACTGTAAAAAAAGATAACGGCTCTGTCTAGAAGTAAATGGGGGTAATTTGAATACCTGATCAAACTTTCAGTTAATAAATTTGATATTCCTTTGATATAAAAAATCGCATCGTTCTCGTGTGACATTCCACAGCTGCCTTATATTTAGAAGAAAATATATCTATATTTTTAGATATATATATATATATATATATATATATATACACAAAGAGAAGAAAGAATATCAATCGAAAGTTGTTTATAGTATACCTTGTAGAAATTGTGAGAAAACATACATAGGACAGACATCTAATTGGATTCAAACTAGAATTACTTCACACAAAAGTGACACAAGACGTAACATGAAAAATTGCTCACTAGCAATTCACTACAACACAAATGACCATATTATGAATTATAGTGATACAAAAATTCTTCATAGAGAATCGAATTACAATAAGAGATTATTTCTTGAAATAATGTCTATCAACGCAACAGAAAATACAATAAACTCCAAACAAGACACGAATCATCTAAACAATATATACTGCTACCTGATAGAACTTTCTAAAATGAAACATGCCACCAATACAACCCACTCTATGGAAAGAGAACCGTACATAGAATGAACTCTTGACGTTTTATCAGTGTCATACTCACTTCGAGTTGATATAAAAAAACTACGAAAGAAAATTCTTATAATCTGATACTGCGTCGTACTACGGATATTAAAGAAAAAAGCAAACTGGTAATTCAGAAAAACAAAGAGGAAAAACCACAATATATGTATGTTCATTGTTGGAATGATTCTCTAGACCTATTGTAACGTTTTGTATTTTATATATTTTTTACAGATCCTTGAAAAAGGTTATAAATATAACCGAAAGCTTAGAATGATATAAAAGTGTATCACTTACCCCTAACAGACTGATATTTCCCGATAAATATTGAATCTTCATCTCATCAACAGTCAATAAGAATACCATTTTCAATTTATATATATATATATATATATATATATATACAGGGTGTACCAAGTTCGACGGCCTATTAGGCGTTTCTGGAGAACTAGACTTATTTGAAATCTGAAAATTGGGATTATGATATTGTTTGACATAATCTACCGAGCTAAAATATTCTTGGAGCCTGACCACTTTCAGTTATACAGAGAGCGAAAAAAAATTTTCAAAATTTTATTTTTCTGTTTTTTTTCTTTTTGAATTTGATAGAGTATGCAATTCTGAATACATTCGTGCTCGAATCGTTGCATTCGTCGAAATACTTTCAAAAATATCGAGAAAAATCTGAAGAAAAAGAGAGAAAAGGGTATTCGGTATTATGTTTGTTATTCCTAATCTACATATCTTAAGCACGAACCGTTTTCACATTTTTGAAGTCAAAGACTGTGGAAATATTGTACATTTTTAAAATTTTGAAAAACTCATCACAGGGTGTTCCAAATGTTGGGTCAAAAATTGGGATCAAGATTGGCCCATAACTTTCGTTTTTCAAATTAGAACCCTATTTTTTTATGATTGCGTTGGATTGTATGAAGAAAAATGATGATAGTGTTTTAACATGTTAATGCTCCTAAAATTGATAATTCTTGAGTTATTTAGGATTTTCTGAATTTATGTGGTACGTAGCGTCAAATTCATTTAATCTGTTTCATTTCAACTATGACCTTGGTCATAGAAGATGAATTATTCCACTAATGATATACACTTGAATACATCCGTACTGAAATCGGAGCATTCGTCAAAATACTTTCCGAATTATAAAAAAAAACTGAACAAAAAAAGGTAGATAAGAGTATTCGGTATAATGTTTGCTATTTCTAATCTAGATATCTTGACCACAAACCGTTTTCACGTTTTTGTAGTCGAAGACAATGGAAATATTTTAAATATTTAGAATTTTGAAAAACTCGTCACAGGGTGTTCTAAATGTTCGGTCAAAAATTGGGATCAAGATTGGCCCATAACTTTCGTTTTACAAATTAGAACCCTATTTTTTTATGATTGCATTGGAATCTGCGAAGAAAGATGATGATAATGTTTTATCATGTTGATACTTCTAAAATTAATATTTCTTGAGTTATTTAGTATTTTCTGATTCCATGTTGTACATTGCGTCAAATTCATAAAACCTGTTCCACAACAACAATGATGAATGAATTGAACAAAAAGGTGTGTCACTAGTGAGTTATTGAAATAATTTATCTTCTATGACCAAGGTCATAGTTGATATGAAACAGATTTAATGAATTTGACGATACATACGACATAAAATCAGAAAATCCTCAATAACTTAAGAATTATCCATTTTAGGAGCATGAACATGTCAAAACATTATCATCATTTTTCTTTGTACAATCCAACGCAATCATAAAAAAATAGGGTTCTAATTTGAAAAACGAAAGTAATGGGCCAATCTTGATCCCAATTTTTGACCCAATATTTGGAACACCCTGTGATGAGTTTTTCAAAATTCTAGAAATGTACAATATTTCCACATTCTTCGACTTCAAAAATGTGAAAACGGTTTATGCTTAAGATATCTAGATTAGGAATAACAAACATAATACCGAATACTCTTTTCTCTCTTTTTCGTCAGGTTTTTTCCGATATTTTTGATAGTATTTCGACGAATGCAACGATTTGAGTACGAATGTATTCAGAATTGCATACTCTATCAAATTCAAAAAGAAAAAAAACAGAAAAATAAAATTTTGAAATTTTTTTTTTCTCCCTGTATAACTAAAAATGTTCAGGCTCCAAGAATATTTTAGCTCGGTAGATAATGTCAAACAATATCATAATCCCAATTTTCAGATTTCAAATAAGTCTAGTTCTCCAGAAACGCCTAATAGGCCGTCGAACTTGGTACACCCTGTATATATATATATATCTAAAAAATATATATATATATATATGAGATAAGAAGAAAGAGCTCTACCGATTAGGAAAATAAAATACAGGGTGATCCATTTGAAAAACAAAAGTTCACATAGGATTTTTAGGTTAACCATGCCTTTATGCAATTCTTAATACTGAACTCTCAATGCCCATAAAAAATACTGCAAATTTGCCCATTTCAACTTTTGTGTACGACCAATATTAACTGAGATAGCTATTGAGTACAATATAAACAATCGCCCTGTACATTTCAGGAATAACTAAATCTATGTACTATCTTCGTATTCGCAAAATAATTGGCTTTATAAAATAATTACTTGATACTTGACAGATTTGAGGCTAAAAATGGCACTAATTTCAGTGATCAGACAAGATTACCACAGGTCCTTCCTTGTCTTGTGTGTCAAAAAGTTTATTATTAAATATTATGGATGGACAACACAGAACACACCTTGTGGAAGTTTTTAAAGGGATTTTTTCTCGAGCTTACCACACCCAACCAAGGCTGACTAGACGAATTTCTTCGCATCGTGGTTAGAACCATGACGTCATAGTACACTACACCGAAAAACCATTATTATCAGTATGGTTTGTTTGGTTACTTGAAACGTAAGAGAGAGAGAGAGAGAGAGAGAGAGAGAGAGAGAGAGAGAGAATATATCACATTTATCTTTGCACTCATCTGCCATAACTTACTACAAAGAGCACAAAGATAAACATGCCGTCATTAAGTTGTCTAACGGCCGTTTTCAATGTCCGACGATCTATCCATCGAAACGGTCGGTACCTAGAAATGAGCATTGAAACATTTCATTAATCTCATGCACACTAGCTATTCATCAACCGTTTCGTTGGATAGAACGGATATTGGAAAAGGCCGTAAATATACGCTCTAGTTCGCTTGAGGAAAAATCGTTTCCGTGGTTGTGCATATGAAAAATATTTAAGTTCTCGTGTCCTGACTGGTTTTCGTTCCCAGATCTATAGAACAAATCTGGGTTCAGATCACCTAGTAATGACGATAACTTTGGACCCCATCAATAAGGATAAGTTGGGAAGCAACTACAGACAGAAGAACTTTACATGATGATAAATTTGAGATAAATAAGGTCAACGATATAACCCAATTTTTTGTACAGGGTATCCCAAATTGCCTGATTTTGGCTGTTTCTGGTACTAAGACTAGACAGCTAAAAACGTGAAAGGAATCCCGGGCTCGATTTCCGTGAAAACCGTTATAATAATAATAATATTAATTTATTTCGAAAAATCATTCTCACAATCATAATATACAATGGTTTGAATGAAATTCAAAACAAGTCAAAAAATACACCCATTCATCAATGCCTGAATACAAAAAAAAAAAACAAGCTAAAAGATATAGATATTGAAATGTTTTCGATTTAGATGTTGTGCCATAACTCTTCATTTTCGAAAATATCTGAAAAAGATAAAAACTTTCAACAAGCACTTTTTTCACTAGGAATAAGACATTGTTTAAAAATTTTTGTCTTTGAATTTTTTTAAATATAAGATGAAAAAAGGATGGTTTTTTCCACGAGAAAAAAAATTGAATATAGTTTCTTATTTCCGGTGAAAAAGTTTTTGGAGAAAGTTTAAATCATTTTCAGATATTTTCGTAAATAAAAAAGTTATGGCACATTTTCGAAATCGATAATTTTTCAAAAAAAAAAAGATATCGTGAAACGGTTTTCACTAATGGTGTTTTCACGAAAATCTAGCCCAGGACACCTTTCGAAGTTTTTACCTATCTGGTCCAGAAATACCTGAAACAGTCAAAATCAGGCAATTTGGGATACCCTGTACATACAAATTCTCGCACAAAGATTAATGAAAATAACATTTCGTTATTCAATAAGGAACTTTCAGCCAGCATTTTGAAACACACCTACGAAAAAACATTTTCATTCTACCTCCTTTCATAGAAATATAAAGAGTATTGTAACATTCACCTCAACTTTCATATGCAGAACCACATAATTCAGGAACTAAGAACCAAGGGAAAGATGTTGAGTGCAAAACTTAAATGATTAGCTTACTCGCTTTTTATCCCAGAGAAATGAAAAGTCATTTCCGGAAGAAGATGTACTGTAAGATAGTACATGAGTTTCCTGTTGCCAAAAATCTTAATGTTAAAGCCCAGTCGATCTTGACCATCTCATTATTACAGAATCTTGTCTACATATTTTGGGTTCAAACTGAATTGAATTCCGAAACCGGTTCCAATAATCTAATGAAGATAAATTACAGAAGAATTGTTGGTTTTTAGACATTGTAACTTGTAACCCCCTCCCTTTCGTTATCAAGAAACCAACATGGATAGATTGACAGATTATGTAAACTTAATTGATATTCAAAATCCGCAGATGACATCCAGGTCAAGTTTTTAAATTGCCCACTCATTTCTTGGGATTTCAATTCTAATAATGATAAAGATCTATATTAAAAATTTGTTTTCCACCACCGACGTATTTTTCGGTCTTCAGTCAATAATAAATACGTAGTACTGCTATCGCAACTTTCCCATTCGACATGTTAGTTGCAATTGAGTGCAACAGCCAAGAAACAAGGATTCGCGTTGAAGATTCGCCGTGAATTCGTGTGCCGTCCAGTCGGTACACTCTAAATTACGCGTAACATTACACCTGTCTGCATCCAGCTTCAGATAATCCAGCGAAATCACAACTTTTAATATCCATATATATTCAATCACGACGTCAATGAAAATTATCAAACATAAAATGTTGAACATCAACCCTTCAATATGACTGAAAGTCCATTTAGACAACAAAGAAAGTAAGAAACTGCAGGTGCATCATTAGTATTGAACTAAATTCCAACATCTGAATTTTAACCAAGTAAATGGGTTAGGATGTTTTCAGAATTCTAATCTTGAATCAGGAATGAGATTTCAAGTTGATTAAGTTCAGTGTATGAAGATAGGAAGGCAATTTGTGCTCATGTAAATACTTGGCTAAATAGCCAAATACAATAATTTTATGATGTATACATCATCTCATGCATTAAAATTCAAGAACATGAATAAAATATTTAAAAATAACATATACACAATAAAATAAAAAAATGTACAACATATTTCATTCATTTGGTAACCATCCAAAGGAACTGGTATCACTCAAGGCATCATACTCTTTCATTAGTAAGTTCTTTTCAATCAATAGTAATGCAATTCTTTTTTTGTTCTTTATAGGTGGTTCCTATATAATTTCAAGTAAGGAAAATTTGGTACTTTGTCTTATAACCATTATTCTGTATCAAAGGAAATCAAACGCTACGAATTCCAACTTAATAGGTTTCCACATTGAGTGCTCTTTACTTGTCCCTTCTTTAGTTGATCCTTATATTCTATTGAAAAGCACTACTTGGATCGTACCAACAGCTATCTTGGTCCAATTTTTATGTTTTATCATTTTACTTGTACATTTGCAAGTTAAAGTTTGTCAAGATTTCAATTTACGATTAAACAGCCTTAATCAACCCTGCTTGTTCTTCTGCAGAACTTCATAATTTGCTCAAATGAATGTTATATATTTATATCAAGGAGGATTCCTAAATATTCCCAACATCATTCCATCTTTGTTGAAACAGTCTTTGGTCAGTTACAAGATAGACAAAAACTTTAGATTGAAATAGAATATTATTAAGATTTGTATCATTATTAAAGGTATATTTTTATCATTACCTCCTTAACTTTGATATTTTAAGTCTTCTGCTGTAGTCATTCGCTCTAGATGAAATCATTCGTTTACGAATACCATATGAACTTTCAATCATTCTCCTTCTAGGAGGCATTCGTTCTCTGGGTCTCAGTATTCTCGAGCCCCTCGAATTGCCTCTACCTCTATAACTTCCCCGGGGGGGACCAGAAGGCTTTCGAAATTCTTCTTTTCTTGATGGATATGACATTGATCTTTCTCCTGAATAACTTCTACGATCTGTGAAGCTGGATTCGTAGCGTCCTCCTGAACTTGTATAGGAGTTGTCATGACGAGAGCTATATCCCTGGATAAATATTGATATAAGAAGAATTTATAATAATCACTTCAAGATATTAGAAGCCCAATGTGTAATCTTCAAGGTGACAGTACATCAAAAAAAAAAATATTTCTACACTGTTGTACTGATGCACACAACAATTTACCATTGATCTCCTCAATATTTTTTTTCTTCAGTCATTTTCCAAGAAGAAAAGATTATTGCAGCCAACTTTTGTAATTTTTCGCAAACAAGTAAACCTGTGAAAAAAAAATAGATATAATTGGCTCATACCTCTATCCTTGGCTTTTTTCTATCAGGTGACCTGTCCCTCGCAGAGTAAGAGTCCTATAGTACACAATTATAAATCAAAAGAGATAAGGTTGGGAATGATATCAAACTTACACTTCGAAATGGCTTCCTATATTCATCGAATTTATTTCGTGAAGTTGAGTACCTCTCCGATGACGAATATTTAGAGCGAGAATCGAAAGTGGAAAATCCACGTGGTGAGTTGTAATTACCTCTATGGCCTCTACTACTTCCACGGTAGGAGGAACCTCTAGGTGAATAACCACCTCTTCCTCGAGTCATTGCAATTGTTTGACTGAAACTTAAATTATAATATTGATATCGATTTTCCATTGAACGTATTGAAATATTTAATAAGTACTAATGAAAAAATTCACGGGTAGAATTCGACTTCTACTGTTCTTGCTACCTTACCTAGGTCTGTAGTAGCTCATTTGTAGCAAGCTGTAATGAAAATTCATTTTCAATATTCAATACCCCAGGAAAGTAATCCCCGGAAATAATATAATTAATATCATGAGAATGCGTTGATTTAAAAAAGTTAAATGGCAAATGGCGGCATTAAGCAAGGATGAACACGCAATAAAATCACGAACGAAAAACATGCTTACAATAAGTAGTAATTTACCTGATTACACAATGGATTAAACCACAAATATCTTCTGCACCAACTTTTTCTGTCTTGAAGATTTGATCAAGAATAGACAAATTGAAAAACTTGATTTAGCAAATGGCGTCGCTTAGCCGCTTCGTCACAAATACAACCACAAATAGCTCCACAGCGTCCAAGAATCACAGAACACGAGGTCACAGAGGCATTTTCATGCACAGAACTGGCTTCTGGTTTGACTACAGACCACAGACAAACCACAGTACGTTCGATTTGGACCATAGACTATTAATATTATTAGGTTGCGTTCATAAACTTACTCAGAGTAAAGAGATTTTTCCTCGAGCTTACCACACCAAACCAAAACATACCATAGTTAACTACACGAATTTCTTCGCGGTGTAGTTAGAACCATGACGTCACAGTTAACTACGCCAGTAAACCAATAGATCAATCTGGTTTGTTGTGTAGTTACTTGAAAACGGAGAGAGAGGGACTGACACTTTCCTTTGCACTCATCCGCCATAACTTACCACACAGGGAACGAAGATAACCATGAGGTCATGAAGTTGACTAACTACACTGTTGTAGTTAGCTCGAGGAAAAATCCCTTAAGCTCCCCTTACTCTGAAGCGTTCACAAACTTGCTTTGTCTTCCTCGGAGTATACTATGGGGGCGTTCCACTTGGCGATCACAACGCTCACGCTCACGACCGCCCTTTTTCCCATTCCACTTGCTTGCTAGCGTTAACTCAAGTGGAACGGATTATTGGGCGTTTTGGGCTGTCATGAAAGAAATGACAAGATTGAAAAAAGTAGAGGTCATTCTAAACAATAAATTCAATTAAAGTGTACAACAGTTAGAAATATTATAATAAATATATATCTAAACTGTATTCTGAACGTCCATTTTCACTTTCACGCATCTATTGAGATAGGTCGTCACAGAACATCGAAATATGTGGGTCGATTTGAGCTTGGAGTGAGCGATGATTTTGCCGCGCTCACAAAGACCGCGGTCGTTAAGTGGAACGGCTAAAGGAGCATTTTGATCGTTGTGATCGCCAAGTGGAACGGCCCCTATGGGGCCGTTCCACTTGGCGATCACAACGCTCACGCTCACGACCGCTCTTTTCCCCATTCCACTTGCTTGCTAGCGCTATTATGTTAACTCAAGTGGAACGGATTATTGGCCGTTTTGGGCTGTCATGAAAGAAATGACAAGATTGAAAGAAGTAGAAGTTAGTTGTTAGGTCAATAAATTTAATCAAAGTGTACAACAGTTAGAAATATTATAATACATATAACTAAACTGTATTCTGAACGTCCACTTTCACTTTCACGCATCTATTGAGATAGGTCGTCACAGAACATCGAAATATGTGGGTCGTTTTGAGCTTGGAGTGAGCGATGATTTTGCCGCGCTCACAAAGACCGCGGTCGTTAAGTGGAACGGCTAAAGGAGCATTCTGATCGTTGTGATCGCCAAGTGGAACGGGCCCTCTGTGAGCGTTCATAAACTTCCTCCGAGTAAGCTCTGCATACTCTGCTATTTGGGAGAGTAAACACATACTCTGACAGTTATGACGTACTATTTTCATTCTGTCCTGATCCCGCAGACTTTTTGAAGCTTGAATATTATTCGAATAAGTATTTATTTCTGGTTTTGTTTCATTCCGATAACGAAATACGAAACAATAAATTTTCCAAGTGAAACAACTATTCTGTGAAATAAAGAAATATTGGAAAGAATTACTTTAATGATTAATAAATTTAATAAAATTGCTAGCAGTGAATTAACGCAGCTCAAAGTGAACTTTACCAAGAGATAATGGTAAAGAAAAAAAGAGTTTTTCCCTGTATTGCAGAACCTAGAGTGGTCCGTTCAAGTTCAAATAAATCGAGACATGAAAAGTCCCACAATAACTGTTTTTTGTACCTGATTTGGAATCTACGTTGATATTTTTTTATATTCGAGAGTTTAGATCTGTCAAGATTCTTTCATATTTTGCTTTATCTTTCATACAATATTTTTTTAACTTCTTTTTGTTAGCTTTCTCAAATGAAACTATGTTTTGTTACGAAGTATTTAACTTTTTTCTGGCGTAGAGTCAATAAAACAACAAAACATGTAATAACATTTTTGATTTTCTGCTTGCAAGAGAAGATTATAGACAATAATATCCTTTTTCATTCTTTCTGTCTCATTAAAAGTAATTCAAAGTCCTGAGAACATTTATCAGTTTCCTCACAATCATCAAAAAAAAACACGTTTGTGCTCTGCTTTTCAAATAAAAAATTGACTATACTGCGAAGACACAACTGAAAATGTACGACTAGAGAGAATTTTTTTCTTAAACTTCTAATATTCATTCATGATAGCAACAATTCAATATAAAAATTATATATAAAAAAATGTATATGATGCGAAAGTATTATTCATAACCTATACACATGTTTGAATTTTGAATGACATTTGTCAGAGTAAGTTTGTGAACGACGAGTGTAGAGTAAAGACCGAAGTATATTTCTGATCATGGGGGCGTTCCACTTGGCGATCACAACGCTCACGCTCACGACCGCTCTTTTCTCCATTCCACTTGCTTGCTAGCGCTATTATGTTAACTCAAGTGGAACGGATTATTGGGCGTTTTGGGCTGTCATGAAAGAAATGACAAGATTGAAAAAAGTAGAAGTCATTCTAAACAAAAAATTTAATTAAAGTGTACAACAGTTAGAAATATTATAATAAATATATATCTAAACTGTATTCTGAACGTCCATTTTCACTTTCACGCATCTATTGTCACAGAACATCGAAATATGTGGGTCGATTTGAGCTTGGAGTGAGCGATGATTTTGCCGCGCTCACAAAGACCGCTGTCGTTAAGTGGAACGGCTAAAGGAGCATTTTGATCGTTGTGATCGCCAAGTGGAACGGCCCCCATATGGCCATACTCTTACTCTACTCTCTGAGTAAGTTTGTGAACGCTGCCTTAGTAGTCTGTGATTTGGACGCTCCTTTCACTCCTTGGCGGCGTTCGGAATCAACGTCGGATAAAGTACGTGTGTCGAACGCTGGGCGCACTGAAATGTTGAAATGTTGCCGATCGTTTCGAACGACGTCGGGTGTGATCTTCCCTCTCTTTCTAACTGCAACGTGAGGTTAATTTAATATTTTTCAAATGATATATCAAGAGTATGAAGATATCTTAATTAATTCCATTTTCTATTAGTGAATACTTGAAGTGGCTATTTTATTTAAATTTCTATAAGTAGCTGGTTGATATTCGCAGGAAATAAATAAGATTGAGGGTTTTTATTTACACCACATTGAAAAAAAAATTAGATGACTCCACAGACTACTACAAATGTATTTTGTATTCAAAAGTATCAGTAGATTTCACACCAATAAGCAAATGAAAGTCTTAGAGCGCTTGGCAGCCTGTAAATAAATAAAATTTTTGGAGGAAAATATTGAATTGAAGGAAATGTAAGTAAACGTACTACATTACTGTAATATATGTGATAAATAGACTTTCTATTTTTTTGAGGTGGAGCATTCACAAAGGAAATAAGATACAGCATTGCTGATGAAGCTAAAAGTATCAACTGTGGCCATTGAACTGGCCTGGCCGATCTTGAGGAAGTATGCAGTCTTGTTCATGCTATTTTGTTTGTATCGAAATTTATTGTAAAATCTAGGATCAGCACTTGTGCTGATATTCGTTTATTGAGGAATGTACCCAAAATCAGTAAGGTAAATGGTATTTATATTGGAAGTAGATATGTATTATCAGTAATAAAAATGATTTTAGGTTGATGCATACCAGTTACAGAAATTAATTTTGCTAAAACATTCTGTGGAGCAAGACCAGGCATGATGACGAAGCAGCTATCCTCAGAAGAGAAAATAATAATAATCAATAATATGGACTAGTGAAAATCTAGATCATGAAGTAAACTGCAGGAAACGTGCTGCCATCGAACCAACGTAGCAATAGACTAGTTTCTGGGTTTTTACCCGTCATCAGTACTAGACTGTAGCAGTCTATTGCTACGTTGGTTCGATGGCAGCACGTTTCCTGCAGTTTACTTCATGATCTAGATTTTCACTAGTCCATATTATTGGATATTTTCTTCGGCGGATTATGAACGTCGTTAAACTCTTTTCAATAATAATAATGCATGAATCGTAGTGGAAACTGCAATATGTCATATGTCCAACATTCCAAGTTTTCAGGAGAGACAGCAAATTTTTCCAATACGCTTGATATTTATTTCACCTCTGAATGATAATACCATAGTTTTTCGAAAATTTATTGCCTCATGATTCTTGTTGACATTATGACTTTTTGTATACAAATTTTTTCTGTTTTCATGGATTAAGACTTTTTCTGAGTTGTTTTGAAAATGAATGATTCAATCACATAACACCTATTGCATGTTGTGTAGATTAACAAATTGGCCAGAGTGGTGCAATAAAATAATGCTTGATTTTTTTGAGATACCACATACTGGGTTTCCATCACAATATATTAATGTGACTAAGTATTTATTAAATGTTCTTCAAAAGATACACTGTTTTATTTAAGAGCTTTATTCACTGTAAAAAACAGGGTGAAAATATAAAATCCATTCATGATTCTAATGTTTAGTGTTTCTATTTTGCTTATCTCTCAGCATCAGGAGAACTTCTATTTCCTGGATTATTTGTCGACTGGCCACTCAATCAGGGTTATCAATATTTTCTAGATAGCCGTCACATAAACCAGAATTTCAAAAAATCAGAGAAATAATTAAGAAATAATGAAGTGGTCCAAGCAAACTCTTATCTCTAGACTGTTTGTTGTTCTAAAATAATGAAGGAAGTTGCAGAATTTGAATTCGAAAAGCCATTTTGTACATACCATGATCAAGTTTGCTGCTTTGGTTTCTGTATTTACAAATGAAAGAGTTGGCAAATTGAATAATTCATAATCAGCGAGAATTAAGCCTTCATCTAAGGATAAATAAATGAATGTGAGTGCTTTCATAAAATAATGAATATAATGGCCACCATAACATTTTTCAATGATATTTACGTTTGCATACCTCGCTCCACTCCTCTATAACAGCCTTCCAGAACACTTGAGAAACATTCGGTTGCATTCCAACTTCAGCAACAGATAATAAATTGAATAGAACGTCAGCACTGGAACTTCTGGATTGGTATCTGGAATAGAAATAATTTCATTTGATAATAATTTTTAACTTGTTTTTGAAAATACTTACTTGTCTTCTCTAAATAGTTACCTTCAACACTGAATTTGGATTTGTAACAGATGAATAATAAAGTCACCACCATATGTATTTATCAATGTATACAAAAATATTTTTTTTACCACAGACAAGTTCTTGGCACTTTTTCTCCTGTATTGATAATGGTAAATATACCTAATTCATTTTTAATAAACCTTGAATATTTTGGAGGTGTACTTCATTTTCCTTGTGAATAAATTATTCCATTGAGTATATATCCTAGACTATCACGCAGGGATGTTGCGGATGCCGATTTTTTCACATCCGCGGATGCGGATGCGGATTTTCGAAAACTCACATCCGCGGATGCGGATGCGGATGTTTAAGATCTTATTTAAAAATAGTATATGAGTAAAGAATTAAAACAACGATAAAGCAGTTATTAACATTTTTAAAGTAAATTAGTATTAAGTATATCAAGTGTAAGTATTTAGCTACATGTTTTTTTAACTTCACTTACTTATTTTTATATTAGTAAGAGAAGTTAAAAATTGGAGCATTATACTTTATAAAAAGTTATTTTGCCGCCTTTTCTGCTTCAAGGCAGTTACGCAGAGGTTCGTAAATTAAACTCGCTTGGAACACTGCCTGATGGAGTGGACAAAATTCTTCGTGCTATCGGTGATAATATCGCAAATAATGAAACGTACTACCGGAGAAATATAATGGCATTTACCTTAATAATTCCCAATAAACAATAATTCGAGTACACGTACACTCCTCACTATGATCAACTGTATCATAATAGTCACAATATTATTCAAAATCTCACAAAAATTTACTATTCGACAAGTAATCCACAAGGCCAAAAAATGGTTCATTTACAATAAATAAGTATTGCACCATAACAAACGCATCGGAACTTTTTCACCAATTTCTTCGTTCCCATTGGTCAAATTCTCGTGCGAAGAGCGTGTGCCCATTTTTTTCTTATCGCAACTGCCACGTTTTCCGATATGCCATATTCCGAAAGTAAAAATGATTTTTTTTTTAATCTTTATCATCAACAGATGCCCAAAAATCGTCAAACTAGGCGAATTTTATAGCCCCTATAAACGTTTTATGAGCTTGCAACAACCCGGGTTGTTTAGGTAAACAAACGTGGACAATTCTCACTCTTTTTCTTGGGGAGATCTCTGTCAAATAAAAAAAACCGCAACAACCAAAAAATAGGCAATTCAGATGAAAGTGTTTCCCCCGATTCGCGAATCATAATTCATGTTCAAGGACGTTTGGTCCCTGAACTTTCCTTCAAAATTTCAAATGCTTCTGAAACAACGGGTATCGCAAAAATTTAACATTCCAATATCACGGGCGATAAGAAATCTTGGGACTGGGACCACAGGCGGTGGTTAGAAAGGTGACGGATGGGAATTTCGGACTTAACGGAAAAAAAACAGAAGGTATAATAAAATATGTATTTGGAAAGTGTTTCGAAAAGAGAATTACCAGTATGAATATAAACAGAATAGAGGGGTGCGTCAGAAATTCCACCCTCTTGGATGCAGATGTTTCGGTTTCAGAAATAGCTACAGAAAGAAGTAACAGTGTAAACTAGCATCTTTCTGACACTTTCAAAATTGAAAAGGTATATATTTAGCATTTTCTAAACGAAACACTAACATATTTTGTTGGCCCTGAGATGGCGACACTGCACAACTCACAAATTATATTACATCCGCATCCGCATGAAAATCCGCATTGGTTTTTGCGGATTCGGATGCGGATGCGGAAGTAGAAATCTATGCGGAAGCTCCGCATTTGCGGATGCGGATGCGAATATCCGCAACATCCCTGCTATCACGTGTGTAAAATTTGAAATTACAATCATCTTTAAAAATAAAATTAATAAACTACCTTAAGAAACTAAATACTAGAAATCTCTCCGTAAAACAAACTTTTAAAAATCGAATGTGTAAATAAACGATATCTGCGCAAGACGAGTAATTGTTACCTACCTATTTTCTTGGTTGCAAAGTTGTACATCCGGACGAACGTCCCAAGTGATTCCGAACGGGGGTAAAATTTACCCGACGTCGATTCCGAACGGCTTGGGCTGGCTTGGGCGCACACCGGACAACATCCGACGTTGATTCCGAACGCCGCCCTTTAACTCTTTTCGCGCCGTATGCGTTCGTGATTGGACTCTAGAGGGGGCGTTCCACTTGGCGATCACAACGCTCACGCTCACGACTGCTCTTTTCCCCATTCCACTTGCTTGCTAGCGCTATTATGTTAACTCAAGTGGAACGGATTATTGGGCGTTTTGGGCTGTCATGAAAGAAATGACAAGATTGAAAAAAGTAGAAGTCATTCTAAACAATAAATTCAATTAAAGTGTACAACAGTTAAAAATATTATAATAAATATATATCTAAACTGTATTCTGAACGTACATTTTTACTTTCACGCATCTATCAAGATAGGTCGTCACAGAACATCGAAATATGTGGGTCGACTTGAGCTTGGAGTGAGCGATGATTTTGCCGCGCTCACAAAGACCGCGGTCGTTAAGTGGAACGGCTAAAGGAGCATTTTGATCGTTGTGATCGCCAAGTGGAACGGCCCCAGAGTGAAAAGAGCGTCGAACACTGCGCTCTCACTCCACTCCAACTCTATAATTACAAATCGAACGTAGCTAGTATCGTTTCTAAACCACAGAATAACTATCCTTAAGGATAGATATTCTGTGTCTAAACCACAGAATATCTATCCTCACCTTCATAGACAAAGAATCTTTGTCTATGCTTACCTTAGAATATAAAATACCAGGAAGGAGCCTATGCGCACCTAATGCAAGAGCGGAAGGGTGACAAGAGTGCACCACGAATGAGTCATCGTTTGGTTTGAATTTGAAATAAGAAAGTGGTGCTCTCAGCAAATTGTACTTTTATTTGGTTTTTGTGATATTTTCGCAGTTTAACTGTACTGAATTAAGTTTTAGGCGAGGTTTGAAGGTGCATCCGTGAATTTCTAACTATTTTGTACACGTAATTTGGTGCTATAAGACATCTTCCAAGTTTAGAACATTTTCGATAAAATGATTAGTTGTGCAGAGTGTGGCAATTTCAAAACACCAAAAAAACAAGAATTTGTTGTAACATTTCACAGTGAAGTGATATTGGTATTGAAATGATTCATTTTTTCCTGAAAAACACGGGATTTTAATTTTGCTGAATTTGGAGGTTATCCGTAACAAACCATGGGCGTAGGTGATGTTCGGTAATCAATTTCATTGAACCAACTGGCATTAGGGAAGGGAAAAAAATAACGATATATAAAAATATCGATATTTTTTCCGATAAATATCGATATTATCGATATTTATTTCACAATATAAAATTCGATATTTTTTGATATCACACATACATCAAATTGGGAATTGCGGGTATGTGAAGACAAGTGTTTTGTTCAAATGGTCGATGGGCAAGTTGAGGGAAGAAAAAAAATTCGATTTTTCCTTTCCCCCAAATTTTGGACGGAGCTGATTTTTTGGAGGGATATGATTTTTTGGAAAAACTTTTCTTGAAAAAGTTATTTGGAATGTTGGAAAAACTTTTTGTCACTTGGGGTAACCCCCAAAAAAAATTTTTGGTTTCAACTATGTCAAAAAAAAATTTTGGGATCGAGTCCTTTCGACTATGAAATGAGAAAAATTTTTTTAGGCGGAACATTAGAAAAAATCTGAAGCTATCGAAGAAATCAAAGAAAAAATTCAACATTTTTTTTCCTTCGAAACGGCAGGAAATATCGGCAAACGGTTTTCAAAGTTTGATAGAGTAGAAAAGGGGATATAAGAAGCGCTTTCTAAACAATAAGAAAATTTTTACAGGGTAGGCCAAAATTTTTTTTTTTATTTCAGATCAACGAAAAAAGATAAATTTTTATTACAGCTGCAAAAAAAACAGGTCTTTGGTAAAGCACAGGAGTAACGAGTAACTTTTTGTAGAGATTTGGCAAATATATCGATAATTTTCACTCGATATATCGAATCGATATTCGATACTGTCGAAAAATATCGATACAATATATATCGATATATTTCTGCTCTTTGCCCATCCCTAACTGGAATTGATAGTTGGTAGCGCTATTAATTCCTCTCAAAGGACATTTCGGAAGTGAAACCATGATTGTATCTTATTCAGTTCTTCACAATTTATGAGTTCAATTATTTTTCTAGATTTCCCAGAGATGAAAAACAGAGAGTAATATGGATGAGTTTTGTCCTAACGACAGGAGCCTTTTATGTTCCAGGCGATTGTTTTAATCGGTTGTCTGTGGACTTAATTAGGTTATTTCCAGCAGCTTTTCAACAATTGAAATCGATCAGTTGGAAAATGTAGGTAAAGAATAAAGGACCATGAAAGAAATATATCGTCTGATACTTTTGATATAAAGTACAACTAATTGTTTTTTCATCACCAGGTTGAATTATATTTGTAAAAATACGGTTGATGATAAAAGAATTAGAACTGTATAACAGATTTATTTTGTTAAGGAATCAATAAAAAAGTATAAAATTGCATTGTGTTTTGCTCCCCTACTTCGTTAAGATTTTTAAGACCGATTTGGAATATGCCATTTCGTTAATAAAATGTAATTGAAAATTCAAATGCCCTACGCCACTGCGAAACGGAAATGAGTATCGGCCATATTGAGTGCACCATTCTCGTCGCACCAGAATGCATGATATGCTCCTTCCTGGTTTTCTATATTCTAAGGGCCGGTTGTTCAATTGAGGATTAATCCGCTGATTATTGGATCTAGGATTAACTTCTAACTCTGGATCAGAGAAGTCGGTCGTTGTTCAATGACAAACTAACACCGAATTACGTGATCCAGTGTTAACCTCGGAATTCGCTGTTTTCTCGAAAGCATGTTGGCTACACTGCTATTACTGATGAATCGAGCCGTCGTTCTTCATTGAAAGAAGAATTTAAGTTCTATCATTTTAATTTTCTATGCCGATAAGCCGACACGATGAAAATTTCGAATTCAAAATTTCATTCCTTCAAAATCTTGAGTAAGTAGTTGAAAGTGAAAACGGTGCTGAAAAAATTGAAATGGAAGGGATTAAGAAGAGAACTTCAAACTTTAATGAAGGGGAAGAGAAGGTGTTGATAGATCTTGTGAACAAATATCAGCATATAATAGAAAACAAGAAAACTGATGCTGTTACTAACGAGGAAAAATTAAACACGTGGAAGGAATTAAGCAGGGAATTTAATTCAATTTGTGGTGGTTGCAAATCGTACCAAACCCTGAAAACCAAATTTTAAAATTTGAATCGATTGAAAAATTCTTTTTCTGTTAATTCTTCCCAATAGTTACGACGCTGCTTGAATACAGGACTCTTTCGCATTGGAAAAAGCAAATCAATCACTTCCAAAAAATCTTCATCGTCTGTGATATTTTCATTCTCCACATTCGACATTTTCAGTTTTCACCAAAAATACGTTGATCTCATATCAACAAAACAACAGATTGTAGAAGTGGAACTGTCAAATAAGTTAGGTTATAATCCGTGAATTATCTCCGTAATCCCTCGAATTCCATGGGTTAACTTAACCCTGAGTTAATCCGGTGTTTTCTCTTGATCCTTCATTGAAAAACGGCACCTCGTTCGTAACCCCGGATTACCAGTAATCGCGAGATGATCTCCTATTGAACAACCGGCCCTAAGATCCTTACCCAGAAGCGACAGCTCACGTATTTTTAGGGGTCAATTTTCAATGACCTTGAGTAACCACCACCACAAACACTAGCCAAACAAAAGTGTGCAAGTGTGCACTGAGCTCCGAGTTATACACTGCAAACAAAAAACAATTCTTCGCTTAATTTCAAAACGTTGTTATTTTCTTAAAGATTCTTGAATGGAATGAAGGTTTAGAGTAATACCAAAATATATTTTGATATAATATTACCATTTATGGTTCATTTGAACTTTTCTGATTTATATTTCGGTTGGATAGAATATTGATGTGTTAGATGAACATTGAAAATTTCAAGTAGTTTTATGACTATATGATTTCTTGTTTGACGATTGCTCATCAAATTTTTGCAATGTATTCGACAGTGTGCTTTTAACGATTCAATTTTCCCTATACTTTTAATCTCAAAACGTGTCTATGCATCTAATTAATTAAAAGAAATATCTAATTGAAAGGTTCAATATCATGACCTGATATTCATGAGATTGGAGAATAGATATTTCTCACCTTTCGGTATTTCGGAAGATCTATCATCAAATATATATTCAAGAAGTTCATTGATTTGAAAAAGGCTTTTGATACAGTGGACACAGAGATAATGATGAATAAGTTAGAAAAAATGGGATTTAGGGGAGTATGGTACAACTTGGTGAAATCACACTTGAGTGATCGAAGACATTGCAAAGTGATATGGAGAATGTCAATACTGGTGTATCTCAGGGATCGGTCCTTGGACCATTACTGTACCTATTATATGTTCAAATTTCTGAATCTGAAATGTCATTACTTTATGTATTCAGATGACACAGCGCTTGTATTCTCTGGCCCAGGCTCAAGAGTTTGTAAACAGAATATAAATGATGATTTGGCAAAGTATTTCAATTGGCTGTACACTAACATAAATATCGATAAGACTGTGTATATGACAATCAAACAAAATACCCAAAATGTGAGTGATATTAGAATAAGCCTGAATGGTATCTGAAAGAGGTTACTGAGTATAAGTATTTGGGACTTGTCATCTACATAGTATAATCTTAACTGGAATGATCATATTAAAATTATAATGAATAAAATTACCCCCAATGACAGGTGCAATAAGAAGATGTTCCCGAGAACTCAATGATAACACTAGAAAACTACTCTATCACAGCTTTATAAAACCACATCTATTATACCTAATTTTCTGCTGGGCTGCAGCTACAGAGGATATCTTATACAAAAACTTCAAGGGATGCAGAATAAAATTGTTAAGACAATATATCAGTACCCCTATCTCACACCAACAGAACAATTATGTAAATGAACTGAAGTTATGAATATTAAGAACATTACAATATAGAAGGTAAAAAACTAAAATCGAATACAAAATTGACAAAAAAAACGAAATTTCCATTAATATGAAGCAAGAAAAAATCAGTACCTAAGAAGAAACTCGGCAAGAAAAAAAAATGTTTACATTCACCTATCCGGCAGCATTCATTCGTATAATCAAGTCCCTGCTGAAGTTGTAGAAGTTGGTACTACCAAAAAATGTGCCGTAACCTCTGTCATTTCCTCAGTGAGATTTAGCTTTTTGTTCGTGATATATACCTAGTTTATTAATATTACAAAATTTATTTTTAGTTGAACAGGCTAAATTATAGTATTTTGTAGGCCCTGGTGCCAGTTTTTTATAATATGTTTTTAGGTCAACAATAAATGTTCGAAATTGAATTGAAAAATCGGTAGATATAACGAAAAATCGGTAGATGAAACGAAAAATAGGTAGATAAAACGAAAAATCGTTAACTTCGGCAACACTGCAATATAAGAAGGAATGAAGCTGAGTTTGACAGATATACCACCAGATCTGGGACATGCGCACGTAATTTTGTCCCCAAAAAATTTGTTCGAGCTGTCGCTTCTGGGTAAGGATAGATATTGTATATTCGTGTTCTGTGATAGATATTCTGTGTCTAAACTTCATTCATAGAGAAAATCAGTTTAGAAATCAGATTCCTACTTCCTACTGTAAACTGTGGTCAAAGCAAACACAAACAGTAGACAACTCGACCACTGTTTTGTCTTTGGCAGGGACCTGAACCGAACCGAACCCGAACCGAAAAAACCGGAGTAAACCCCTGAATTTTGGCAAACCCGGAGTGAACCTGAACCCTTTTATTTGAACTCCCCGAACCGTGAACCCGAACCGAACCTTAAAAAAAAATGCATTACTCCGGTTCATCTACACTTTCTTCTGGTTCTTTCCCACTGCACAGAGGCCAAATATCTCTCACTAGAATACATAAAAAAAAGTCAGATTGCATCTGTGACATTATCTGGACTTCTTGATAATAATTAATATTATCATACAGTGTTATTCAGAACTGTTTCCAGATCGTCTTCAGTATTCAAGTTTTGACAACTTCAGTGGGCAAATTAGTAGAGTAGTAAGTCACAACAACAGATAGAGAGCCTCAGTCGAATTACAATACGAAGAGTATAACCTCTGTCAGAATCTGGGGAAATCGCGCGCTTTTAAGTTTTGACAATAAGCCGAATAACCATGCAGGCGTATTATAATACGCCTTAAATGGCAAGTAAAATTGTGAGATCGTCCATTATTTCGGTGATATTGCAATATGCCTAGTCGAATTGAAAAAGCCTTGGCGTATTATAATATGACTAAGTTTATAAAAAGACTACGACATATATAATTCATATGTGAGTAAAAAAAATACGGTTTCCATAAAAAATCGAGTTTTTGGTTTTTTTTCATTTAATTCCTACTTTGACACTCTCATTTTACCTTCCAGTATATCGAAACGTTATTTTCTCTTTTCGGTAACCCATTTCAAAAAACAGATCTGAAATTGTGCGTTACGCTTTCATTGATATTTCAGTGTGCTACAAGTCTCAATTTGTATATTCTTTCACAAAACAGTTAAGAACTCGAAAATGGCTTTAGATGGCTATAGGGCACGATACATAAAATGAATGTGGCATTCGAAGATCTATCCGAAAAACACATTATATACAGGATGTTCCATTTGAAATAAGAAAGTTGATACCATTTCCGGTGAAAGCCGAAGTCATTGATATTTGAAAATATTTCATAAATGAAGGTCTATTTGGCTTGTATATCCACACACAATTTGAAATTGATCGAATAATTATTTCTCCATAAACTTCAAATGGGCACTCCCGGTGGGACACCCTGTATATAGGGTTTTTTGGAGTTTTTCAAAATAGCAAATTTTCTCTTGAACGAACGTCATATATACAATATATTTATTTTGTGAATGTTCTTCGAGTTCGTTCTATCATGGTTTTTTCTTTTTAATTTTGAATTAATGTAATTTCAGTGAGGATAATCTCGTTCATTTTAGTAATTAATGAGTAAAATGCGGTATTTTTGTGTTTGACGAAAACACGGGCATTTTGTACAAGTAAAGTTTGAAATAAACAAGATAAAACATTTTTAATAACTGTTTATCAAGAAAACAGAGGAAAACTAGCTGAAACACGAACTAATTTTAGCTTCCAGAAGCAAACTTTACCTTTTTTTCAACTAGAGCTATAGACAACTGTTCGTTTTCATTTTTGTAATCTGGGTCCTTAAAAACAGTAGGTAAGTGAAGTTTACTTCAAGGGCCGACACAGTTATTTTAGTTATGCATAATTACCGAAACCATATATCAAATCTGAAAAAAAACTTAAAATACCCAGAAAACCCTGAAAAAAAAACATAAAAACTAAAAACAAAAAAAAACTCGAAAATAAAAGAGGAAAAAAACCGCCGAAGTTGTAAAAAATAGATAGCCGAGTAATTTATTTAGTTATTCATTTATTTCATACTAGCTCAAACCCGCGGCTCCGCTCGCATAATATTTCAATTTAAAACGGTACTGACAGGTCCGCAACCAAACATTCATAACCTCGTATCGAAGGAGAGACAGGCACGTGACTACGTTCGCTTTCGTTCAACCTGCGGTAACTTTTAGAGTATCCATTAGAAAACTATACTGTAAAAAGCATTTTTCATCAGAAATAAATGCCGCAGATAACAATAACATTCATTTTTAGATGAATTCATTCGCGGACTTTTTCATAGAACTTTTTGAGCACTACAAATTTGTTTCTGACCATGTTTCTCTATCTCTCATAGTTTATCCAGCGTCGGCAGTACAAGCCTGAAAAACCCGAGTGAATTACAGACTTTTTCATGAAAACTCGACATTTTTGCTCATTTCTTCGTATAGGAATGAATCCTACATGAAAACCTCCCAAAATAAATTCTGAATTTGGCTCTATTTGTTCTATCTAGTCCAAATGGTAGTTCTTTAATTATTGTCTAGTCTGGTAATAATGTATGTTCGATCTTTTTCTGAGTTCAGCGTTGAATTCGAGCAGACCATTCTCGATCTTGTTTTATTTTCTCCAAAATGAATGAAAAAAGTGGTGCTACAATTTTGCTGTCTTGTGCCAGATTGTATCAGATTTTCTGGCAAAGTACTGAAATTAAAAAAAAGTCAGCCCAGAACTTTTCTATTTTTTCGAAAAAAATGTTCGAAAAATTGTCAGATTTTCATAAAAAATTAACAGGTTTTTGTCTCAGATGCAGAATATAGGAAAAAATCAGTAGATTCTAGGAAAATCAGCATACCAGGCCATTTGAGGAAAACTTGATGAGATTTTTCCTGAAAATCTGACCAGCACAATTATAATCAATAATTTTTGTTTTTTTCATTTCAGATTAAGAATTCGGGGTAGTTTGGATAGTTTGTTTTTTCTGTCTATAGTACATGAAGATGTTATTCTTCTACATCCTCTGCAATAAAATATTTTCTGTTAATTTTTTCCCATACACAGGGTTTTTTCACTGAGGTTTTTCACTGAATTATTTTATCATAAACAGAATTGTGTGTTTCCTGTTGCACTGAACTCAGCTAAGTACTTTTTGTTTCAAGAGCACCATATAAAAATTAGGCATTCTCATTTGAAACAACAGGGTCGTATCCTTTTTCACCATTTTCGATTTAAAATTTTTGTTATCTTATTTGAGATTTAATATTGATGAGTCCTTAATGGAAAATATTATACTAGTAAGATCATTCGATAAATTCAACTCTTAGTGAAGTATTTTTTCTTGCTTCAATTTCAATATTGTTTAATTTGAACAATAAATATAAATAAAAAATTTTAATACATTGTCTATCTTTTTCTATGAGTGAACCCGAACCGAACCTGAACCGAACCCGAACCGTTTAAATTCATCTGAACCGGAGCGGCGAACCGGAGTGATTCAAATGCTAGGAGCTGAACCTGAACCGAACCATATTGGCTCATTGGTTCAGGTCCCTGGTCTTTGGACAACTGTCCCTCATTTCTCCGTATTTGTTTGTGAATGATCTGAATTATATCCTTGTTCATTAATCTACAATCTACTAATTATAATAGTATTCAGTGGATTATATGATAAAGTCACAAAACACTAATAGGGGGGAATGAAATTAGAACATGTTTTTCATCATTTTTAGCTGAAAAATTTAATTTTATCGATTTATGTAACTACATGGAAAAAAAATATCAATATCTTTTTCTTACAAAAAAAGGGTCATGTTGGATGAACCCCAATTCCCAGGTATAAAATTTACAACATTCTACGGTAGATGGCACTTCAATTCCTCTTTCGATGGTTTATTTTGCCAGCCGCACCCTCTGTCAAAAACAAAAAGAATTTATATTGGATTAAAATCGTAAAATGGTGACCAAAGTTCGAATTGTTAAATAACCATGTCTATTGCGACTCGTTCAAATTCCGCTGTATATAAAAGAGCTGAACAACTGAAAAGATGGGAAGAATCGGACACGAATCGTGAACCAGTGTCTCCGAAAACGAAATCGCGTAGAATCAAGTTTTCTTCAGGATGTGTATTTCTTGCAGCATGTGCCGCTGGCGATAAAGATGAAGTTCTCAAGTTATTGGAAAAAGGAGCCGACATAAATACGGCAAATGTCGATGGATTAACGGCGTTGCACCAGGTAATTTTCATTATTCCAGGCTAAATTCCACCTGTAGCAGTGGCCTGATTTGAGTGACGTATAATAGTTGTCAAAAATGGCCATAATCAACAGCTGAGTTTTTAAATAATTCAGACAATCAGTTACCAGGAGTATAATATAAAGTAAGCTTAGTCTTCCATGAGGACTTTTGCTAAAATATTGTGAATGTTGAAAACTGAGCATTTGGTAGAGGACGACATACCTTTCAGTTTGCGTTTTCTAAAATTCTTCTCTGAAATATTTAAGATAATCATTGTATCGAATCATTCCTTTTTTTGCCTTGAAGACATGTACATGCAAGCTATTCCGTAATAAAATAATCGTTTGCCATATATCAATGTACTCCATGTTGTTATTTTTCCTAAATAATATATGGATGTAACCTCAAGATTATTAAGACTAGCCATTGAATTGATTTCTCATGAAAAAGTACTAAGGCCTACAAAAAAAATAAGAGAAATCGAATATTGTCTCAAAGGTCCACCAAAGGCATAAATTAATGGATATGTATGTTTAAGCGGCCAATTCTTTGAACTTGTATCCTTTCTTCAAATCCTAATAATGATGGCTCAATAACTTTACTGTTGTCATGACCTCCCATTGCATTCATTTTAATGTTGAAGTGATTTGAGAAAAAGGAGGTTATAAAAGTAAATATTTGGTTAAGGAATGATCATTACATGTAAAGTATGTTCTTGCCAGTTCAAGTAATATAATTTCAAATGTGTGTAGTGAATCAAACATTAAAGACAGCTGTTCCATGGCGCCAGTTTTAGTTAGTAATGTGAATACATATTTTAAAAGTGAAAAACCATTACTTCTGAGGACCTACACTTCTCACTCATGTAATTGGTTTCTTGAAATCCTCACAGTTTTCTCATATGTGATTGTGTCTATATGCTCATTCTATTTTACTTCATTTTCGAGTACTAAGTTCTTGATGTCATCAATTTGGCACTATTTCCAATTGTCTTGCTATTTATTGGTCTTCTCCCTTGTTGTTTATGCCACAATCAGTTTAATAGCAGTTTTGTAACTTTGCAGTTTAGCTGTGATTCATGGGTTATTTGTTTCTCGACATCGTATAATTTTTATATTGCTGTACTCATGGCTTTTGTGGTTGGTGCAAAATCTCAAAAGCTTATTATCTATGCTTTATTTGAATTTCATTACTTATTCTATAATTATTTAATTCACAACAATTTAACATTCCAATATAATGGATTCTCTTTCCACAATGCAATTTTCAATACAAATCAGCAAGGCTGTTTATTGGCAAAATCAGAGAAAAATCTATTCAATCTGTTTCATTTTTGTGAAGAGGATCACAGATGCATATGAAGATAAAGATTTGTCCTTGAGCTTATTCCTTGATCTCTCTATGACTTACGACTGTTCTAGCAGGACCACTTGACTGATCTCTCTTAAGATTTTGATCTAAATGGAAGATGGGAAAGAAACAAGGTCGTTAGGATCCACTATGATGATCATACCCTCCTCATGTCAGTGGAACTTCTGTGGCCTTATCTCGAACTTCTTGTCAATGCCACAATACATACAGATGAATGGTTGGAAGAAAAAACCTAATTTCAAATAAATCTAGGATCAAACTAACAAAATTTAATCTGAGAAACTATTTTCTACATATTTCTGATGAAATTTTCGCTTTGAGATTGTAATTCTACCATTTTAATACAGGGGTATTCACGAAGACTATTCATTAGAATATTTCAAAGAAAGACTCAAGATGAACATTTGCATTTTATAGTTAAGCTTAGTTAGGAGAGATGAAATCTTGGAAAAAATTTCAGATTCCTTTGACTTTTTTTTAAGTAGTACCCAGGTTTTTCATTGTTGATCACATAATTCTGCATTGATTTACGGTGTCACTTGCATATTCTTCTCAGAAAATTCGTCTGAAATCTGAAAAAATGCTTAAAATTTTCTCAAATAGGGTTCATTTCAAAGTTGATACATGAACATTTGCATTTTATGGTTAAGCTTAGTTAGGAGAGATGAAATTTTGGAAAAAAATTCAGTTTCCTTTGACTTTTTTTTAATAGTACCCAGGTTTTTCATTATTGATCACAACCTATTGAATTCTGCATTAATTTAAGGTGTCACTTGCATATTCTTAGAAAATTCGTATGAAATCTGAAAAATTCCTTAAATTTTTCTTCATTCTAAAGTAAATAACTTGTACATTTTAACATGAAAATTTCTAATTTTCTAGCTTCCATCTGAAAAGATACCAATGTAATTAGAAATTCCATTGAACATACAAAGTGTTTCTATTTCGATGTCAAAGTCTGTAATGAAAAACGTCAAAACTCATTTTTTTCAGATGAGAACCGATTTTTTTTATTGCTCAGTTGGTATAAGTATACTACTGCTCTCAAATAATCATTTCCTGAGATATTTAGTTAAGGGCCGGTATTATAAACGTGTCAACTGAGAATTGAGACTCAACTTCCGCTTGAATACAGGTTTTTATTTGCCAAAATGGCCCTAGGTCTAATGTTACTTCACCCTTTTCACCAGGGCATTCCAAATTACGTTCTCTAACGGATTGTGTTGCTCTATGAATATCTTCAGGGTCCCAACCATCAAGCCCCAACAACTTTAATTCTCAGATCCTGGTAATTCATAATATGATGTGCTGTGGATATTGAATATTCAAGGTCCTTATAGAATATCGATCATATATATAGCTTTCAAACCTACATCCTTTTTTTTACCTGACATCAATGAATCAAGTTTATAGAGCCTATAGAATATTAATATTCTGCTCTTCCTGAATACTCCTCCACATGCAACTCAATACGAAATTTTCAAAATGATACTCTTTTGAATGGGAAATATAAGCTGAGCTGGCTCCTCAGAATTTGAAATCACTTTTTCGAAAGCAAGATATTTGCAACTTTTCTAAAGGTCTGAGACTCTTACTACAAAACATACACTGATCAATTTATTACTGAGCCAATCTTAATAATGAGACCATTTTAGAAATTCATTTATACAGGGTGTAAATGAATAGTTGCGAAAAAGTTTAGGGGGTGATTCCTTGTAATAAAATAGGGTAGGCGAATCGCTGATGAATCGCAACAAAATCGATCCATTTTTGAAGCGGTTGGTGACGGACATCTTCCATTGAAAACGGCCGTGGTCGAAACGATGGCCAAGCTGGGATACGGCCAGGAAGGTTTTGCTGAGAGTTTGGTGGGAATTGCAGGAAATTATGTAGGTACTATGAGCTGCTTCCCTATCGCAATTCTGTTAACTCCGAACTGAACTGTTAACAATTGAACCGTTTGGAGGAGCAATTGCCCAGAAGCGGCCAATAACAGGAAAATTCTGTTCCATCATCCATCATGACAATGCCAAGTCACACACATAGATATGCGCAGTAACAATATGATTGAAGGGACCACTGGTAAATCAAAATTCATTATATCAATTAGTGAATGGAAACGAAAATTAATCTGAATTTTTTTTAAATTAATTATACATCGCGTAAGAAAATAAAAAAGAATGCACTAATGGGAGAAATAACATTTCTTACTATGAACAATCTTTCTAAATGGGGTTGAATTGGTGCAACCTATTGCCATCGAATCCTGGAGATGGTCATCGGTTAGTCATAATCAAAATGTATTTTCAATAAAATTAATGTGCGAAAACGCTGCTTCCCAATTATATGTTTATCCAAACATGGTACAAAGTTTCGAAGCCAATTTTTTCAGATCTGGATTTTTATTATCACATATATTTTATCCAAAATTCCTTAAAATGATCTTCTGAATAGTTTTGTTTTAACACAATGTTTTCTTGGAAGTAAATCATTTCCATCAGTAGAGCATTCCGAAAATATTCGCAGCTTCATTGCTCCATTCACCATCGCCTTGTAGACAGTAAATATTTCTGGGAATTTCCAGCACGTCCTCGATTTTCTTGAAGTCTGTTGATCTTTTTGTGAATTCTGATTTGATATCACTTTCAAAAAGTCTTGTATTGACCAACCTTAATCTCGAGACCAAGTGCACACTGTATTGAATCACCACAAATTTTATAATTATATAATTAAATTCATCTGGGTCCGCACAAGAAATGTTTGCTGTCTTCGGTCCCATAATCTAGTGGACCCAATCGGACTTATACAACTCAAGATAATTAAAACCATGTATTATTATTATTATTCAAATTAATAAGGGTTGAGGTTTTCACCTATAAAGCCAAAAAAAAAAAGAACAATCGAAATAATCATGAGGACACTCGACAAAAGTTAATTAAGAAAATGTTCAATACAGAAAACAACTTAAAAAAAATAAAACATGAAAAAAAAAGGGTTCAGCGAGCGCAGTCTACCGGAACAATCCCATCCATCTATCGTAGCGGTTCTTGAAAGCATTGACAGACCCCGCATTCACCACATCAAGCGGAAGACCATTCCATACATCAAACACCCTGTTGGACAAAAAGTTCATTCTCTGATTTGTTCTGAAGGTCTCTTTGGCTAATTTGAAAATATGGCCTCTCAATCTATTGACTCCACTTCTGAACATCGAACCAATGTCAACACCACCAAAGCAGAAATGCAGAGCTCTAAACGTTTTATGGTGTCTCCCCTAGATCTGCGGTCCTCGAACGTTGTGAGCTGAAACATTTTGAGACGGTCTTCATATGATAGACGAACCCGTCCGAAGGGTATTCTTGTGTTCCAGCGCTGCACAGACTCCAACATATCTAATCTAGTTCTCTTCTCAGTGACGGCGACCAAGCTGGACCAGCATATTCCATGATTGGACGGACAAATGATTGATACAGGAGCTTCCATGTTGTAACATCACACCTGGGAAATGCCTTCTGTAGTTGAAAGGTGATATGCTTCGCCTTTGAACAGATGGACATGATATGATCAGACCAACCCAGGTCCCTTGATACAATCAAACCCAGATCGCAATGACGGAACACCGATAACAGGGTTGTCCGGTCGACGTTATATGCTATTTTCGGGTTATTTTTCCCGATGTGAAGGACGCGTCTTGAAGGGTGTTTTTGGACTGGACGTAGTTGTATAATTTTGTATCATCGTCAAACATATTACATGGAGATTTTATGGGCGAAGGGAGATCACATGTATACATAACTAGCTGGCCCGGCGAACTTTGTTTCGCCTCAGAGATACATAAAGTTGTATCAACAAAACCTTGGATTTTGTCAAGTAGGAGGTATATTAGGCAATGTTAAAGTACAAAATATACAAAAAATTTAATTACACTGAAATAGGTAGGTATGTACATTGTTATTTACATGAAAAGACTTCACTTCATTTAAGCGGTACCTTATTATTACTTAAAAAATGTCTCATTGTAGTACCTTCTTTTCACGGGTGAAAGAATAATAAGAGCAAAAGGTTTGCTGACTCGTGAACACGCAACATACAACTGGTCACGAGAAAAATAACTATTTTCTACCACACACACTCAAGGATTGGCCTTGGGATTTGTTAATTGTCATAGCAAACGCTAGACGAATTGGAAATGGAATTCTCTTATATTCAAATGGCATATCTGTTGGGAACATCGGAAATCTGGGAATAAGAACTTCCTCACCTTCATATTTTCCTTTGAGTATCGTGCAATGTGCAACTATCTGTTCTGCTCGAATTCTTTCTACTAACCAGATGAGAATGTGTGCATGTGGCAGGCCTCGTTTTTGCCATCCAATTGAATACATCCTGTATCCCCGAAGACATGATGTTTTGTAATAAAATTCATTAGTGACTTCACTTTTTGATTGCAACAATCCACGATATCTCAGCAAATACTTATCAGCATTTTGACGAACCATTAAACGAAATGAATAATAATTTCGTCATAAAATTTTCCGTAGTGTTCGGAAAAAAGATAGGTGTAATAACACATGGACTCAGATGCATCAATATTATATTAGCAAATATACTTTACCGAATTAATATAAAAAATAATACTTTCACGAAAACGCTTTTAACCGGAGCGACATCTATTGGCGTTATTCCCAAGAAAGAAAATTATTTCCTATTTTTTTTTTCCATTTCATCAAATTTTTCAGGGTTTTATGGTATTTTATGTTAACCCCGCCGTAGAAGAATACAACAAAACAACTTTCATAAAAAAAAATTCATCCAATCTTGAGTTATAAATGGTGTAACCAACAATATGGCCGACTGAGTTTTATATATTAAGATAAGAAGTATAGGACCTAGGACAGACCGACAGGTGTGTCTTTAGTAGAGACCGCGCCTCCAACACGCACACGGTAAGATCGCGAGGACAGAAAAGACTTGACCCAATCGAGGATTTCGATTCGATATTGGATGAATAATGGTTTTCTTTTTACCACACGTTATATTATACACAAAGTGAAACCCAATTATTAAAAACGTAGAACTAAACGATGAACTATAAATTTCATATCAAAACGTATATATTCATATTCAGAAATGTGAATCGCGAAAGTCTACATGGCGATAAGATTCATTCATTTCGAAAAATTAAACTAAAAGTTTCAGGAAGAAATAGACGTCTCTTGAATATTTATTAAATTCATTATTCTATTTACCTTGTTCATATCATAAGTATTTCATAAAATTTCCCAGGTTTTGCGATTAATACGAGTTAGTCATCTTTCGGAAAATAAACGCTACTCTTTTTTTTTGCAGATTCTGAATCTGCAATTTCTTAAATAGATTCTGTGCTAGTTTTTTTCTTGGTATAAAACAAGCTTCTGATAGTATCGTCAGCATCTCGAACAAGGAAACTTGTGTTGAGATGGTTGAGGAAGCAGAAAGTTGTAATCAAGTAATCTGGAGTAAACGCCAAATAAAATCATCAGTCTGGACTTCAGAAAAGTGCATTAGGTGCAATATTTTTTATCATCTGCATTATATATTAGTTTCCTTTAGGTGAATTTGACAAATAAATAGATTTATCGAGATTTATTCGTTCTCATAAACATAATATACAATAATAGCCTATAGCAATAATATACAATAATAGCCTATAAGTAAATAAAGAGCTTTCAGATCTAAGATGAGAGGAACTCCTGAATTCTGAAGCATTCTCTTTACATCAGAAATTGTTTCAAGTAAGATTTGAAAGACAATTTTTATGGTTTGGATGACCTTGGGAATTTTATTGAAAATGTTACAGCAGATATTCCGACCTATTCTGTTTGCGTATTGCTATGAATCTTGCTGTTATAGTCATATTGCTATCTTCCTAATTTATATGGCATTGATATTACCTATTTTGTTCCGAGAGTTATTGCAATGTTGATTATGAATTTTGTTATAGCAATATTGCTGTCAGGGTCTTCAAGAAGATAGCAATATGGTTATGAGCGAACAGAATCGCACTGATAATAGGTGAATTGAACATACATTCTAGGTTCTGTTGATGATACAACTGTTGGGAATGAAACATTTTCGAAAAAGATAAAGATGTGTACGAGTTTATTCAAAAGTTGTTAGCTAAGGATGAACTCAATCTTAATAAAAGGAAACTAAACACTAAAATAAACTGAACACTGAAGAGAGAATAACTATTTTCCATTAGTTTACAGAATTTAAAGTGGTTAAAGGTGGACTTTCGAGTCGGACGTCTATAGCGACAGTGACGATGCGACAGTGACAAATGTCGACAATGCCGAGCTTGAACTTCTATTGTCGTGTTTTCGTAGTTGAAAGTCCACCTTTATTTATAACCGATTTCAGGCGAATAACCTGGTCATCATTGGTAATTACCAATTAGGACCGACTGTACGTAACCGTTGTCATGAAGAAGTAAGGTTAGGTATCGTTTTAAATTCTTATGTATGTATAATTCTTTCTTCCGTTTAGAGCTCTTAGAACCACATTGTGAAATACGATTCAAATATAAAATTTGGTTATGTATTTGTTTCGTTTACAACGCTAACGTCAACTTTGGTCCTGAACCGTATTCAATCGATATTTGGTTATTCACGGTTATCCCTGAAGGCTATAACCGTAGATAACCGTGGTCATTACTGGTTATTCGCTTGAAATCGGTTTATATCGATCAAACTTTGAAATGGTTACAAATGTTCAGCTGTGTCTTTCTTCTGAATGAAAGGAATGACAAAAGTTATTTTGTACTTGTGGTTTTCATTCCATCGCTCCTAGGCCTTAGTGAGATTCCTCAGAAGCTCTAAGGAAATTCTGTGTACACTCGATCTCCAGCAAAATGACAAAAATTCTATACCTTTCAATTTTATGAAAAAAATACTGAAGCATAATATGGAAAGATATACATCTTTCCATATTTTGTATACACAAAATGCTATGTATTGTTCAGTATGAGTTCAGAAATGGACTCTTTGATCAATGAATTTGGGTGTTAGGAATTCAATATTCACATTAATGTTCAATTGATCTAAAAGACTGATTGGGAAATGATGTTATTCCCTGCGCATAATTTTTTTTTACCAGTTTGCAACAATATCATGTAATTATCCTCATCAATATACATAATTAATGAAGAATACAGAATAATGGACCTTCCTCACCCTGAGTTTGAGAATTGACAATAAGAACAGAGAATTTGTAAATTCATTGAATATGGAATTTTCTTGAGAGCATTTGTGATCACATTACAGTGACATAGTTGAAAGGTGTACACTGTAATTTTGAGGTCGATATTTTCAACAAAGGAAGTCTTCTGTTGTTATACATGACAGGGGGACCGGAAGAAACATCATAAGAATATTTTTCTCTAATTATGTGTCGAATCCGTTCATTCTGTCATACTTGTAGAACAAAAGCGTGCGGGAATATCTCATTTTCACATAGATTTCATTATTATACTCGGAACTGCCTTGTATGGATTTATCTATTATCTGTCAAAATGATGATACAGAAAACAGTTCTGCCAATCAATATTTTTCAATGCAAAAATCACGTAAACGCTATTTCGGTATATTCCATCAATTTTAATAAAAATCCAATGAATTGGAAAACATAATAGGTAATCTGTTACTGAAAGGACATTGTAATACTTGTTCAAAAAGTCGCTCATTTCTGACTCGTTTTCTGAATTTCGAATATTGCCTTCTGCACATGTAATATAATCAATCATCCAAAAACATACTTTATTGGAAATAACTAAATGGCCATCGACCGAGTTCCTTCAGCACTTCAGTTTATTTTTACAAAATGAGCGAGAGCATCGATCACGACAGTCGTGATCGATGCCCTCTGGTTGCTGGTATATTCAACTCTTTTGTACTGTATGTTCTCTAAATTTATATATATTTACGCGGAAAACCAGAAAATAATAGCCCTGAAGATGGTCTAAATATAGACCGAAACTGTCGGCATTTTATTAAAATTGGTTTTCTTTAAAACCCTTGAGACCTCCAAACCCATCAACCATTCAACATATATATATGTATGTATTATATTGGGTCAGGTGATCATGTCCGGAATCAGTTGCCATATAGTTTTGTGTGGTGTTTCCTATGTATTCTTCTGTGTGGTCCTCTATCGATGCAGAATTCACTCAATATTGACATTGACTTCCCTCGTTGAAAATATTTTCGACAAGTCATTTAACCTTTGTTCTATTGGAGTTATTTTGGTTAAGTCATACAAGAGCTTATTGGGGGGATTGTGAAGAGCATTCATTGGGTGTCTCATTTTGGTAATGTAATATAAATAACTATCACGATATGAGTTTCATTAATTGAATTTCTCATTTCTATTCCCATAATGAACAAATTATTTTCTTGAATATCGTTCTCAATCGATTTTTCGATGATGGTTAAAAAAAATTTTTCATTTCAGGCATGTATAGATGACAATTTGGACATGGTGGAATTCTTAGTAGACCATGGTGCCGATGTTAACAGAGGTGACAACGAGGGTTGGACTCCCCTTCATGCTACTTCTAGTTGTGGATTTCTCTATATCGCCAAATATCTCATTGAAAAGGGTGCTAATGTTGCAGCTGTCAACAATGACGGGGAACTGGCTATCGACATTGCGGAAAGTCAAAAAATGGAGGATTTCTTGAAAGAAGAAATAAACAAAAGAGGTGAAATTGCTGTTGTAAATTTAACATTTAATTTTTTGTAAAATTAGAATACAAATGGTTTTTTGAATCACGTCATACAATCAAGATATTACCTCTGCTATCGATACAGTGTTTAGGTAAAATTAGAGTAATATTTTCTGTTATACCATTGTATGACCTGACAGGTATTACTCAACTTCAAATTAAAAAAACTCGTGATCAGTTTCATCAAAAAGTACCATTAGTAATGTCCGGGCTCAGTGTAATGTTCACCTTTTATTTGATATGATTGCACCACCTTAATCAAACATAGCTACAACTTCAAACAGTATAGTAATGATTTGTTCCTAGTAACTTTTCAATATCCCCACTAAGAATTTTTGATGTTCTGGTTATTTCTACCAGATATTTTAAATATTTTATTTTTGTTTGAAAAAAGATTTCAGGTAATTGGTAATTTTTAAAACACCCTTCGAATATAGGTTGCTTATGATAATAGTGGTGGAGATAATATACAATATACCTGCATTTCGACCCGGATATAGGGTTAATGTGGAAAGCCTCGACGGGAGAAATGAATATACGCGGGGATCCATGCTTTAAGTGCCACATGGGATGGAGTTCGGTCTGCCATCACTAGGTGTCGCTTCGGTTATTTAATTCTCCGAGGTGCTCACCAGAATGGTTTATAGTTTCGTGACAGTGTTCGTTGTCGAGTTGGAGAATTATGTTGCACTGATGAGGGGTAACAACCCCGAAACCGGTATGCATCTATTCCCTTCTCGGCGACGACGCTATTTCCTGTGGTTTACTTTCAGCATGGATCTCCGCTAGTCCACGATCGCAGTTCGGAAATTAATTTTTCCGAATTGTGACCGTTTTCTTCTTGCATAATATACAAGGCGAAGTATAGCCAAATATCTTCTTATGTGAGACTAGCTGCCTGCTCTGTTGTTTACTGGAACTCTTTAATATTTTATAGTTGGTGACGGTTTCATATTATATCCATTGATATTTATACTTGGTGAATTTGGGTTGATTATGTGATCAAAGATGATAAACTGAAACTTAGATGGATTTGGTTTCAATCTTCATTTGTGGAACCATATTGTGATAGTATTTACTTGTTCTTGTAGGTTTTTTATACAACCTAGAACTGGTTGTTCATGTAACATCAGTGTTTTGTTGTCAGCAAATTGTAGTACAGTCGACTCTCAATAATTCCAACATTTGATAATTCGAAGTAACTGTCAGGGGACCTATTCTTGACCATTCGCAATTTATGCGAGCGTTCGCATCTATGATATGACTCATAACCGTTCGTATTTCACTGCGAATGGTAATGCGTACTCGCAAAGGTATGACAGTTCGAATTGTTTCACCAGAAATTGTTGAATTGACATTGAATTTGGAAAAAAGGTGTTCGATTTGACCGATATTTACCTATATTCTCCGCATAGCTCAATGTTTGAACGGACAGTGGCCTATTAATCTGAGCCATAAATAACCTCCGAAGTAAAAATTATGACATATGAGAAACTTGGTTGTTGAATAGTTTACACCATCAGGTATATTTGATGGGACTTGTTACCACATGAGATTAATAAAAGCAATTGAAAAAAATTAATGAATAATAAAATCCTGTCGCTTTTCATTTCTGCAAAAAAAATGTAGGTAATGATTTTCCAGATTCAGATTCTATGTTAAATTCAATGTTTCGAGAGTAGTTGGATACGTCTATTGCACCCATGTATATAATCCATCAATCTACCAACGAAAGAAGATAAGGAATTTCCATAACATATTCATTTCAATCAGTAAAATTATCACTCGATCATGTTGACCGGCCGCATGACTCACTAACGTTCGTATTTCACTGCGAATGGTTTTGAGTACTTGCAAAATTGAGCGAAGGGTTTGAAGATTTGACAGTTCGAATAATAACAACATAACCAATATATTTGGAATAAATAATAATTAATTTTGAATTATCGAAAATCCCGATTCCCATGAGAAAACATTTAAAAAACATTGCAATTCCATACATGATTATTATTTTCAGTCTTAATGATGTTTCATTATGGTAAAAAACATCTTTGGTTTTCTCCGTCTCTTCCATTGTGAATAAAAAAGATACTAGATATATTGAACAAAATTTATGCCGTTATAATAAATATAACCAAGAGAATAATAATATGATGAAATGACAGGCTACAATTTTTTTTGTAATTTTATCTAAAGCAAAAGCAATCCGCTCTTCAACAGCAGCCGATTTTTCTTTTGCTACTGCTATTCTCTTAGAGATTGCAATTTGTTTATTGTAATAATGTTTCTTGATTCTATTTTTTTCATCAAGAGACTGCTTGTAATGCTAAGCAGATTTTTTGCTTCCGGAATTTATAAAATTGACACAGCGAAAAATTTATTCATGTTTGCTTCACAATTCTCAGTTTCAAAAAAAAGTGTGTGCCCCCTTGAATGAACCCGAAATTTTAAATCATAGGGTTGATTTCCCAAGCACATTCGAGGACCTGAATAGTATGAGACTAGAGTATATATCCTTTTATCCCTCAAAAATTTCCCCGAGAATAGTAGATGTTTGTTTTTTAATTTCTATGAAAATTTAATTTTCCGGGAGAAGTGGGTTGAGTGGCTTACACTAACATAGCCATTTATCCCCCAGAGAAGGAAGATGAGAAATTTCCAGAATTTATTTATATCAATCGAAAAGGTTATCATTCGATCAATTTTCAGCTGGTTGGTAGTAAATTGAGGAAAAAATTCACTTTCTTATTTGACCACTCACAGATATGCTATATGTATCTCAGAATAACAAATGTAAACTCAAGATATCCAGGAAGTACATATGATGCGTTTATTTCGAGAAATTCAAAGATTTTGAACACCCCAACAAATTTGCATAGCCGAGTACATACAAATTATTATTTAACTATTAATGTTATTGAACAAATTATCATTAACTCCAATCAGGTGATGCCGGATATTCACTCTAAGTGTTCTGACCATCATGGCTCATGACATCGCAGGAAACTGAACCCCCTAGGAATACTCCAAACGATGAAACAGATTACTCAAGATTTTCATTTTATTTCACTATGAATTTCTTATTTCATTTGGCTTAACTTAGACGACCTCCTAGCAATTTGGTCCAGCTTGGTAGTGCCCACCTCCAGTCAAGTCTGTAACAAGAGTTGGATATAATTGATAACAAGAATTAGAAATAATTATTATAATTATATAATTATTGTATTGCTTCATGTTCAAATTTAAAGTACCTTTCTCGAAGATTTCCAATCTTAATTGGTACTCCACCAACTGTTAGAATATTTGAAATTTCTCCCAAAGTTTTTAAGCTCTTTTCGTAGTAAAACTTTCCTGATATCAGTGATTTTTGATGTACTCCAACAGTAGCTTCTTCTGCTTGACGAAGGCGTAAGTGTTACTTTTTGTTCATGTTTTCCATCTTCGATTTCTTGATTGAAGAATTACCGAAAAATTCGAATAAAACACAACTCACGGCTCGGAGGAAGAACATAACCACAAATAATACGCCAACAAGCGACACAAATGTCACAAATTGTTACATCTGAACTACGAGCCGTGACGTATATTGATGGTTGCCTATTGTATCCGATGCGTTGGCAACGCTTTGCGAGCGGTTCAGAATACCGGTTTTGAAACGTATTCGCAAATCGCCATTCGCAAATATGCGAACGCTCGCAAGAATTGCGAATGGTCAAGAATAGGTCCCCAGGTCTCCCGAAAAACACTCGCTAAATCAAAATATTACAATGAAATAAGGTACACTCAGTAATTTGAAGCAAAAAAATCTCAAGAAGAACAAAAATACTTGATAATTCGTAGTTCTTTCACTCATATTTTCTATATTTCGAAGTTGCGAATTTCAACTTATGTTAAAATTGTCATTCTCGGTGCCGTAGACTCCATTAATTGTCCGGTTTTTTTTTGTGTATCAATACAAGTATGAATACCTAGTACAAATGCTATTAGAAAAAAAAGATTTCCCCTGTTTCAAATGTTTATCTTCCCGCGACTAACAAATAAATTTTTTTAAATGCACCCATTCAACCCATTTGATTTTTCCCATTGATATAATGAATCTCTCTATATTTTGGACCTCTCGATAATTCGAAGTTTTTTACTGGTCCCTTAAAGTTCGAATTATCGAGAGTGGACAATACATATTGTTCCTAGTTAGGTTCATGTACATATCATACAGTAAAATGTATGCCCTGCGCTGGACTTAACTGACTAAAAGCAGTATTGTTTATTTTTAACAGTTAGTTTTCTGTTCTCTAGGAATTGCTGACATATTTTTAAGTAATATGGGAATTTTGTTTCATTCAACTTATGTATAAGTTCTCTGTGCCACAAACTCTCAAAGGCTTTCTGGATGTCCAGATTTTGCCAACATCGATTTCTGAACACTAAATTCGGAACCAGATTGAGTACTGAGTCATAAATCAGATACGTGTGCATAATTGTGCGATAGTATCGAAAATGGCATACTTCTTCGGAAAATGGAAATTCATGGAGTTAGAGGAAAAGCGTTGGCTATTTTCGAGTCATACTTAAAAAATAGGACTCAGGTGGTCTCGTGGAAAAACGAGATATCGGAGGTGAATGTTCTTGAGTATGGAGTGCCCCAGGGATCAATTTTAGGTCCCTTATTGTTTTTAATATACATCAACGACTTACCGCTGAGTGTACCCTGACTTCAATGTATGCAGAGGATATGAGCTTTGTGAATGACTGACTCATCTGGAAAAACAGACCTAGAAAACAGAAGTGCCGAGACTTTGGCTCATGCTGAAAAATGGTTCAGTACGAATGGATTAAGGCTCAATGTAGATAAGTCTCACCATATGGTGATAGCAAGTAATGAAGGTACGCAGTCTATAAAATTGTTGGGTATAATAGTAGACAATCGACTCTCTTGGAACAGTCACATAATATCGCTCTTGAAAAAACTCAACAGCTATATTCACCATACGTAGGATGAGGGAGGTTGCTGGTCCGGACATATCAAAACTGACATTATGCAAACTTCCACCAGACCGCTATATACGGCATAATATTATGGGGTCATAGTCCCGGACTGTTAAATAAAATAAATCATATGTGTTCAAGATGTCGTCAAGTGAAGACGAAGATTGTGATCGCTCCGCGAATAAACTGAACACCGATGAAGTGAAATTAAATTTGTGTAATCACTGCAACAAAGAAGTTGTGGACGCTATGAATTGCATCAAATGCAACGCAATGTTACATAAATCGTGTTGGAATAAGGCAAAAAAGTCAACATCATCGACGTGCATGCACGTATTAAATTTGGATAATGTTGAAGAAGCATCTACAAGATCTGTAACAACTCCAATTAATGACCAGAATATGGAAAATGAATATTGGAAAATGCAGGTAAAACTCTTGAATGATTTACTTGCTGAAATGAAGAGCAAAAATCAAATTTTGATGCAGAATAACGAGCTCCTTATAGATAGAATAAAATATCTTGAAAAATCCAATACAGTACAAAAAACAAGTAAACAAGCGCTATCTTCAAACAAACCGAAGTTGTCGCTCTCCATACCGAAAACGCAGAATGAAACTTCACCTGTCATATCTCCATCAATTTCTGTTTCGGCACCGTCAACGTCAACGCATAACACTTTAGAGGTAAACAAAGACATAACCAACAATGGAAAGGAAAAAAACGAGCATTTATTGTGGACTACAGTTGTAAATAAAAAGAATGGAGGGAAATCAAGACAAATTCAATCAGAGGAAATTAAACACACTTCTATTAGTCATAATCATCGAATGAAAACCGTAACTTGTACTGGAACTGCAAAAACAAATTCAAAGGTGAAAGGGGCCATAAGGAAAAAGTGGATTTACGTAGGTAGAATAGCTGGGGCAGATGTTTCCGAATCAGATATTAGGCAGTATCTTTCAGATCAACAAGGTTGCGGAATGATTGAGGTGAAAAAACTACCCACGAAGGGAGCGAACTCATCCTTTAGTATTGGTTGTCCTGACGATTCACTGTTTCATACACTAAATGATCCAAATTTCTGGCCAACTGGCGTCATCCTGAGAGAATTTAATTTCCGAAATTTTTTTCGGAAACCGCTGGGACAAATGTCACGATAAATAAAACAAAGTGCCAATTACATAAGAAGTTTTCGAATTCGTCAACATATATAGACAACACACAAAACATAAATAATTTCAATCAAGTTAAACAAGCAAATAAAACACGAAGTAAATCGAATAAATCAGACCATGGAAGAGTTTCAAATGACAAGAACGAGATTTGCATAATACATCAAAACATACAATCTATGAGTACAGCTTTTAACAAATTGGAAGTTTTAATCGCCCAGGAAAAGTGTGATGTTTTTGCAGTGACGGAACACTGGAGAAGTGAGGAGGAGCTTGGACATTACAATTTCACTGGTTACAACCTAATCTCGAGTTTCTGTCGAGATTCTGGACGTCACGGAGATAGTGCTATTTACTGTCGTTCTAACATTGATGTAAGAGAAAGAACTAACTTGAAGTCACTTAGCGTATTAAAAGTTGTAGAATGCTCTGCTGTAGAAATGAAAATTGGAAATGATAAATTCATAATTGTCTGTATATATAGACCAGATACTCCACCATATGCAGATATAGATATTTTCTTTGAAAAACTAACTTATATATTAGAACAGAGTTTACTGGAATCAATGAAAATCATTATCATAGGTGATTTTAATATTAATGTATTAGAAAATAACAAGTTAGCATGTGATTTTAGGCTTCTTCTTGCTTCTTTCAATATCAAGATGACAATCAATGAACCAACAAGATTGGCATCTAAGTCTTGTCTTGACAATATCTTAACTAACATAGATGGTAGATCTAGTGTACTTGAAGCTCACATATCTGATCACTCAGCTACAAAATTTATTTTCAACATCATAAGAAAACAAACAAATCGTACTGAAAGTATCTTAACTAGGCAAATTAATGACAGATCAATGAGTAATTTTTTATCTGATTTGGAAAATATTAACTGGGATGAACTTTACTCAATTGAATCGGAACAGGTCAATCAACAGTGGAATTTTTTCTTTGGTTTGTATAAAGAGATCTTCGACCTTAACTTTCCCAAAATCAAAATTAAAGTTTTCAAACAAGAAAAGAATGACATGAAAATAATTGATGAGGTTAAATATCTGAAGAACTTATTGGACAAACTCTTCATTCTTCAGAACTTCAAGCCAGAACTAAAAAAATCATATATAACTATCAAAAAACTCTATGACAACGAGCTTACTTCAATGAAGAGAAAATTCTATAATGAACTCATTGAAAATTCCAGAAATAAATCCAAGTCGGTATGGGATATAGTTAGCAAGTTCACTAATAACAAAAAGAAAACAACTGATCCAAAAAATATGATGGAGAACCCTGTTCAGTTGGTGGAAGACTTCAATAATTACTTTACGGATATTGCTCCGAACATCTGTAAAACTCTGTCACAACCAGGAGACTCATTCACTCCTAAATTTTCCTTTTCCAATTCTATATATATGTTTGATGTGGATGAGGTTGAATTATTAGCTGGTGTCAACTCTTTGAAAAACTCTAATGCAAGAGGACATGATGATATTCCTCTCAGTGTAATAAAAAAATCCTTTCACACAATTGCTCCGTATCTTTGTCACATAATTAACTGTGCGTTTAAATTTGGAATTTTTCCTGATTCCCTAAAGATTTCGATTATTACACCCCTACATAAAAAAGTTGACTACAATAACTTGGAAAATTACAGACCCATCAGCTCTTTGTCGTCCTTTGCAAAGATATTTAAAAAAATTCTCTCAAATAGACTGTTGAATTTTTTCAGAAAGTTCCAAATACTTAATGATTGTCAACATGGTTTTATCAGGGACAGGAGTACTGACACAGCCTTATTTGATCTGACAAGGGCAATAATCCGGTCATTAGAGTCGAAAGAGGTACCAGTAGGTCTATTTCTCGACCTCTCCAAGGCCTTTGATTGTGTAGATCACAATATCTTGCTTTATAAATTAGAGAAATGCGGTATAAGAAACAATCAACTCGAACTGATCAGAAGCTATTTGAATGGTAGAAAACAAAAAACAACTATAAAAATTGATGGTACTGTTTATGAATCTAACGAAAGACAACTTCTGATGGGAGTGCCTCAGGGCAGCATCGTAGGACCCCTCTTATTTGTGATCTACATCAATGATTTTGCTAGAGCATTAGACATGAACCAATATCATCTGGTTATGTACGCAGACGACACAAATATCTTAATAAAAAAAGAGACCCCATCTTCTTCGATTGAAACAACTAAAAATGTTCTAAATCTTGTGATTCAATGGTTTGCACAAAATAAGCTCGCTTTGAATATAAAAAAAACCGAATGCATTATGTTCTCACCAAGTGGTCGGGATTTTGGCGTTCAAACCTTGCAATTCAATAATGTAGAAATAAAACTTAACAGCTCCAGTAAATTCTTGGGTGTAATGTTGGATTCGAGGCTTAGATGGGAGGAACATACAGATTATGTCCTGAAGAGATTGTGTTCAGTAGAGTACAGTTTGAAGGTTGTGAAAAGACAAATAGGGGGAAACATCCTAAAAACAGTTTACTACGCAAACGCTCAGTCAATAATGTCCTACGGTATAATCTGCTGGGGAAGCTCTAACCTGAGTTCAATATTTATCATTCAGAAGAGAATTTTAAGGCATATGTTTGGATTAGCATACAGGGAATCTTGTAGAGGTTTATTCAAGAAAAATAACATTTTGACCATTTACGGTTTGTATATTTATAGATTACTCATATTTTTTCACAAAAACCAAGAACTCTATAAATCTTTCAAGAATATAAACAATTCAAGACGCGTAGAACCATATTTCTATCCGAAACATTCATTGTCTTTAACTGAAAAACATCCAGAGTATGCTGCATTGAAATTATTTAACGCATTACCTAGAACTTTGCACATGACAAAAGTACACAAAGAATTTAAGAAACATCTATATAAACTTATAATTGATTGTGAGCCCTACAATATGGGAGAATATTATGAATTTTGTAAAAATATAGGTCCAAATTGATTTATTTGTAGATTCCCTTTACTGTTCATTTTATGCCTCTGTTTATGAAGGCATCAGTTGCCAACCTGTTTAAATTTATTACTCTATTTTTTGTAATTGACCAATTTCGTAACTTTGTCATGTACTTTGACAATTTGGGAAATAAAAATTATTATTATCATTATTATTATGTCCTCCTGAAAAAAAAAGAAGCTGTCAGAGCTATTTTTGGACTCCCAAGAACCATTTCATGCAGAGAGCTCTTCCGATCATTGGGTATACTCACCGTCACCTCTGTATATAAACTTACCTGTATACTGCATGTCCACGACAACAGAGATAGATACAGACAAAACAATGACCAGCATCACTATCTATCTATTCTATAATAGACTACCCTCAAAACTGCAGATGCTGCCGCGACATAAGTTGTCGAAGAGGATAAAGGAATCATTATTACGAAATACTGTTTACAAGTTCGAAAATTTCTGGGACATTAATTTCTATGAATAAGTTTTATTTCTATAAAAATATTTAACCTTTTTTTGTATACGTATTTTACTGATTTGTGTTTTTATATGTGATTTTATAGTGTATATTATGAACTGATTATTTTGATCTGCCATGTAATCAATTCTTGATGGTAAATAAATGATGATGATGATGAATAATATCTTGCATGTATTATGCGTGCGCATCTGATTTAGGACTCAGGACTTGAATTAGTTCCGAATTTAGCGTAGTGGCAAGCGGCCCTTAGATATAAGGATTGAAATTTTTCATAGAATTTGCCTAGAACTGGAAGCAGTGTTATCAGTATGTTCTTTTAGACTTTTCTGTTATTTGAACTTGGTATATTCTAGTAGCGTGTTTAAAGAGTAAAAAGAACAAACGCATTCAAAATGAAATAAGGAAAATATTAAAATAATATTAATATATTTCTACTTGCTACGTGTTACACAATTGTTGTGAGATTGTGCATTGGACTCTGGAGCAAGCTGTGACTTCGGAGCATTCAACGACTCATCACATTTCTGTAATAATGATAATAATAATATAATTTATTGATTCTCTCAGTCATAACAATTCAATGTATAGAAAAAGTCATGAATAGGTAATAATCAATTAACAAAATTTTTCAAATTATCGAACAAGTACTCATTCACAGTGTAGTAACATTTTTGCAAAAATAATGACCTAACTACTTTCTTAAATCTACCAAGAGTTAAGGCTTGTAAGTTAGGAGGGAGATGGTTGAATAACTTGATACCCTGATACATCAGAGACATTTCAAATCAAATTCAAAATTTATGCTTAGGAAACGACATAATTCCATTTTTTCTTGTGTATCTGACCCGTTTTGTCCAGGTGTGTCTATGATCCAGTTTGTCAATTCAGCGCATCATTCATCGGGATTATGGGGAGAGAAATATAGGCATTTTTGGTTAAATTTATAAATATAAGTTGTTGATAGTTAATAATTAAGACATTTCAGATTTTGTTTGAACATAATCAGTTTTTCCGTGGTTTTCGGACAAAGAGCTAGACTTTTGTGTCGGTTTAACAGGCTTGGTCTCATATTATTCAACTCATGTGAATGCAAAGTCGGCAATATACTGAAACGAGTATTCAAATAATTTTGAAGGAAAAACGGAAATTATTGAAGCAGGCGGGCCAATAACGACTAAGAACGAATTGCGGAATTAAGCGGCATTTATTCAGAAGAATGTGAATATTGTTCGTTGATTCATTTAAGGTACAGGTCAAGGCTATTAATTCTAACCAAGTCACTATAATCTGATATAATTCTTTCATTAGCTGAATTAATTTATAAGATATAGGTAAATATACCTCAGAGAAATTGGGACGACAATAAATAAGTGGAATATTATCTATTCTATGGCGAATCATTAAACAAACCAATTTTACAACGGACCCAATTTTCTACCCATTTTACTTTCTTTTTTATCTCAACGGATATTCAAACTGCTGTTTTCATTAAAAATAAATCTGTTTAAAAGAAATATCCCAGTTCAACTTGATGAAAATGAGCTAGTTGATCCAGCTCCTATCTTTTTGAAATCATGAATCAAATTTTACTGTGCCTTGATTTTTTCATAAGAGTAACTATTTCAGGTATCGATTGTGAGCAGGCTAGAAGTGAAGAAGAAAGAATAATGCTGGAAGATGCCAAAGAATGGTTGGTAACAAAAAGTTCCTTAGTGAATCTATCACATCCAAAAGATGGAGCCACACCTTTGCATGTAGCTTGTGCAAAAGGTTATACGGATGTTTTAAAGTGAGTAATTTTTTAATCAAAGTTATGAATTCTAAAATTTATGACCATTTTATCGTAGATTTTCAGCAAGTATCAATCTCCACTATCTAAATATGTATTTATTATACACTTTTATATACTTTTTTCATTCCAAATATCAGATAAATGGGTGATTCCGTTCAGGAGATAGTGCTTTCAATTTTCATTCAAATTTGAAAAACAGCATGTAAATCAGGATTCAGTACTCATAGATACTCATAGATATGTGGCTTTTTTGTGATCCTGTAGGTGTTCTTTATGACCCATTGAATTGTTTCCCTTGTTATTCCGGGCACCCTGTATATTTTTTTAATTCATATAGTATTTATTGTGATTTTCTGGAAGGGTTCTGCTGCAATGTGGGGCTGATTTGGATGCTCAAGATATCGATGGATGGACTCCACTGCATGCAGCAGCCCATTGGGGTCAAAAAGAAGTATGTCAATTATTAGCAGAGAATTCAGCAGACATGGATACTAAGAACTATGTAGTGAGTTTAATATTTACATTATTCCATATGTATGATTTTGTTTGAGCATCTAAATATAGCAGCTAGCCCTATTTATGTCTCAGGTCGTATCTCAATGCTTTCCTTAATGCCATTAAGCAGCTCATATGTAACACAACAGTTTCAATTTGTACCTACTGCTTTAAAAAGGAGCATTACTACAGCCGTCTTCCCTACATGCAAAATATCAGCAAACTATTGATATCTTTATACAGACTATAAAAGCATAGATGAAAATTCACAGCCTATCTCATCTTAACATACCTAGTTAAATATTGCTGGCTGCTGATTAATACATGCACTATCATATTTCCTAGCACATTTTCTTTTTATAACTCGAAACTCACCTAGGTTTTCAAATTGTTCTAGTTTTCATTAAGAAACTTTCCCCAGAAGTTTATTTTTCCGCCATATTCGTTTTTTACTTCCAGTCAGATGTAGATTTACTGAATTCATTATGATAGAGGACAGGGCCTCAGAAACTTCTCTGTGGATCTTAAAGTGTATGGAATAGTTATTAAATACAATAATTGCAGAAGACACTGCATTCTTCCACTAGTTCAAAATTCAAAAACGATTCAAGAAGTGGCGTGTTTTTGAATGAAGGAATGTCAGAATATGCCTTCAAATAGGTACTACATTTAAACTGTTGTTGCCAAAGATGAATATTGAACATTTAGCGCCACAGATTCCAACACATCTTAGATTTCTCTTATTTGAATTTCTTGACATTTCCTGTCCGTGACAGTTAACACGACATTTTGCAATTGTTTTAAATCAAGAGTACTCTTGCTATTCTGTTCATATAGATATTTGAAAACCAAAAAATACAGTTGATGAAATCATCGAACGACTTGTTTAGATCAGTCCTTATAGGGATTTTCATACCCGAATTGTAATACTTATTAATCATTCTTAATTTATCTTTGCTTTTTCGAATGCACTCACTTTATATTATATTATAATTTACATGATTATATATGAAAACCTCACCCCTCAACCCAAAAATTCAAACGCGGGAGACGCTGTGTTTTCCGCCTGAGTTATATGCTCTTGACCAACAAAAGTAGAATTAGGGCCAGTTTATTCACCTTCTCTGTAAAGTATTCGTTAACTACTTGCTCGTGTAATTTACAGATAACCTGTAAGTGATTTTGGGTATATTCGTGCTCATTTATCCTCTCGGTAGCTACTGCAGAGATTCAACAGTTCGAAATATTTGATGCCAAAGATAAGCTTATACAAAATAAGAGGGAGAAGGCGACTTTATGACAATTTGTGTCTGGCACAGAGTAAACTGTCAGCAAACGCCGCAAACGGTTGTATTTCATGCTCATGGTATATGTTCTCTGTTCTCTCTGTGACCTATCCTACCGACTGCCGTATGAAATCTCCGAAATCAAAGTATACAAACAAAACTATGAGGGTAGGCTACTTCCAGTAGACTTTTACCGACAGGTTGGAGTGGCCTGTAAATTCATCTGCTCTGCAACCAAGATTTAGAGACGACTTCGATCTACTGAGATTTGAATATACATTCAACTACGACGTTCCTTTCGGTAAAACGATACTGGACAATTTACTGTTAGGTTAATGAACTGGCCCTTATAGTTTTTGTTGCCTGTTTAATCAATCCACAGCTACGTATCCCTACAATACTGACCGGCTTCATTTGACCTGCACACTGTGCCCACTATCAAATTCACAGTTTGAAATTAATATTTAATATTACAAACTTTGAATTATGTTATGCTGTCTTACAAAAGTCAGGAGCGTCCGAATATAAAGCTGTCAGCAGAAGTTTTGAAGGTTTATGTTCTTAAAAACCAGAATGTATGTCCACTTTTTTATATTTCACCGATTTCACTTATTCTAAGTCCCTCAACTTGGGAAAAGTGAAAGAGATCACTGAAAATTAATCAATCATGATTTACCTGGAAACACTATACTTAACCAAGTTCATTCAAGTGTAGAGCCATTTCCGCAAATACCCGTCAAGAATTGAATATTTCAATTTTTTTTCCTTAGGGTCAAACTGCATTCGATTTAGCAGATTCAGACGTATTTAGATACTATTTGGAGGATTTGAAGAAAAAACAAAATAGAGAAGACATAATAATGAGGAGGCAAGCAAAGAAGAGAGTTGAGCTGGAAGATAGAATAATTGAGACTGAAACTCCTCCTAAAGTTAAGAAAGTAGAGGTAGAGATAACAGAGCCGAATGAGAAAATCAGTGATAAAATTGGTAAGTTTTTTTTGATAATCAGTTTATTGTTTTCACTTGAAGGATGGGGAAATCTTTAAACTTGTTGAAATTTGCGTCGCTTGTATTTTCATAATACTTCAATTATTGAGATATTTGAGCCATATAGAAATAAAAAAGTGAGAATTAGACTAGTATCTATATCCAGCTAGAGGAAAACTGATGCCACATTCAGACTAATCCAAATCTGAAAACAGAACCGGTTCATCATTTGTAGATTCTGAATTAAGAACATCAAAGTATAGACTACGAGTTAATTTATTTTACAGATATGGAAAATCTCTAAAAACCCCTTTGGCTTTCAAACCAAATTGATATTGAATACACCATTTTCGAAATATTTTCAGAGATACTTTTAGTTAATGAAATACTGTATAAAAATCAATTAATATGCACCATCAAACCTTTTAAGTGAAAAATATATTTGTAAAATTTTCGCTCGTAGTTTCCAACGTTTCGGCAAAAATTCGCCTGCTGTCTTTAGGGTTTAGTTAGGGTGGTCCTCTTGAGAAGAATCGGTTGAGTGGTTCTGACAAAAACCATTTGCCTATTTCATAATGTCTTGACTTGTACAAACCATACATTTATGCAGACTGTCAAGTGTACCTTACTGTTGCTGAGTTACTGCTTAACTCATAGGCATAGAAAAAGGGCTTTTTTGTGAGTCTCAGACGTCGTAGTCATAGAAGTAGAGGATTGTGATGAGATATTTTCTTGTGTTAACTGTCTTCTGGAGAATTGTGGTTCCAACCTCAAGTTCTACCTGGTGCGCCCTGGCCGGTAGCTAGAAGGCCGGTAGCTAGAACCCTCACCGTTCAAAGCAGCAAGGGAGGAGAAATTCCAACATCTGTGCACAGCTAATACCGAATTTTGCATCTGCAAATCTACCGGAAAGGGGTAGACTAATTCTGATAGTATAGAATTTGTAATTCAAATTCGAAACAAGGTACCTTTTCTAAATTCTAAAAATGTACGAGTCCAGAAGTACAAGTTTGGCAATTGGTGGTTAGCAGAACTATCTTACCAGTACACTGTGTCCCAAATTGGGTGAGACTGCATTGCTTCTTAGTTATTGAAGATAGAGACATGGAGTTTTCGCAACCCTGTGTCACTTCTTTGTAAAACTTTTAAATCTACAAACAAAAATATTCCAATTAATTTTGTTTCTGAAATACAGGGCAAAAACTAAAATGTTCACTTTTTTTCAGATGTAATTATTTCTCAGACACTGTATTAGATAGAAAAAAAAATGAAAACTGCTTTCAATAGATATTTTAACTTAGGAGTCAGTAGCGTGGATGATTTTTTTCAAATGGAACACTGTATATTTTAACGTCAAATTCTTGCATTTTTTTCTGAATATATTGATATATCACGACCTGACCATTAAGCTTAAAAAATTAGAAGAATCCATATTAATGTTTGTTTTTTCAATAGTAGGTCTTGAATTCATGCATAAATGCTGAACATGCATAAAAAATTCCAATATTAATATTGAAGTTTTTTTCGTTTTCACTATTCTTGAGTTTATGTTGAAGAATGATATTTTGAGTTTATTTTCAAAATATAATAAAATAAATAGGTTTAAGGCACATGGCGTTTCAAAAAAGTAAAAAAGCAATAATTGAATGCATGTGTAAAAGAATTCATGGTCTACTATTAAAAATACAAACAAAAATATGAATTTTTTTTTAATTAAAATTAATTGAAGGTTAGGTTGTCATATATCAATGAATTCAGAAAAATTATGCGAAAATTTGACGATATACAGGGTGTTTCATTTGAAAAAACCAAGTTTGTGCACAATCTTGAAAACAGTGCTCTGAAAAAAAATTTTCAACTACGGCACTGACTCCTACGTAAAAATATCTATTGAAAGCAGTTTTCATTTTTCTTTTATCTCATACAGTACCTGAGAAATAATTACATCTGAAAAAAAGTGAACATTTTCGTTTTCGCCCTGTATTTCAGAAACCAAAGTAGTTGGAATATTTTTGTTCATGGATTTTAAAGTTTTACAGAAAAGTGACGCTGAGATACAGTGCAGTTTCACCCAATTTGGACACAGTGTACTTCTCGGGATAACCATGAACGCGATTGAAATTAGGCCGAATGATGATGGAAAGTGGTTGTTACATCAGAAAGCTTGGGGGTCTAACGATTCTGAGCTAGGTAGCTTTTCTGAATTTTTATCTAGAAATGTGTCTTACTTTCGGTGAAACGTAAGTTTGAAATCTTTCAACATAAGTACCTAAAAACTTGAACTTAACCAAGTTCACTTGTCCTTTATTAGAGAGATATGGGACGAACTTTAACGTCGTGCACTATTAGCGTTATTTTTCAGCCTTGCGCTGCAGAACTTTCGTCAACAAAATAGGAGCGCGAAACCGAAATCAAATCGTTTTTCGTACTTAAACAGAAGTACCTACTGACAAAAATGCTCAACTCAGGAGGTAAGAATTGTTATTGAGTTCAGATTTCAATTTAATATTAAATCTGAAATCAAATGAAAAATTTACAGTTTTTGTAAAGCATTACTTCGAAGCTAAAAGAAATAACATAAAATATTACATACCTAGTAATTGCGCTTTAAGCTAAAGCTCACTTTTAAAGTCCACCCAATTTAATAATGAAATTAAATGGGACTTTAGATAAAGGAGACTTTCGGTGAAATGTTGCATGTTCGCATAACTGAAATCGTTTCATTCGACCTAAAATAGACAGTTGCAGTTGTATTTAACCACAGCCATCTTGAAATTGAACGAGGTTATGTTATTTTCATGCCTTGTGGATATAACGTTCGGGATCAAATTTAAAATATACACCTAGAAATTTGGGGGAAAAGGCCAATCACAAACTGAATATTACAAAAAAATGGAATTGATGATTCTGGCTGACAAAAGAGCAATAAGGGAGCATTGCCTTAGATTAACATCATAAGATTAAGAAATCGAAATAAGAAAAAAGAATTGAATAAACATAATCTTGAATAAGCATTTATTTTCACCAATTACATCAGCTAAATATAACAAAATGACCTGTTATGATTAAATTTCTAACATGTTTCCCATTAACTGCATTAGCAGAAATTTGTTGATTATCACCTAATTCCCTTTCCAAAATTATTAATAGGAAACATGTCATTGATATCAATTGAAACACTGCAGATGCAACTATAATTAGCCATATGGTGTCTAATTGTAGTCTCTCTCGAAATTGGAAATCTATATACGTTTCTAAACTCTCCATATTCCTCTAACCATATTCTCATTCCACAATGTTTCTGGTTCTTATGATTGGTTCATGTCATGGATCTTCTTCAGTTGATGAATCCGTTAAAGCAACTCTTCCATAAAGCAAAATTTTGCGCAAGACGTTATTCGTTTACCGCATCCCGTTATTAGCGTACGTCGGCGTTATCGGCTTCTTTCATATCTCTCTAATATTGAATATTTTACATTACCGTCGGATCTCAACTTTCAAATCTGGGATTATTCTAAAATATAACACAGTTATTTTTGTTAAATTATAATATGTCCAGAGAATAATTCCGAGCTTTTTAATCGTCACCTATTAATCAACGTTGCGCTGGTTATGCTTTATACATTGCCGGTGATGGTCCCATGAGTGACCCAAACATCACTGGTGATCCAAGTGAGTGATCCAAACATTACTGGTGATCCAAACATCCATGGCGTCCGTAGCTCAGTGATTAAAGCAGTCAGCTTGGGACAGCGAGGTACTGAGTTCAATACCGGGCTAGAGAAGAAATTTTATAGTTAAAACCAAAATGGTTTTGTCGTCATCTTAACTTTAAGATGTAACAACGAAAAATTTTAGTCGTTTTTTAAAGATATAGATATACGGACGTTTCCTATCTTTATACATTATAATATTTGCCCAGAATTATATTGAAATCTTGAAATACATCCATCCACCTTATTGGATTACATTTTCATACGAAATGGAATTAATTTGATATGAGAGCTATCATTGAATTGTACCTTTGTTTTTGCTGCACCAAGAAATGGAAGTATCTGATGATAGTGATAGCGAAACTGACACGGAAACAGAAAGCAGTTCTACAGAATCAAACAGTTCCTGTTCAGATGATGGTAAATTTGTGCAAGTTCATAATATACCAATTCTTGCATTTTAACACATTTTTATAATTAACAATTTTTGTTGAAGATTTATGTTTGACAAAGGAGTGAAATGTACCTACGTTTATTCATCTAAGACAAAAAAATTATTTACGATGTTGATTTTCAATACAAGTGCCCTTTTGAAAATTGTTAAATTGAGCTCTATAGCTCAATATAGCTATATTTTTTTGCTGATATTGTAGTTCGCCTAGAAAGTATTCAGTAAAAAAAGTTTTTTAAGTATGCATTTTCATAACCGGAATGATGAAACTGAAAATATAAAACATTTCATCTACTTATACCACGCCAATTCAGTCCCAAAGGCTGAATTGAACCTCTAGTTATACTTGAAACTACGATATTTGATATAATATTAAGGCCTGTGAAATTCAAAAAATTAAAAAAATTCATAATATGGCCCTGCTGGTTCATCTTCGATCTTTCCAAGATTCCAAGTCCTGCTTATCATAGAATAGTTGTTCTATCATACAGACTTGGATCAGCATTCCTGATTATTTTTACAAGTAACATCCAAAAATTCTCACCTTTAAGACATGTAAGAACTGTGCAATGAATGAAATGATTCATGCTGCCTCTGCTCCATAAGGGCCTCGAATTTAGGCATTGTCTCGGAAATTTTAAGGACATATATTACCTTTGCCATGTCATATGTTCCAGTTGGTACATTATTTGGGCTATTTCCATTATCTATACTGTTGGAATTTACCGACGTTTCGGCAAGCATTCGCCTGCCGTCATCAGGGTGTTGTTGGTCCTGAGAAGGACCGGTCTTTGCCAAACTTGTTCCGTTTGGACTTTTGCGCTCCATACTATCCAACTGAGTTGTGGGAATGCAAACGCGAGTTGTCAGAGGTGCAAACTCCGCAACTCAACCCACTCTGACTAACAGTCTACTGAAGTAGGAAATTCTCATTTAACTCGAGTTGTTCTGACACTTGGACATAAATGTCATGAATAAATGCCGAAACGTCGGTAAATTCCAACAGTATAGATAATGGAAATAGCCCAAATAATGTACCAACAAATATTCCATTATCAAGAATATCTCGTTCACAATATGTTCCAGTGTTTCATTTTTAAGGACATTGCTGTGGTTTCGAGATGTTTAAAAAGTGTAAAAGGGACTCCTTTTGCACTTCTTTTGATAATCTTCTTGTAGTTTCTTCTTCAAAATCTGAATGCAATTTCTACATAACTTAAACATCTGCTCAGTTAAGGGGCTCTTTAATCATTCTGTTGTATGCAGTAAAGTAACTGATAAAAGATTTTAGTACAAATACCCATGCAATGAGCTTCCTTTTTCTCTGAGATACATCAATCCTTCTACACATATCGCACCCTCGATTTAAAAGTGACACAACTCAAAATTTACTTTTTCCTGTTAATGATATAGAAAAGATCAGTAAAACAGCCTAAATTAAATCATAAAAAATTTTTACCCACATCAGTGGGTCCTACATATATCATAAAAAGCAGGTGTCTATTTCATTTTTCCAATTCATAAGAAAATATATAGCATTTGAATATTTTTGAATTTTGATTTTGAGTTGTGTCACTTTTGAAGCAAGGGTGCGATATGTAATGCGAATAATCGCGCCAAAACAATCCCTCTCTCCTTCATACACATATCTTGGCTGGCTTGCTAGCCACTTGCCTGTGCTGCCATGACTTCCTACAAAACGTTTAACGACATAAGGTTTGTAATTTTTGAACGAATTGCGCCATTTGATTGAGCCACATCAACTTTTTTTCTTTAATTTAGCCCACAAATAAGTTTTCACGATATGTTTCACAAGGTTCCACAACAGTTATTGCGAGAGTTAATATGTTTTTTTCTGATAAACAATGTGATTTGCAAACTTTGTAAGATGCCTTCAAACATGGTTTTTGCATTGAAGTGTAACATATTTATGGAAAAGTACCGACTTTCACAAACCAGGCTTTCTTAGAATATGACACAAAAAGCATCCTCGATATCGGTTGCATTTTGTGGATTGATAGATTTGCAATTGTGCCCGACTGCGAATATGTAGTCTGTGTAAAGTTTCCCTTAATGGAATTACCTATGTTCTTTTTCTATTTAAGCAAATCGATCAAAGTGAGGAGTCACCCAGGCAACTTGTCAGTTGAAATGAACCCTCGGAATATATTCTATTGATCTAAGGTTAAGAATCCTGTCATTGCAGGGTCTTTTTTATTGTTCCTTCTTTATGTGGCCTTCTCTTCTCAATGACATCAGCAAGGTTCCTGGCATACTTTTATATCTCGGCTTATTTTCACATCTATAGTACATATTTTCTTGTAAAAATTTTTTTAGTGTTATTCGTTGACTGAAACAGTGAACTTTACAGTTTTTCTCGAATATTCTACTTCTTGCTTTTCTAATGGAATTATATTCAAATCCTTGGGCAACTCACAACATTCAACAAGGTTTTATAGCTAGTAATATAAAACCTATTTTTTTCATAACTTTCACCTTAGAAATGTCAAATATTCAATTAAAATAAGGAAAAATATGCATTGGTGTTGCAATGTTGAATTATTCATTTATATTTTATTATAACATAAATCTTCACTATGATGCAGTTATTTTATGATTTATTTTTTATTTACTTGAAAATGCACGGTTCTAATGAGATTTAATAAACACTAAAATATAGTATGAGCATGGACGAAGTGAATATGTAGTGGCACAAATAGTATGATTAAAACACTGAAATGATTATACATTTCGAAGTCAAATATCTTGTTTCAAAGAATGAAATATTGCACTTATCAATTATCTCACCTTTGTGTACACCAAATATCTGAATATTTCAATATTTTCACTACTTTTATTATTTTATGTTAAATTTTGTTTTATTTTGAGCATGAAAATTCTTTAAAGTGTTACATAAAAGTAGATATTAGCAAATGGACAAACATCAAGTTTCATATGAAATTTATCTTAATCCCCCCTTTTTTATAATAATGATAACATTTGTATTTGTTTACAGAGAAGAAAAATAAGATGAATTCGCTATTGATAGACGCTCCAGCAACAAATAAAGAACAAGTAAAAGTTCACACCTCTAATCCACCAAACACACTTGATATTAATCTGGAAAATTCGTTGTGGAAGAAACAGTTTAATAAAGACGCAAAAGTAGAAACACCCAGTCCTGTGAAGAGTCCAGGTACAGAACAATGATGATTTTGACAAATAAATGGTTAATGTTCAATTATAACAATCATGGAAAAATTATTTTGAAAATTTTATAAAACAATGAAATTGTCTAGAATCTGAAATTCATACCAAACTTTGAAGAATGTGATGTGATGATACGATTTCTTTGAATGAATGAGAGTGGAAAGTGTTATTCTGTTTATTATAAAAATATGAATACTTGAATGTTGTTTCGAAAGTTCTACTAGATCTCTAGAAATGAGAAGCTCTGATGAATTTTCCCTTACATAGATCTCTGCATATAAATGTATGACAATATGTCAGTTAACTTCATATGATTTCTTGTTCTTTCAGTAAGCAAAAGTCTATCAAGTGTTGACTATGAAAATGAAGTGACATTGAGAAGGACCCATAGTTTCCAGACTGACAAAGAGTGAGTAGAAAGTTATATCTTATGTGAACATTACTAACCCTTGGCAATATGAAAAATTCTAATTGTTATAATCAAAATGTTAGCTTTGGTTTCAGTCATTTAATTTTCGAAATTATTAATAACATGAAGTCAATTCATGATTTGATGTAAAGGGAAAAATAACCATTATTTCTTGACAATCATTTAACTGGTATTTGAATTGGATCTATACTTGACTGTTCAGTCATACTCATTATTTGTTCATATTCTTATTTATTTTCGACAGTATGATTACTAATTCTTGGAAGATAGAGAACAAGAATCTATTGTCTTATTGAAAAACCTTCCAACAGTAAAGTTATGCTCAAGATTTTTCATCAAAAACTCCTGCAATAGTCTTTTCCTCATATTCTTCAAATTTAGAATGTGTGGGTGGTATTTGGTTATATTGTATACTTTTTATGGATGCAAATTATCTAATTCATTTTCATTTAGATTAATTTCATACTGGTATTTAGAGTATTCTAATATAATCATCATCAAAAGCCTCACAAACAACCAGAATATGAGAAAAAACAATAACGAAATGTTAAATAAAAATCAAGAAATTAATATTTGAAAAGTCAACCCTCTAATTATTGTAAAATCTTATGGGGTTATTAGGTATATTGTTCCTTATAAATTTTATCTTCATTCATCAAGACCGCTTTTATAGTTGGTTCGAATTGAGTTAATGATAAACAGGGCTTTTGATATCTTCTTTTTGAAGTATGGTACAACATTGAGAATTTACTTCAGAAGGTGTAATTTTTTCAGAATTCATAATGATGAAGACATTTTATTTGGAGGAATTTATTGTAGGAGTTATTGAATGACCAAATTTATTTTTTGAGTAATGATATTCATTTTGCCGATGGGTGGACGCTTAGTTCATTGTGTTTAATTTTTAACTAACGTTTGTACTACTTTAGAATACTTTGTAGTGTGGTAGTTCTTATAGTTTTTTAAAAGCATCGTACATTTGTGAATCTCAAAGCATGAATATTTTTTTATGAAGATTCAGCTTCTTTATGTATCTGATTCAAATGGTCTGGAAATTTGTGGTTTAAAAACTTTTCAATTGAACGAAATGTACTTGATAATTAATTTTTATTTTTGAATCAAAAGAAATGAATTTTGAATTTTTTGTACAAATGTATTTCCTAAAAGTTCATGAAGTGTCAAGATACAAATGAAAAATAATTGATATCATGATCCGTCTTTAAAACATAGATAAAATGAAAATAGTATTTATTTCAATGATTAGGGCTCACACTATCATGAGGCTGGAGAAATGAAAATTTAATAAAAGACTTAAATTATTTACAATTTTGAGTGGAAGAAGCAATTTCAGTTGATTCAAGAGATATGTACCTATTTACTGTATGGTACTCTTCAGAATTTAACATGCTCAATGATACAGAACAATCAATTTCTGCCCAAATTTCCTGACCAGAGCCTCTTAATTGGTGAACATGCACATCTTGCAGAATTTTCTAAAGTGGTATAAACATAAAGGCTGATGCATTCTAACCATTTGACACTTGCTTGTATGTTTAGGTTTTACACGAAATATATGGCGCTGCATGCTCGCATTGAGGCTAATAAAAAAAAGGCTTCTCTTATTCCTTACACTGCAAGACCTCAATCAAACATAATAATGCCTACTTACTTAAAATCTCCGCAGTTCAACAGGTATGCACGTCATATTTTGCATAATTAGTATATCGATTCATTCATTTGGAAGATATGCATTTCATCGAATCTTACTTAAGAAGTCAATAAGTGCAGGAGATCAGATTAACCAGTTAAAAAATTTAATTCTAAATGGACTATAGAAAAATCTTAAATAATTTTTCTATAAGAATTCCAACTTCAATATAATCATGAGAACATTACAAATTATTAAGTTGTTCAAATCATTGATTCTGGATGATGAATTTTGCCATTGTATACCTCGAAATTTCTACCCCGCAGACGAGAATAATCATAATGTGTACCATAATCGCATTATAAAACTTTAAATTATTCAAAATCTTCTTCCAGAAGAAAAAAGCTAGTTCTTATTTTTTTCATCATGTTTATTGAACATGACACATTGAAATGATGCATATAATCTTGTAGGTAGTTTGCAACTTATTTGTTTTTTTTAATTCATATAAATCTCCCAGACATTCCTTATTTACTAATAGTAGTGTAGGGTATTCTGTGCCGATGGTTTCTAACCTAGTGATAATAAATGCTTACCACTAATTGCTTTACGAGATAACTATGTTCTTCTTTACTTAATCTTGAGTTGATGTTATGAATCTATATTTTGTTATTCAATTTTGAATAGTTTAGTTTATTATTGTTTCATTCCAAAAAGTGTAATTAACTTATTAACACAACACATAGCTCCACTTGTCTGCTAGTATTTCGTCAATTTTTTTTTAAATCAGTATTTTCAAAATAATTATGTAGTAAAAAAATTAAGTGATATGAAATCTTATGTTCAAAGATGTAACGTCAATGGCTAGAACTTCATATTGCTGCAATACTTTCATCAACAAACGAAAATGAATGGCATACATGTTTCTTTAGACTAGTGGCAGCTTTTTGTCTTCTATATAACTCGTATCGACAAACTTTATTTTAATTTCTTTTAACTTTTCCTTGAACTAGTTAGGGTTTCTGAACATAAATATGTACAGTGTTTTATTAATTTCTCAGTTAGAGTTTATATGTTTGCTCGATTTTATAATGATGATCAATTTGGGTACAATTTCAAGCAATTTTTTCATGTACTATTTTCATCCTTTAGGGCTAACATTTATCTGTAGATTAATTTAATCTTTCATTAGTTCAGAACTGGAATTTTAGAAAAAACTTTAGTGAATGATGTACGATTTTCATGTCTATACCACAATATTCATTTTCTGAAGGTCCAAAACGGAAGAAATAAAAAACCAGTGCTATTTCCACCTCAGTTTCAACATGTACTACAACTTCGCCAACGAAAACATCACCAACAACAATAACTGTGCCAAATAGTCAATCTGTGAGAAGGTAGGTCATTTTGTAATCTTTAGAAGTTGACTTTAATTCATCGTATTTAAAACACACTGAAAATTTTGAATAGATCAGAAATATAATTTCTATAATTTTCAACTGATTTAAAAAAGTAATCTTCACTGTTGGAATGTATTCCGTGACATTGAAAAAAGTGCACCAAGTTAGGATGAATTTTCATATCTTTGGTCTAAGAGTCTAAGGTATCCTACATCTGCAGAATATTTAAAACTCGGAAACGTAGTGAAAACCCGAAGAAGTTTCAGAAAAAGACCGCTTAGGAACATTATTTCCACGTGGACAAAGTCTAATTTGTATATATAAGGCTCTTCATTCATTATTATTATTAACAGATGGACATTGTTCAATATAAGCTAACACAGCTCAAATAAATCTGAATTGACTTGGTGCTCATATTATGATAAGATTGGTTAACGAAGTACTGATATTCGACACGAATACTAGTAAAGTAACACTTTTAATTTAATACTGCTCAAGAAAATTCAAATTGACATCTGGTGGATAATATCATACGATAGCTTCACGAAATCTTCGACGATTAACTAATTAAACAAATTCAATACGAATATTCTGTAAAGGCTGTGGACCACTTTGAATTTAATAGTTACGCACGCATTTACGTCGGATGTTTCGCCGGATTTGCCTCTGTCCAAATATGACTCGCATTTTGCATTCCGCCCCATAGATGGCGACGCCGTATAAAAAAATAAAATTGATTGCAGATAAAAAACTATGAGGATGCTATCAAAGATTTATACGGCACTAATTAAGAACTAAATATTTGACATAGTTTCAGAATTAGTGGTTCCAACTTTTTGCTAACTCACGGACCCCGATTTGAGTTTTGCTTGATACAATCAATTCCAGAATGAGTCTTTATTATATTCATTAGTTCGATATTAGTTCATCACTGGTAATTTCAGTTGTGTTATTAATCGGAAGTAACGATCTGATTAGATAAAATGTTTGTGCGGTTCATTTTGCTAAGATAGGAATTTCAATATTACCAATCTGAAGAAAAAAATTTGCAGGTTAACTTATCCTTATTGAAGGTGGTACTTTTATAGCGATTGAATCAAATTAAAAACACGGACCTTGTGCCAAAAGAGATCTGCATAATATGAAACCATTTAAAAAATTATGAGAAATGAAATTCTGTTATTAAATCTCTGGAAGTTACATATTGAAATAATTCATCAGGATATCCCAATTTGTCTAATATTAGTTGAACCAATTAAATTTTTTCTCTGATAGACCCTAAAAAGAATGAGTGAATAGAAAGTGAAGCATTTATATCTCCGTAACTATTTTTTTTCATAGCGATTTGAAAGTATCTACTGATTCAAAGGAAACCATCAACCCAAATACTTCTACTCCTACTACGCCAACAACCCCCGGAGGAACCAGATTTCAAGCTTTTAAGAATTTTTTCAAGTATGGTTGTTTGAGATGCTAAACAATGAATTTTTTTCACCCAATAATATTGCACACAACTTACCACTGCTTTTTGCATAACATCACATTTTCCTAGTGTTTGAAAGTTTTTATTTCATAGAATAAGAATAATACTATGCGACAATAAACAGAAACCTTATTTATTTCACTAATTTGTTGGAAATGTGTAGCTACTAATTTGGGTTGATACAAAGTATCGAACCGGCGGGGTATTATTCATTGGATAGAGAAATAAGATTTTACCAGACGAGAGGAGGACCGCTTGTTCAAAAGACAAATGGGCCCAAGTTGTGTACAGAGCTGCTCTCAACGCAGGAATATGTTCGACGTGTATAGTGGTGGCACATGTACCCTATTGGCTTTCCTATATTCCAGTCATTTGTTGGGGGTATATAAAAAAGATGGCGTTGGAATTCTCTGATTTCACTATGCCAAGGGGTCTAGAAGACAATAAAGAAGGCGAGAGATGGATCAATGAACGATTGACGCACCACCAGATAGCCTGATGATGGATGTTTCAATTTTATAACAGTTGCTCTGTTTTCCCAAATCGAAGCAACAATAGGCAAGATACAATCTGAGATTCTCTGAAGACGACTTCTGTAGTTTAGGTGAAATGCAAGAATAGTCCATACGGCTGAAAGAATATATAGATTATTTTGATTTTGGTGTGTTTTTTCATGAGTAATAACTAGGAATGTTTTGAAGCAAACCAATAATTCTTTACCTTCCTTTTTAGGTCCTTCGTTCCGCCTGTTCGGGACGAAGAAAGCGAGACGCAGAGGAAGGCACATGCGAAACGTGTACGAGAGACAAGACGCTCTACTCAAGGTGTGACTTTGGAAGAAATAAAATCGGCAGAGCAGTTTGTTAAAAATAAGAATCAGTCAGTAACTCAAGATGCTGAAAATGTAAGTCAGTTTTTCCAAAAATTCGATTATTTGCAGTAAAATGTTGTTAGATCTTTTACGTGGCTTGTAATAGGGCTAAGTACTTTGTTCATTCATTTCGTTAAGGGGCGTTTCTGCTTTCCGAAGGTTGTATGAGACTACAAAGAGAGAACTGAATACCGAAGGGAAAAAATGTACACTGCGCAAAAAAGTTAACGCACATTTTGGAAATCTCAAATTAATTCTACAACTGAAGGTGTTCTCAATGATAATTATTTTCATCAGAATTATGCATGCATATGAAGAGTCCACGGAAGAAAGGTGGAATATCCATCAAAAGTTGTTTCGAGAAAATCGAATTTTAAGCTTTAAAACTCCAACCAGCATAGTAAAATATGAATTAGTTTGGATCTTTTTTGCTAACTCATTCTTCATATTGTTTTGTATAATATTTGATGATTATCAATAAAAAAAAAACTGACTCTTCAGAAAAAAAAGCTTCATTCGGAAGAAAGAAAAATATTACACGGAAAAAAAAGCGGAATGTTCCAACTTTATATGACATATAAACATGGAATTTGGAAAAACGATAGTAGCCAAGTCAGTAGGTATACAAATTGTTGTATAATGACTTGGCCATTATTTTTTTTCCCTTTGTTGTTGTTCATAGGTCAAGCTTTTGTAGAACGACCTGGCTTCTTCAGAAGTACAGAATTGGCTGAGATGCAGAAGATCTGTGAATTTTTCCTTCGATATTTTTATTGGATCTGTAAGAGGAGAAATGCATAATAAAAAGACGAGAACGATTGAGTCATGGTACATCTTTGGTGGTAAGATAAACTATCCCTCTGGAAGCTGCAATTCATCAGAAGTTGTGATGCGTGGGCGGATAATAGATGAGCTCCAGTATCCATTATAGGTATCTCTATGCTCCAAAAGACGAGGATGGTCATTTAATACTTTCATTTCTCTGATTGGTCTTGATTTGTAAGGTGGTTTTTTCAAGTAAAAGCTGTCCAACATTTGAGACCAATTTCGTATAAGTGATTGGATTGGGTTTTACTCTGGATGATCTAATTTCTCTGTAACAGTCTTCCGGAAGTTCAGTTCTGATTTTTCTGATTGATCACGCCCATATCTCAATCTCACTCCATATAGGAGTGTCCCCTTATGGGAAAAGTTACTTCAATTTTGTCTAGTGGAGGTACCTTACTTTAAAGTCAAGCTGAACAAAGATTAAGTAATGAAGTAAAGATACGACTTCATTTGAACCCTTGTCTCCTATGGTTTCAGGATAAGCGTAAAATGTAGCACCACCTGTTGACAATACATGAATATTGTTCAATGCCAGTTGTCTCCTGTAATACACGTCATTGGTCGTGATATTGGGAGTATCTACATAATTTTTTTTCAAAATCCATGGCAATAGCTTCGGTTTCAACATACTTCCGGGCTATTTTTCGAGAATTCCTCTTTCGCTGATAAAACACCTCAGCTTAAGCCTTGTGTAACTGGTTTTCCGAGGTAATTTTGCTCATCTTATCCTCTATCACCTTTTGGGCAGATGAATCACATCCTGCATTCATTTTCGCTTGAAAAACGTTCAACTCAGTTATGAAGTTGTAGGCGGTACTGCAAGTATCAGAACGCGGATAACCGAAACTGATGTTGAAATGATTATTGAAATTTTTGCGATACGTTTCGTATGAGAATAAAACAACGCAACAAATTCCACGGAAGTCAAAGGTATAATAAACGTTTTAAAAGATCAAGTCGGCATGCATCGGCTTCTGGTTGATAATGTGGACATTTCGCCTTTCTCGACTTTTCGCATGGACATTTCGCGTTTCTTCGCTGTAGGGGTTATTTTCAAACGAACTTTAAGGTGTGATGCTTCGAGTTTTTTGGGTTTTTGAGAACAGGATATAATTATACTACTAATGACCTGCGCGTTGCCGTGTTCAGCTCAAAATTAATAAAAATGTGACATTTCGCCTTTCTTCCGTGGACTCTTCATATGTTATCCGTTTTTCTTCAATACATAAAAAAATATGATATCAGATTTTGAATGTATTGGCTCCATTCTAAAATCAGTTCTGGATCAATTCTAGTGATCAATAGTTTTCGTTTGATTTTCTACACTCGATCACTATGCAACGTGAAACACGCAATTTGACCCAAGAGGAATGTGCCCAAGCGGTAGTTTTGCGAGAAGAAGGGTGGACATACACAACGATCCAGCTACTCTGAATGACTTAGGAATCCAACTCGGAAAAATCTTGGAAGGATTAGATCAGAACATTTTAAGATCACTCATTTTGAGTATGAACCGTCGTTGCCGAGCTGTAATTTAACGCAAGGGTTGGAAATACCAAGTATTAAATCACTTATCAGTGATTTTGAAAATTGTTCATTTCTCTTCTTTCACATAAGATTCGGTGAAATCCTCAATTTTTCTTCCATTTAATGTGTCTTGTTTCGTTCAAAACCTTCATTAAAATTGAGATTTTCAGAATGTGCGTTAATTTTTTTGCGCAGTGTATATGTGCGAAAATCTTTTTTTCTTTTTTTTTTTTAAGTAGCTGTTGGAAAGAAATGAAGACAATGCTCCCTTAAAAGACACATATTATTGTCAATTTCTGACGTGGAATATGATTTCTGCATTTCGTTTTGGTTGTCATCTTCGACAGTCAATTGAACTATACTGATGAAGACTAATGAGTCAGAAACCGGTCTGCCTGATACTCTTTTGTTCGATGGCAGCACATTCTCCATCAGTTCATTTCATAATTTAGATTTTCACTAGCTTATAATTAGCATTGTAATTGTCATCTACAGATTCTCAGGATTGTCACGACAAAATAAGTTGAATTTGTTCAGTAATACAATTTCGTGCTGGCATCAGTTTAAAATAAATTTTCATTTACATTTTTACGATTAAATCGAAATTACTGTTGAAATTTAATCAATGTTGTTTACACTTGGATGTTTTGGAAAGAGCCTCATGGGGTGCCCCAGTCGGTGTAGTTTCGGGATGGATTGCCTGCTTGAAATTTTATGTTATCTTGAAAATTCTTTATTTTCACACGAAAAGATATTTTCTAAAGGTCAAACATAAAAAATCCGAAAAAATTCGATTAATCGATTGAAATTTTTAATACATATGTTCAATCATTCATTACAATCTATATCACACACTCGTTTATTATTTATACACTAACAGTCAGGTGTTAATGGGGATTCAATGTCAACATCACCTAATGGACTGAGCGTATCTGCTACAATAACGACAGCAACTCCAACCGTTATTGCTCCTAAGGAAAGTAGCCCAGACGACCCTGTACCAATTGTGCAAGAAAGAAGGCCGTCTTGGAGACTGAGGGTTGATAACGGTAGCAGTAAGGTGAGTGTTCTTTGAGTTCTCAAAATGTAAAAGTTATAGTTGGATAAATATCTGGTAGTTTTTGTCATTGTTTTAAAACCATGCTAAATGTAAGAATGGACACAAGACACACAAAACCAGGAGGTCTTTTTTTCAACACGTAATATAAGAACCGGATTATATTATTTGAAGTAATTTCAAGTTGAAGCTCACATCATTCTGTATGATGTCTCAATTTCTGTTTTCTTCGTACTTGAATAATTCTTAGCTTATTTATTTAAATCAACCATTCCACTATCGTTCTGTTTCTATTTACAAAAATTCCAATAGAATTGTCCAGGAAAAAATGAAATTTCTGCCTCCTAAAAAATTTCAAATTACGTACTGCATAAAAAAAGTCATCTGTCGGCGAAACTTCTCACGAAAACTATCAAACTTAGACAATTCCGCGGAAAAATAAACTACAAAAAGGATGTTTTCTCAGGTATCTATTTTCATCGAACAATAATAGTTGAAAATTTATTGTCTGAAATTTTTGACAATTCGGAAGTAAATATGGGTATATTTTTTTTTTTATTATGAGAAGTTGCTTTTAGTGCTGAAGCAAGTTAATCTATGAAGCGGAATTGAACATATTTTATTGTGCTGTAGTCCAACCGCCAAATTTGATGGTACCTATATGAAAGGTGAACCAAAATGAAATAATTATGTTTTTATTTCTCGAAATGGATGCTTAGGTTTTCTCAAACTTTGCTTTGAATTTAAATTGCGAGTTTCTAAACGAGGTGAACTGAAATATCCTCTAATTTAGCTGTCCTAATCCATATTTTGCAGAAATGTATACAGTTTGCGATCCACCAAAAGCTCAGTCATAGTCTTAGAGTTATAGTCCGTTTCAAAATGATTGTCATCTCGGGCGGCTGTGGAATCTCGAAAATATGTTGGTAATATCCCATCAGTAACTTTTGAATTCTAGGATTGAAAACACTAAGTTTTGACATTTCAGAGTTTGAATTAACCTCCTGTCCTGAATATATTTCGAATTAATTTCTGTATGCTTATGTTCTTGATTAAATCGACAAATTAGTTTTGGATTTGAATATTTCTGAAGTATAACCGAAATGAAAATGACTGGAATTCATCAAGATCCCTGTCGCCTCGCCTAACTACAAGGAAACGTGAAGCAGTTTACGATCGGTACTGCGAGTTTTTCAACAATTCAGCAGGTACCTATTTCGGCCAGTATTAATCACGTTTTGCTAGTTATTCAGGTAACAATCATTTACTTTTTCGAGGTGTTTTCTGATAAATGAACTAGTCTCAAAATTTCAGTTTCCACCTAGAACTGTCAGATGAATTTTGGAGAAAAAAGAAGGAAAGACAAGTCATTACAATACAATCAGGAGTGAACAGTGGATGGAAACCTATTCCACATGATTATACCTTCAAAGAAACAATATACGACGTTATTTTTTATTGAATAAAAAACGATGAATGAATCAGTTTGTACATCTTTTTTGAACTGCCTTAAAAGTAACTGAATTTTAATCAAAATCAACATTTGGTATATTATTTAATCAATCATGAAATGGGCAGTATTTATAAATACAAATAATAAGTGATCCATTTTATAGCATTTTACACTTCAAATGACTCACAATTTGTCAATAAATATTTTCTATTTGTTTCAACAACTTGGCTATGAAATTGTAAAGTTATGTCAGCTTTATACTTTTTGTTCCTCAATACTCAGAAAAAATAACACAGGGTGAGAACTTGGCTGAATTTTCAATAGTCATCAAGATTGCTGAAGGGTTTCATAGAGAACGAACTTTTAGTTATCTTAGATGAAGTCTGAATTATTTAATGAATGATATCTCTACATTGAAGTTCCTCGAAAGATTTATTGTAGAAGCATTCCACGCTATTTTTATTATCAATCCTGAATTCCCATGCTTGATCTACAGCAGAATAGTTTGGGTGTGTATATTTTAGTCATCATCTAAGCTTGTTTCTCTTTTGCAATTGAAGCTAAGTTTGAAAATTCGTCAATACAACAATGATGAAAATAATGTAATTTCACAAAAAATGCTTCAAATTTATTTGCCTTGAAAAATATATTCAATCATTTTATAGGTTATATTGATATATTACAATCTATGATGAACACACAGAAATTTTTAGTAACTTTTTGTAACTAGAAATAAAGCCCCGGCTGGAATTCCATGGCTTGCTCTGATGACAATCATTTTGAAACGGACTATATTATAATCCATAAAAAAGTAGAAACCCGGCCTAAGGGTTCGAAGGGGAATCAAAAAATGGTACCCTCCAAATCTATCCCTTCCGTGGGCGACGGTAGCCACAATTGTGTTAATAATTCACATGCAAGTCTCTGGCATCTTCAGGAGATGTTCCCGCTGAATTGAGCTGCTTTATTTTTATAACGACGACGGCCGACATTCTCGAAAAAACAAGTGAGATTTAACGATGGCCGCGAAAGTCTCAACCAATTCATTCTCTAAAATCTAGTTGAGCATTCAACATTACATTAAAATCACATTTTTTTCTGTCTCAAAGTCTCAAAATTTTCATCTTTATCGAAATCATCTTGGTGTTCAAATTACATAAAGTGTCATGAAGTGATTAGCTACCGCCTGGGACAGAAAACAGGAAAAGTTTTAGAGTACGGTATTTTGGCTACCCCTCAAACAGTTTCTACTTTATCTACATAAATATCATCTTTTTCAATCTTGGGGATTTAATTACTGAGATTTGTTGTCGGCTATAATACGAGTATTAACTGCTTTATAAATCAGAAATGAAATGTTCAATTGATTTCGCGTTATTTACGGAAAACACCATTGTGTATCTTACAAATACGAAAAACTAATGTTTGGAAAACTAGATTTAGCAGGTAAACAGTCTCAGCCAACGATATCGGCAGATGACTGAGGAAAATAGTTTTCGATATTTTTTATTTCGAAATTACCTTAAATTACATTATGTTTTTGTTCATTCAATGCTCATTTGTAAATATTGAATAAACTGCCAGATGTTTTCCCACATTTAGATTGGGTATTTGTTTTTATATTACTCATTGGGGTGGGCACATACAGGTTGTTTTGAAGGAGGAATAAAAATCATCAAAATAAACCATTTCACCTATATAAGTCGCATTGTTTTCTGAATCCCCAAAACAACTTAGGATGAACCCGAATTCGTACCGAAAACTTCGCATTATTCCCTTTGGTTTTCGGGATATAATAGCTTCGCTATCTTGAATATTTTATTGGAGCTCTTTTCAGTGAAATGATTCATTTTAATGATGTGTCTATCAAAAATATAAGGTGAGTTTCACAAAACCTTGATTGAGCTATCAAAAAACCTTCCGTCAATTCGAACCAATCGAATCCCTCGTTTCGAAATGTCGACGAATCGCGGTGGCTCCAATTAATTTGATGGTGCAATCAAAGTTTCGTGAAACCGACCTTAAGTCACACTTCTGAAAGCACATTGTTTTTATAACTTGAAAAATTTCTGCTTGAATTAGAATCTCTTTTCAAACCATTAACAACTTCATTTCGATTTTCATTATTTCAGTATACAGGGTGGCCATTTGAAAACGAAACAGACGAGATTACAGACGAAATAAATTTTTTCGATAGAAATGCTCGGACAGGTCGATTTCTGTTTCGGGGGGACAACTTAAGATGTAGGTTACGGACGCATAGCGCTTCAACCCTTGCCACTACAACCCTCACCCCCAATTTTTGAATAGGGAAGATAGGGTGAGTGATACCTCATTTAAAAGGTATTTTTATACTGATTTCAGCACAGTAATTGTTTTTTCATTTTATGCATTAGTTCTCGAAATATTCATGCGTTAGTTAATTTTATCACTTAAATTAATTTTTTGCCAATACATTTCGTGCTTCCGAAACACCAAAATTTCCGTACTTGTATTTGAAATTGCAAAACATCTACCACTGGGCAAATGAAGTCATATCGTACGTGTTAATGCTATACTAGGGTCAGATGTTCGACTAGCTGTTTTATTCACTGAAATAATTCTCCAACTGTACGGTATCAGAACGATTTGAAGTATTGATCTAAGAAATAAGACTTTTCAAAGTAAAGTAAATAATTTATCAAAAAATCACATCAATTAATTAAATATTCAAATTGTTCACCATTTGCTTTCATACAATGAAATAAGTTTTGTTCGAAACGATAGCGCACATTTTGCAGCATTTCTGGAGTGATTTGACGACATTCGTTCACTATACGTCTTCTTAAATCTTCTATGGAATCGGGCTGTGTAGAGTAAATTTCAAGCGGCCCCAAAGAAAGAAATCTAGTGGTGACAGATCTGGCGATCTGGCTGGCCATTCAGTGGGACCCCTTCTTCCAATCCACCGATTTGGAAATCTTTGATCCAGATATTCTCGAACTGGTAAGGCGTAGTGTGGAGGAGCTCCATCCTGCTGAAACATAATTTCCAGCATTGTTTTCAATAATTTCCGTCAAAATTGGATCAATGTGATTTTCCAATAAGTCCAAATACATATCTCCAGTAAGATTACCAGGTAAAAAGAACTGGCCGACAATGTTGTCACCAAATATTCCAGACCAAACATTGAGTTTTTGTGGTTGTTGAGTATAAACTTGTGGAACAATCTCGGATTAGCATCGGCCCAATAACGGCATTTGTGTCGATTTACTGTGCCGTTTAGAAAGAGCGAACACTCATCGGAGAAACAAATAATTGGGATTAGCAGTTACTCGTTCACTCATTGTATCACAAAATTCAACACGACGGTCAAAATCATCTTCGTTTAGTGCGTGTGAAAGATGGATTTTGTAAGGATGGAATTTATGATGCTTCAAAATATTTGCAATTCGAGTTCGTGTAAAACCAGATTCATGTGCTAGCTGCCTCGTACTCGTCATTGGATTCAGAGCAATCTGTCCAAGAACAGCTACTTCAGCTGCTTCATTTCTTTCCATGTTTCGTTTTTTATTGGCCACGGACCCGGTTTCTTGAAACTTTGACACTAATTCCAAAACATACTTCCTATTAACATGTTTATCTAAATGTCGTTGATTGAAGAATTCTGCGGTTCTATTCGCACATTGATTGTTTGCAAAAAAAAGTTCAATTATTTCCACCTGCTCTGCAATTGAATAAACCATGTCGAATAATGAATTAGAACACATACAAGTCTCGATTCAAAACTAAGAATAATTCACATGTCAAAGAACCAGTAAGCCAACTTAATGATCTGTTCGTAATAAATAAAAAATTATCGATTCTCATTTTTTTGAAAAAGATATGAATTCAATAATCAACAAAATGAAAACATTATTGAAGCCAACTGAGAAAACACTTCATAATTAAGTCGGAAATCGTTTCACGAATTGGGACTGGAATATTCCTGTGGCATCATTAATGATCTGATTTTTTTACCTGGTAATCTGATTAGAGATATGTACGTATTTAGACTTTTTGGAGATTTCTATCGATCAAGTGTTACCGCATGTTATTGGAAATACTACAAATTATATTGAAGATAATTTAGATTGAGTTTCAGCAAGATTGAGCTCCTTCGCAATACGCTTTGATTAAAGATTTCTATGTCAGTGGATTGGAGGAAGGAAGCCACAGTCATGGTTGTTTTGAAGCTCAAAATGTCGATTTTTCACAAAAAAAACACTACAAGTGCCATGAAAACACCACTTCATTTTCAAATGCTTAGTTAAGAATATTTCGAGAACTAATGCATAAAATGAAAAAACAATTACTGTGCTGAAATCAGTATAAAAATACCTTTCAAATGAGGTATCACTCACCCCATCTTCCCTATTCAAAAATTGGGGATGAGGGTAGTAGTAGCAAGGGTTGAAGCGCTATGCGTCCGTAACCTACATCTTAAGTTGTCCCCCTCGAAACAGAAATCGACCTGTCCGAGCATTTCTATCGAAAAAATTTATTTCGTCTGTAATCTCGTCTGTTTCGTTTTCAAATGGCCACCCTGTATACAATTCCCATTATCGGTTTGTTGCGTTTCCAAGGTATTAGGTTTGAGAATTAAAATATGGCAATGTAATCTTCAATCCCGATAATTCAAAGACAAATCGAAACTTCGATTGCCGTTTCTCTGTCTGATTTTTCTCGTATTCCGGAAAATTTTTCATTGAATATAATCTCTAAGAATTCATTATCAATACACTAGAATAGTTTTGATAATAATGATTTTGATGTGGCGTGGTGTGTACATTTATAATATTTCTTTATAATATTACCTTAGTTGTCATTTATTTCTAGTTTAATATAATCCTAAAAAATTTAATAAGACAGTGATACCCGACTAGATTTTCCTTCATACAAATTTTATTACAAAAGAATATACATCTCTTGCTCAGAAACATCCTATCCGAACTATACTTTCAATTATTATTTTGTAGTATTTCTCATTGGTGATTTTTTTCAGATTTACATATTGGTTTTTCTACTTCTCTGCTTGTATTTAGTGTGCCATCCTTTTCAACACTTAATTTTTTTTTTAATAACCCTTTTTTATTATAAACTCAAAATGTAATTCTGGCTTCCTTCATTTTTTACTTATGTTTGAATATGTAGTTAGAAAGCCATGTAAAGTAGCTAGTTGCTGTACTTTTAATTTATTATTTTGTAACAGATCTATTAGAAAATTTTTATTGGATCAGTTAAATTGATACCGAATCGTTGTGGTTTGAAATGAGTATTAATATTTCCAGAAGGTTTTGGGTTTTTAACCATTTGAATATTTGCATGTTTCATCCAAGCATTGTTTTTCTTTGGGACCTTGTTATTTTGTTTGCTTTCAATGGTGATGTTGTTCTGCTTTTTTTGTATGTTCTGTATTTAGTTACTAGTTTCGAATCACACAATATTATTCGAAATACTTTCACTCAAGTACCAAACCAATCATGAGGAATTTGAGAAATTCTTTTTTCTCAAATGATTTAATGTTAGTATTCATCTGTGATATGTGATATATGACTGACTAATCCTTCATTTTCATAGAGATTATTCATATATGAGAATGAAACGACTATTTCGTTCATATTTTTCTAATAGATAACTGTTTATAATTTATTTAGTGTATGAGTTAGTTTAAGGTCTGACCTGTTTTTGTGAATTTATTATAAATATATATTTTTTTAAATAAAGGTAATCTCGAAACATCAATATTTTTTTCAAACATTTGTCAATCAACCACATTCTACTTTTTCACAATTATTTTTCGTATGGCAGAAATATGGTTGAACATTAATTTATTTGAGGAAAAATTATATTAATTATCCTCATGAAAGTTTTTTAAATGCCTTGTTTTTACTAAGGCATCCTTGGATTGTTGGCTTAAGTATGCTGAATTAGATCACAAACTCACAGGTGAAAAATATTCTCTCTACACGAGTACTAGTGAAATTACAATTCATGGAATAAATATTGGAATGGCCTTGGATTCTGTGTATATATGCAAATATTTGAAGAAACATCTTTGCTTTCGTACTTATCACTTCTAAAATCATTATTTTTCTCAGTTCAAACTAGAAGATGCTTCAAAACCACCAGAAGCACCCAATACTCCGTCCTTTATTCGCAGACCGCCTAATCCAAACACAAATCCAAGACCTTCTTCAGCACCGCCTATTGAAACTGCAGATACTACCATCACACTGCCATTGAGGAAGCCTAGAGGACATGAAGAAAAAGGTTTGTTATTGAGTTGAAATTGGTTGACTGCTTTCGCTTAGAAAGATTTCGATATGATATTTCTATTAGCACAACATGATCCGTAGTCGTCTGCATTATTATTGGGTTCAGATGTTCAACGAAAAGATTTGTAATATAGAAAAATATTGTTCATGATATAACCCATTAAAAAAGTTGGAGGATTGAGCTATTTTACAAATATATGAAAAAGCTCCCACTTTATGCCTTTCAATTGCAGATCAAGACAAAGAAAACGATTTAAGGAATGCTCAACAAGCCACTTTGGCAACACAGGCAGCTATACAGAGGAGAAGGCGACCGAAGAGAAGATCAACTGGAGTAGTACAGTTTGAAGTTGAGGCAAGTTGTTCTTTTTCCATTTGATGAAAGATGAAACGTTTCCCTATATAGAAGTTGTATTTTGTAATAGGTTCTCTCACTTTTCGTTTAGGATGAATATGGTTATCCTGTTGTTATTACACCTTTCAATTGGCAGAGAACTCTTGAAGAAATAACCACAACCTTGATAGTGTAAGATCCCAACTTAAATCGAAAAACTATTTCATAATAAATTTCCTATATTAGAAAATATATTAAAAATAGGTTGTCTGCAGAAAACCTGGTCAAAATATTTTTAATTATTTTTTGAAAAATTATTTTCCATGAAATTTTGCAACATCGAGATAATAAGAAAAATTTAAACCGAACTTGAAGTATGAAATAAGTTGAATGTGCAGACATAGGGTGGCCTATTATTTATCTGGATGAACTACTTGGTTGTCAATTGCCAGGTATAAATAGGTATGTCGAGTTAGACTATTAACATAGTGAAGCGACCTTGAGGTGCGAAGAGGATAGAAGAAGATTAATAATAATAGGACAGAACATAGTGCTGCGGTCGCGAGCGCGCTTCTATCGGGAACCGCTATCCTCTCTGGGTCTCTGCTGTCCTTTTCGCACCTCTTGGTCGCTTCACTATGACTAGAGACTAGTCATGACTAGAGAAGAGAGGACGCGTAACGTCATGCGTCTTTGTGATGAGATTATTAATATGTTAAGAAGCAATTAATTTAAATATTTCAAAAATTACAAAAGCTTAAAAAACGGGATCAGATCCGACAGTAAGGAGAAGTAGAAGAAGACAAAAGCTTAAAAAAAATTTGAAAGAAAAGAATACTTGAAAACATTGAAAGATTCTTTATAATGAGCAAGTTTTATTATAGTCATGAAAATAGATATACATAATACCTACTTAATATACAATTTCATTGCCCACTGAAAAGAATGAGTTTCGTATATTTGTTCCCTACACTGGATTCATTATTTGTGTTTGACTTGCCAATGAAGTGAAATATTTTTCACAAATGCATTTCATTAAAATATAGATGGTTGACTGGGCTACCTTAAACATGATTTTGGAATGATAGAAATAATTCAGTGTTCACAGATTCAATTATTTGATTAGTTTTTAGCAACAGTATTTTTTTTTGTTTAAATTATTTTGATGTATTTTCAAAAAATATTCCGATTTTTTACAAATTTCGACAACATCATCTGAATGTTATGTCAACCCTCCATAACTTTTTTGGTGAATGAGGGCGTTGAAATATGAACTTGGACTGTATGAAAATTTAACTGAAAGTAGGTTTTGAAATTGAAACTTGAAAGAAATTGATATTGAAACGAAAAGTGTAAACTCTGAAAATGAAAAAGAAATAATTTAATTCTCGAAACTCGATTGGTTTGGGTCTGGGAAAGATTTCACCCTACTTTGCACAATCACTTGATTTTCTTGGAGTTGAAAAAACGAAAAATTCTCGACAGCTTCTGGCACTTCACAAAGACAACGACAACTCATCTCTCTCTCTCTCTCTCTGGTGAAAACATACCTTTCCACAGACATATGGACCGAAAAAAGACTCGCTCGTATTAGTGGATTTACCGATTAAATCGGCATATACAGGCTGGTGCATTAACAGAGGGAATCTAAATAACTTCTAGCATCCTTTATCAATGCATTCACACACATTTCACAATTAAGTTTTTTTTTTGAGAAATTTCCTCTGAATTTGATGAATTGAAATCACCTAAAATATAAATTTTGGTAGTTCCTACCATTATCTAATAGAATTTTACTCACACTCGTGAATTATACATCAAAATATCATAATGCATATCACTAAAGAATAAGTTTCAACTACGCCACTGCTAAAATGGTTCCTTGAGAGGAAATCTCTATTGAAATTTATGAATTTGAACATTGACATGGGCAGTTTGAAAGCTTAAAAATTAATTATTGTACATTTTACTTAATCTATATTCGAATATTGAAAGGATTTCAACTGTAGTTAATTCCAAATATTGAAATAAATGAAAATATTCGTTCATAAAAAATTCTGTATTAACTATGAAACGATATTCCTGGTTCTTTTTTCTCGCTCCTGCTCTGGCACTGATAAGCACAACAATAAACTTTTGCATTTAGATAAAAATTAACTTGAATAAACAACTTCAAACCACAAAAATTCACAATATATTCTCGGGCTCATTCGGTTTGTTGCCACATAAATAAGGGCGGCCACTCTTAAGTGAGCGTCACTTTCGTCCTATGCGTTTAAGATATGCGCGGAATCCTCTCTCTTCCCTAATCTTAGTACATACGTCGATATCACTTATTTTCACGCTTGTGATATAGAAATATTTTATCTCAGCATAAGCTCTGTTTTATTGTGAACACGTCCATAAAGGGTTGTCTGCAAACCTAGTGGTTTGCAAATTTTAAAGATTTAAACTTCGACGCGTGTGGAAATGAGTGACAGAGAGATCTAAGGTAAGTATACCGTTTAATAGTGAAGAACCGAACATCGCAGTCATATCTGATGGGACCCTGAAAGTAAGATATTCCGTAAAGTATGGAGGAGATACCCTTACTACCCTCCATATTGTAAAGAGTACGGCGTTATAATGATATAGTCAATGACTTATAATATTATATTGCGTCCAAAACACGTGTTATTCTGCTGAAGCTTTCAAAAATTGTTCGTTGAAGCTAGCTTTTCGTAAACAAAAAAATTTGAATATGAAGCTGAACTAACTCAAGCAATATATACGATGAAGGATTAAAAAAGTATTCAGTAAGTCCATAATATATGATTCTTTCAGTTGCTACAAAATAACGCCGTACTGTATACAATATGGAGGGTAGTAGGGGTACCTGTACCTTTCATAGTTTATATACCGAGCACTGTCTTACATTCAGGGTCCCATCATGCACGACTGCGATGTTCGGCACTTCATCATTACACGGTATACTTACCTCGGATCTCTCTGTCGCTCGTTTCCACACGCGTCGAAATTCAAATCTTTAGAATTCGCAAAACTCAATTAGGACCAAATATTTTGCGGACAACCCAATATCAACGTGTTCATGATAAAACAGCGCTAATGCAGATATAAATTTTTTTCTATTATCACACAAGTGAAAGAAACTGGTTTCGACATACCTGTTCATATCTGGCAACCTGGTAGTCCGTCCAGGTAAATAATAGACAACCCAACGTCTGCACATTTTTCATGTTTCATACTTCAAGTCCAGTATAAAATTTTCTTATTACAGTGATGTTGCAAAATTTTATGAAAAATCATATTTCAAAAGAAGATTCAAAATATTCTGTTCAAGATTTTTTCAGACTACCTTTTTTTAAAAATTAATTATTTGTATACGAAGTTGATAAAAAAGGTTTTCTTCTTTTATCAGCTCGGTGAAGGTCGATTTAGGCTCGGATCTTCTACTGAGAGCACACATTGACATTCCTTCATCATTATAAAGTAATTAAAAACATATTTTTGGTCAGTTGAACATTTACTTATTGCAGAACAATGGGTAATTCTATTTGATTATATTATATTCGCAACAGATTTCAGGCGATACCGATCATCAAATATGATATACGGTAATGTAGAATACGTAACGCAAACTAGAAACTTATCAAAAACACAATCTTATGAGCAACATGTTTTTTACTCTTAATATTTTTCCAGGACCTCGATCAAGATAAGGATCCCTCAGCTGGAGGTGATTTTGAATCAAATTCCTTGACTGACCATGAGGTGAGAATATTGTTTCATAATATTAATGCTGAGTTTCCAGTGAGTATATACAGGGTGTACCAAGTTCGACGGCCTATTAGGCGTTTCCGGAGAACTGGACCTACATATTTGAAATCTGAAAATTGGGATTATGATATTGTTTGACATTATTTTTCATCTGTTTTTTTTCGAATTTGATAGAATATGCAAGTCTGAATACATTCATACTCAAATCGTTGCATTCGTCGAAATACTTTCCGAAATATTGAGGAAAAACTGAAGAAAAAAGATTATTCGGTATCATGTTTGTTCGAAATATCTTAAGAACAAACTGTTTTCACATTTTTGAAGTCGAAGACTGTGGAAATGTTGTACATTTCTAGAATTTTGAAAAATTCCAAATGTTCGGTCAAAAATTTGGATCAAGATTGGCTCATAACTTTCGTTTTTCAAATTAGAACCCTATTTTTTTTATGATTGCGTTGGATTCTGCGAAGAAAAATGATGATAATGTTCTCACATGTTGATGCTCCTAAAATTAATAATTCCTGAGTTATTTAGGATTTTCTGATTTTATGTTGGACGCAGCGTCAAATTCATGAAATCTGTTCCAATCAACAATGATAAATGAATTCAGAAAAGAGGTGTGTCACTAATGAGTTATTGGAATAATTTATCTTCTATGACCAAGGTCATAGTTGATATGAAACAGATTCTATGAATTAGAAGCATTAACATGTTGAAATATTATCATTATTCTTTGCTCAATCCAACGCAATCATAAAAAAATACGGTTCTAATTTGAAAAACGAAAGTTATGGGCCAATCTTCATCCCAATTTTTGACCCAACATTTGGAACGAGTTTTTCAAAATTCTAAAAATGTACACTATTTTCCACAGTCTTCGACTTCAAAAATGTGAAAACGGTTTGTGCATAAGATATTTAGAATAGGAATAACAAACATAATACTGAATACTCTTAACTCCCTTTTTTCTTCAGTTTTTTCTTGACATCTTGGAAAGTATTATGACGCATGCTTGAATACGAATGTATTTACAATTGAATACTCTATCGAATTCGAAAACAAAAAATTAGAATAAAAATTTTTTTCAATTTTTTTTTCATTCCCTATATAACTGAAAGTGGTTAGGCGGTAAGAATAATTTATCTGTGTAGATAACGTCAAACAATATCATAATACCAATTTTCAGATTTCAAATAGGTCTAGTTCTCCAGAAACGCCTAATAGGCCGTCGAACTTGGTACACCCTGTATATTTTCATGGTCAAATATCACTTTTGCAGTTTTCATGTTATTAATGGAATTTTGTGTAGAATCAAGTAGGATCTGAAAGTTCCAGTGAAACGTTGTAACGTTTAGTTTCAACGGATTTCTTATCCTTTTTTGAATATGCATCAGTGTGTAGATGTCTCGCAACGAGTAGCCGGTGTGTTTTCAATACTGCTCCAATTGTTTGAGTCTCTGATTTGGATTACTTAGCAAAATGACGAAATCATAGTCGAAGAGATCCAACTCTAAGGGTCAGTAAAATTTGATGGTTCATTAATATTTTATTCCTCCTTTAATGAAAATGTTTCATTGACTATAGCAATGGATTCCTTGATTAATGGGGGATAAAACATTTAATGAACCATTAAATTTTGGTCATTTTGGTCGTCAAAATGAAAGGAGTCAGCCCGAAACTTTCATTTTTTAATAATGTAAACTTGTGCAATAAATCTGCTTACTTTTGCTGTTTAAAAAGTAGATAAAAGCAGTATACATCAGATACAAAACGGCGAGACATGACGACGCGACGTGCGAGACATAACGTCGCGACCTGCGTGATGAAGGGTGAGGCGAAATTCTTCAATGTTGATAAATTTGGCAGGAATAACAGTCGTCAACAATCACAAAAACCGATTGAAAGTTCCAAATATTTGTCTTATCTGATTGCTTGTGTGATTTCAGTGGTTCATCTTCAAACATGAGAAGTGTTAAAGATGTTTGGTTTCACATCTTTCATGCGTCGCAGCACAAGGGGAAATTTGATATTTGCTTATTGAATTTTGCATGATTTACTTGGCTGAGAGTTTCCATCTCGATGACTCTGTTTTGTCACATACTGTTTATTCTATAAATGAGGGACATAGGTCCATACCACCCACCACCCCCCTTTCAATCATAATAATGTCTGTTGACGTCCTGATGACCCGGCGTTTTGTACCTGCTGCCATTTAAACTGATTTGTAAACATATGATTTCATCTAATTTGTTTCATTTGAAGAGAAAATTGTAGTACACTTGATTGCATATGTTTGCATTCATAAAACTTATTTTGCAAAAATTGTTTGCTAACACTGAACGAACCATACAACTTCGAATTATACAAACTGGTAACGTTTCAAATGTCAGATTACAGATTCAGAAAATCTACAGTCATGAAAAGTCTGATATTGACTTTAAAACGTAACCAGTATTAATACTTCAAATTTTTCTTGTTCTTTCATTGTTGAGCAACCATTACATATTCTGATCTAATTTGATCTTAATAAGTTAGTGCAAGAATTCACATAGGAGCATTTCTAGAATTTAAAAATTTGGAATTGAGTTTGTTCCAGAAATTGGGAGTGAAAACCCAAATATGTTTCAGGCTTACTTTTATCTCAATTATGAATGTTATGGAAAACTACGGAGACTTTTGGAAAAAGTCGAACGGCGCAAATCAGCATAAGTATATCACAATCTATTTCAGCCTTTGAGACCCACTTTTTGAAAAGTGCTGGGCTAGCTCATTAGACACAACATTTTACCCAAGAAGGAATATTGGACGTTCGAAATGACAATCCAATAGTTTTAAATACAGACAAAATATGAAAGCGCAATCTGTGGAACATCGAATGCGAAGTCTCTGAAAGAATGTAGGACATTTTGTGAACATTTATTGTAAAGTTGACCCATGGAATAACTTAATTTCTCTAATTTCTTCTAATCTTACGAGAATATCTTAGTTTCGCTGGGTTTTCATGGTTATATTCGATCATTATAATATGTTGGTGTCCTGTCACGGGTTTATTAATTCCGTCAAATTCACAATACAGAAAACAGCTTTGCCAACCAACATTTTTCAACGCAAAAATCACTAAACGATATATATTTATGGAAATATTCCATTAATTTCAATGAAAATAAACATATAACACTCAGACAGAAGAGGAGGGAAATTCTTACATAAAATGTCGTTTGTTCTAATTCGATAAGTCATTCAACTGAGTATTTAACATGCACGAAAAATAGTTCTTATATGTATTATATAAATTGTGCCCCACTGGATGGTCAGGAATATGAGGATATGAAGAAAACTGGCGAATTAAAGGTATGGAAATGCAACTTATGCTAAACACCTACCATAATCAGTCTACTAGAAAGTTTTTAAAAAATATTTGAAAAAGTCCTGTACAATAGATTATATATAGTTTCTTCACCAAGTTTGGCGTATTCAATTGCCGGTAACACGGTTTCACTCCTGGTAAAAGCACTGAAACAGCCATTTACAAAACTAATTGAGACATTGACTGAAGTTCTGGAGGGAGGTGATTTAGTTTTCATTGATTTCTCTAAGGCTTTCGACTCGGTTATTCATGATAAATTGATAATGAAACTTAAAAGCTATGGCATGAGAGATCTACAGCTAGATCTGATCAGAAGTTATCTGCGGGGACGCTTTCAATATGTTGAGTTGAACGTTGATGTAAACCGACTATAGATTCATCATGACCGAAATAAGAAGAGGTCTAATTCAGGGTAGTATTCTGGGTCCATTGCTCTATCTTATCTATGTTAATGACATGCCAGAAGTAGTTCCGCTATTATATGATGTCTTTTTCAACGATGCAGATGACACCAGCATTATACTCCGCCAGAAAGGCCAGGCGGCTCTACGGGCTCTATAGGAACTTCTGAATGCCACATCTGATTCAAATGAACAGTGGTGTCTATCGCATAATCTAATGCTTAACCAAGATAAAAGTGAGCTCGTCCTTTTTCTCACAAACTCAGAAAACCCGAAAGCTTGTCGATTACTCTCAATAGTGAACCAGTTGAGCTGAAAGATCATACCAAATTCCTTGGCATAATTATTGACAAACACCTTGAGTGGTCTGAACACATTGATGAACTTCAAAGTAAACTGAACAAAGTTGTGCCTATACACACAGCGAGTACTAGAAACCGAGTTTACTATCGAATTTCTTATGGCAGTATATTTCTTGAACTTCCAGTCCCTTTTAAGCTATGGCGTTATGTTCTTGGGAAATAGCCCACATGATATATCCATATTCAGGATACAGAACTCTACTATTAGAAGTATATTCAAGATGAAGTACAGAGAGTCTTGCAGAGGTTTATTCAAAAAGAATAATATACTAACTTTACCTGCCCTCTATATATTCAAATGCCTATAATTCGTACACCGCAATACTTCACAAATTTCGGAAAGACCCGTTCATATAATACAAGGAACGATTATTTCATTATTTATCCTAAGCATAATCTCTCTTCAACAGAAAAATCGTATACCTACAAGTGTATTAAATTGTTCAATGGACTACCAAGACGCATACTGCCGTGTTAATTGAAAAGGGCGTATCTGCAAAAAATGAAAAAGCATGCATGATAAGCCATATCATGCATTGCTTTTTCATTTCAATTCAAGTAAAATTGTTGATGGCATAAATGAAAGTCTTTAAAGTCAAATATCTCAAAAGTGCTTTTTTGCAGATAAGCCCTTTTCAATTAACACGGCAGCATAAGAGAGATTGACAAATTTAAAATATTTCGCAGAGAGATTCACGAACTTTTAATACTGCATGAACCCTACACTATTCTTGATTTTTTGTCAGGAATGAGTCAAAATTAATATCAAAACTCTTTTGTATTTTCTTTTCTTCCCCATTGACATTTCTCAACTTCATTGTGAATAACTGTAACGATGATTTTTGGTGAATAAAGTTTATTATATTATTATCATTATAACACTCGTTCATTCAAAAATTCGGCTCGTTTTTTAATTTTGAACTCTTGTTGAGGTATAAATAACTATTCCGCTGATAGCTATAAAAATGAGGTTCTAATTTGAAGAAATTTTGAGTGTTGCGACAAACACTTATTGTTCATATTGTTTTCCAAAGGAAAACCTTTGAGTTATCAATGTTTTCAGTAGAGCTCTATTTTCAGATTTGTTTTCGTCAAATGAAAATTTTTACGACTAATAATTTTAACAATTATCAATCATCTACTTTTTGGAATGTGATTCAAATATATTATTTCAAATGCAGTTTCACTATTGATATAAATCTTTTTTGCATATCATATTTCTCGTAATTTCTGCAAAACACTATTATAATTAATTTATCAAATTGTTTTTTTGTACATTCGATAAATTGATGCAATATTATTAGTAAACATAACGAAATATGCCTAACATTCCGATCAATTCCAGTAGTCTTGATTTTTAATTGGCTCGACCAAAGGTATGTTTACAATCGATAACGAAAATAAACACCCGAGAAATATGGTAGGTAACTCTGAATTCTGAAAGACGAATTAAAACTACCTTGAACATCACACAAGATTTACTTCGAAATGTTCGTGAAGGTTCCTAAATATAGATCATGGTGTTTATATATTTATAAATGTTCTCATTTAGTGCATCAGTTTTATTAATAGAGAGACGTCAATTCGTGAGCATTATTACTGAATACTGTTGTGTTCAAATGATATGTTTACAAATAATGCGCATCTGGAAAGAAACCTTTAAAATCAATTATAGTCAATATGTAAAACGAAATATTCAAAATACTGGGTACGCAAAATATCATCATTCATAGAGAAAGAAATTTTTGAATGTGTATTACAGTTGAGAAATTTTCTCATTAACTCTTCGAATTTTTGTCCATTCATTTTTATAATATCTGTAAGATTCCAAATCCGCAAATGTTTAGTATTGCATCTGTAATGATGATTTATTTCGATCACATGTACAAAGTTATAACAAAACATACCTGTAATGATGAAATCGAAAATATCACAATAGACGAACAGGAATCAATATAAATCATAAAATTAATCTCACTCACTATGGTTACTGCATAGACAATATAATAAGGGAACATAGATGACAAAGTTCACGGAACGGCATCTGAAGTATGGCGATGACGTACTTTACATCCCCACAACCAGAAGCTACCCCGGAGTATCAGAAAATCCTGGAAAAAAGTTTGGAGACATGGAAAAAGTTTGATTCGGTCTTATTTATACCAGAATCAATTTTATAAATAGAATTGGGAAATTTTTCCAAAATCTCGAACGGACCAGTTCGAATTTCATCCAACTTATTTCGATTCAAACAATTTCCATGCGATACGAAAACAAAGTCACCCACATCAAAAGTAGGGTATTTACGGACTTTAGGTATTTATTCTTTTCTTATTCAAATTATGAATTTTTAGGGAATTTTCAAAAGCTTTTTTCTCATCATCCTCCAGATCTCTCTGAACTTTATAGCAATTTGGTAAAATTTGTATATCGATATTGTTAAGTGAATAATTAGGACTAAATTGTGTAGACGTGTGAATAGTATTGTTATATTATTTTACACATTGTTCTGCTATGACAGACCACGGACGATTCAAACGAGAGGAATCTTCATTGATTCTACATCTTATACGGTTAACTAAAGTTTGGTTCAGCCTCGCATTTAAACCGTTGGAAAATGGGCAGTCGACAGCAGTAAAAATTAGATTTATACAATTTTTCTGTAGAAAAGATTTAAATTCTTTAGAATTGATACCACTGTATTGATCGGTTAATAGAGTTCCTATTTTGATATATTTATTAATAAGCCTGTTCAGAAGTGTAATGAAATCATGAGCTTTTTGGTTCTTTGAGGTATGAATAAAAGCATAACGAGTAAAATGATCGACAAGCATGTGAAGATACTTTTTACGAGAATCATTTCTACCAAAACCACCAACAGTATCCAAAGACATATACTCATAAGGATGTTTAGCCGGTCCTAATTGAGAGAGATGGCCATAAGTAAATGGAATACGTGATTTATTCCTTATGCAAACTGCACAAGAATAACTAAAATCGGTTATTAATTTCCTCAAATTGATACAAAAATAAAATGGTGATAATTTCATTTCGATTTGTTTCGGACCGATATGATCAAATTTATCATGGTTTCTCAGTCCATGAAATTCGCTAGGAAAACTGTACCAAGTCTCATCTTCAGCTGCTTTCATTCTCTTCAGGTTTACAACAGTCGTTTTTTCGTATGTATTGCTGGCTTCGGCCACCAAGAAAACCCGATATTTTGACATGATAAAATGTCAAAAAAAAAATTTAAGCAGATATTTTCGATTTGTAAGATTCCACATTCGCAAATGTATCAATATAAATCATAGATAAATACTTATATAGATAGGAAAGTCCGTAGAAATTTTGGAACCGTGTTTACAGTGACATCTATGGGCCTGGAAGGAAGTACAAATCGTTTCGGATATCATTAAACAGCCGAAAATTGGCATTTGATAGATCAAAATTGGTTGCGCAATAGATCTATTGGGAAACCAATCCAGATCTATCAAATTTCCTGCGATTCATTGAGATTGGAAATGATTTGTACTTATTTCCAGTCCGATAGATGTCGCTGTAAACACACTTTCATATTTTGAGAGAGTTTCTGATATATGGAAAAGCAATCAACTCTCCGTTACAACCATTTTTGAATTGCTTGAGAGTGTTTAGATCCTACATTAGCATATATGTCATATGGTAATGGAGTCTTGATATTGTCCTTCAAATGTGCTTAGTTGGAAAAAACAGATTTCTGCTAGTCTCATCTATTAACTATTGTCAAATACCGATATCAATTGTTTCCAGGTTAAAAGATGTCGCCAAAATACGGTTCCGGCCATTACTAGGCCAGTTTCCTATCTATATAAGTATAGAGTAGTATTAATCTATGATATAAATATAAATCATGAAATTAATCTCAATCACTATGGTTACTGCATAGACAATAAAATAAGGGAACATAGATGACCAAGTTCACGGAACAGCATCTGAAGTATGGCGATGACGTACTTTACATTTATCATTTAACTCAAAAATTGAAATTATTAAAAATTTCTGGTTTTCTAAACATTCCAAATAATATCAGATCAGAATCCCTCAAGTGAGAAAAAAAGTAGAGATATAACCTTTTCCGTTTTACTGTTTTTTGAGTACAAACTTATACGGCCGTATTATCACACAAAAAACATCATCAACATTATCATCACAAAAAACAAATAGGTAGTTTTACTTTAAAAAATAATCAAGTTTATTACTTGTTGCATAAATACAAAAAGAGGAAGTTTAGAAGTTGGTTTGGTTAATCGTTTTTATGGGTTTGACCCTTGGTCATGGGTCCAGTCTCCTCTTTATAATTATTTGAAAATTCAATGATGGACATCACAAACACCCTTGACCGCGTAGTAATCGAACCCACTACCTCCGAGGCCACCGAGGCGGTCAAAATTTAGCAGTTTAATTACCGCTTCACATAGAGTTTTGACCATCAAGACGGCATGAATGCTGGAAAGGTATCACACATTCATTTCGCCAGAATACTACACTTTAGGAAAACGGAATTGATTTAGTATTCTACACATATTTGAACTGAACTAAAATGATATTTCCTTGAAATGAGTTTCGATATCAAATGGACTGCTCCGTATCTTATTCTTTATTAAACTAATGTTTATTACCCGACCACACCACATTAGTGGTCGGGTAATTATTTTATATAGTTTATATACACTGCGCAAAAAAATTAACGCACATTCTGAAAATCTCAATTTTAATGAAAGTTGATTCTACATTGACTTTATAACTTATTTTTTATGTTCTCTCGGGAAGGTTTTGAACGAAACAAGACACATTAAATTGAAGAAAAATTCAGGATTTCACCGAATCTTATGTAAAAAAAGAGAAATGAACAATTTTCAAAATCACTGATAAGTGATTTAATACTTGGTATTTCCACCCCTTGCGTTAATTACTGCTCGGCAACGACGGTTCATACTCAAAATGAGTGATCTTAAAATATTCTAATCTAATCCTTCCCAGATTTCTCCGAGTTGGATTCCTAAGTCATTAAGAGTAGGTGGATGATTTTCTGAACTTCTCAGCCTTCTATTGAGGTTGTCCCGAACCTGCTCAATCGGATTGAGATCTGGACTTCATGCTGGCCATTCCATTCGAGAGACTTCAACCTCTTCAAGGTACTCCTGAACGATGCGCGCACGATGTGGCCTGGCATTATCGTCCATGAAAATGAAATTTTCACCAATGTATGGGGCAAATGGCACTACATGCTCTTCAAGAATGTTCCTTATATACTTATCAGCATTCATAGCTCCACTATCAACGACCACTAGGTCTGTGCGAGCAGTCAAAGATATTCCACCCCATACCATAATCGATCCTCCCCCGAAACCAGTAGTATTCAGGAAATTGCACTGAGCATATCTTTCATGTGGACGTCTGTATACAAGGGAACGTCGATCACAATAGTAGAGGCAGAATCTAGACTCATCTGTGAAGAGAACCTTTTCCCAATCGGCCTCTTCCCAATGGATATGCTCTCTCGCAAAATCCAAACGCGCCCTTCGATGGGCTGGGGTAAGAGCTGGGCCTCTTGCCGCGACACGAGGCCTTGAATCATATTCTCTGAGGCGATTTCTTATTGTCTGAGTGCTAATTTTTGCACCCCATGAGTTTGCTCAAGCTGATTTTGAGGGGTTACAGTCCACTGAGACCTTATGGTCTCTGTGCTCCCTGACAAAGCTGTTCTCACCACTTTACAGCTCGCCTTCTAGTTCCAGGGTTCTAATGAAATCTGGTAAGGCTTCAGTGAGGCTAGTTCCTCACTCGTACAAGTTTTTTGACCGAGGCATTGTTTCCCATGGCTTACAATAGCAAAGCATTCCGTCACTAGGTTAATATGAGTTTCTTCCTGCGTCCATTGAAATCTACACTCGTCAGTGTCCAATAAGCCCATTCCCAACAGATGCTTTCTAAGGCGACAGTGCCCCGTAAGGAAGCCGGTGAAAAGGTGTAGTTGGTTCTTACTAAGATCCAGATATCTTTTGGATCTTGTAGTTTTAAAAGTTCCGAAGGAACTTTTTGGAGTGATCCATCCCTGGGGGATTCCGCTATAGTGTGTCCCTTTCGGCTTTCTCCTTCTCCAGAAACTCCTTCTTATAGATACATTTTCCATTACCACAGAAAAATTCTGGGCCAGTGAGCCTCTTCCACGTACCCTCTCTGGAAGGTGTATCGGCCTCTTCGATTCCTTTGATTCCCGAATGACAGAAAACTCAAATTAAGGACTTTATTTTTCCTGTCTATCTCATTGAGTTTGCACCGGCACTCTCAAGTCAACTCTGTCAACTTTGAGTCAATGACATAGGAGCTCAGAGACAGAGGCAGCTTGACTACCTGAGCGAATAGCTATATCCCGCATCTGATAGTTTCTCTCTAGGTTGATGCTAGACATATTTCGATTGCTTAAGGTGCGTACAGACATGCTCCGAATGGCGTACCGCACCACGTCGCGTACATCAACGCGATCAACAAAAGTTCGCCAATATCTACACTGTGATCGCGGCGATGTGCGCTACGCTGTTGCACCCCGCCGTCCACACTTAGGTACGCGACTTTATATTTCTACTTATATTATACTTCTACTCATACAGGAGCCTCATGAGAATGCACACTTGGCTTTGGCCCCGTGAATCCCAGCTCTAGTTCTTGTATTGGTTTTAGAACTAAGATTGTGGACAGTTTATTCCTGCTCCCATTCCTCCCAATTGTATAGCATTGCACTTTCGTTAAGAATTTTTTGGGACGTCTGACAAACAGAACACTGCTCCTGGGCAGTTAATAATGTCCGAACACAAACAAATTCATCCACATTGCGGCGTCGCCACAGAATATTTCTCATTTTCTTAAATTGACCTAATGTCATTCCATTCAAAAAGTCAGGAGTGGCGTTCACCATGTATTCAGATATCTTACTCAAGAACAATCGATGTCAAATTAACCACAGAAAAAAAAATTTCGGCAATCGGTGATTCCAAACACAGAGTATTGAATTCACGAATAATAAATGCCTATTCAACAGTCGCTATGATAACTCCTACCTACTTATTATTTAGTTGTAAAATAGTTATTTCTCTATTTCAATATCGTAATGAGTTCATTTCAGTACTAAAAGTACTGGTGTAATGAAACTGATTATAGCATTGTTTTCAGTTATATTTTTCGTTTTGTGGTTGTCAATACTGACCTTCGATCCTAAGGCGGTTCTTTGTTGGTTCATGGATTGGTCTATCATTTTTGAACCAACCGCATTCGAATGACAAATTGATGACGTCATGAATCAGCTGTTTCACCGAAACTTGAACCGTAATCGAAAGCGCGGTTCGTTCTCCGGTTATTAGTTCTATGGATCTATCTCTTTCTATCCTTCCTGTGAACACGGCCTTCTAAATCCCCTGGTCCGGCGCCTCAAGCGGCAACGCCGCAAAAGACGAAGTTTGGGAGGTATACTGCTTGCTGCTTGCGATGCTTAGCATGAGAGATACGATATTTCGAACATATCATTTCATTTCCTGATGTTGATAAATGTATTTCCGATGAATATTTGAAAAAAGAGTAGAAGTCTCCCTACTCAGTCAATAAATTGAATATAAATGAAAAACAAAATTGAAATTGAAGCGAATTGATTGATAGGAATTGGAATTCTCAAAAATAAAAAATTCTCTATAATATTCTCAATTGATCAATAATAATTTCCAACTGCCTAAATGGGTCAAATTTTCATTATTCTTATGTGATAAAAATGCTTCCAAAGAAGTCGAGGAATCTCTCAATAAATCTGATGTAGATTTACTTGTCCATATTCTCATTAGACACATTTTTATAACGAGAAAGCAAATTTGTAACTTGGGACCATCTGCTGAGAATCAAATCAGAAGAAAAATATCAATTTATAAGAGGGTTTTTTTCTTATAGAAAATTTAGGTTCTCAGAAATAACTCTAAAACACGTTAACTGTAATATTCGTTTATTTCCTGAGATTCAGGTCACACGTAAAATAAAAATGTTTAGATTTACGAATAAATAAAAAGTTACGCGTAGGCGGGTTGACTCTCGGGTTGACTTTTTTCCACTGAAGAAATTGGCGCATTTGGTTTCTCTCTGCCCCGCACTTAGATGTATCAAGTATCAATATCCATAAGAGTCTCCAGGGCCGCCGTGAGGGATGGTTTGTTAAAAATTTTATTTCATTAGCAGAAATTTGAACATCTCTACGAAATATTTTAATCTGAAACCGCGGTCTGACGTTATCATTCATGAACCAAACGTTCAACCGTTAACCAACTAAAAGAGCCATTCGAAATCAAATTCCGTAATTTGTCAAATTTCACACCAACTGCCAAGATACAATACAAAAGTCACTCACCTGATGTTTTCATTTGAATTTCGAGAGTATTTCAGGAAACTTTACTGAAATAGAGAAAATATCTAGTCTAATATTCGTTGCAGAAGGCAATTCCAACAATCATCCTTCCCGCTCGTTTTCGAATTTCGCTTTCGTGTTGGAATAGGATCTCATTCTTCAACATGTGTTAGAATATACTATTAATCGACTAGTTTATTAATGGCAGCGATTAATAGTCGAGATATTTCAACGTGCGAGTGGAGCGAGAACATCTTTTTCGTCACTTAAAAATAAGATAAACGCGGAAAGTAGAGAACTGTTTTTTCAACAACCTGATTTTTTTTTGTTATCTTATCGAACTGTATGATTTTACAATATTCGATGTCTTATGAGATATCTCTTGGAAGAAGAACACGAAAATGTGTATAGTCTGTTTAGAGCGGCGGGAACAATGGCATGTTTTTGAAATCTTACCGAGAGTTAACGTTAACAGTTGGAGGATTAGGAGTAACATGATGTTACTAACATCCATTAGTAGAATTCTTTTATAGAGTGCTATCAGATGCTCCAAGTATTATAAAAAAATTTATAAATCAAGTATGTGTATCAAGTTATGGTATAATTTTTGTATTTGCTAAAATGAAGACGCAAGCGCCAAATCGCTTTCTGATGTCCTTTACCCATTTATTCATATTTTTTCTAGTCATGCTCATAATTGAGCACCTGTTTTCTGAAATTACATGGGATATTCGAACCGAAGGCGAAAAAGGTACGGGAAGCACCTTATAGGCAGAGTACAATTATGATATTTCATTCCACGTGAGTTCTACGTCGAAACAACGCTAAACTCCGGAAGAGAGGGTATAATGAAGATGTTTTAAATAGCTCATGAAATTGTATTTCAGTAGACATTTAACCGACACGTGTACCGCGCGCTTTGCGGAAACGATAAAAGCTCGTTATTTTGATGAAATATGTGATTCTTGTGAAGCTATGCATTAAGAAATTATAATATCTCAAGAAAAATTAATAGATTTTGAATTCGGTGACAAATAGTTATTGTAATATAATATATGTAATTATAGATTACACTATGATCGATGCTCCAGTGAAATTTTATGTTGTACGCTGTGATAAATAAAAAGTGGTATTAGGAAAATTCAGAATAATAGTGAAGACAGAATAATATTGAAGACATTTCGAACTTCTATAGTGAGGCTAACTATTCGACATGTCGTATCAGCCTGTACCACCGTCCAGGCAAAGATCCTCTTCAGCAGTGCGCAGCGGTTCGGGCTATGGAACTAGACCAAGAAGCATGGGATTTTACGGAAATGGAAATCCTTATAGTTCGTCCTACACGAACGCAACAGCCAACCCTTACACGGTTTCGTTGAACAATTACGCTGGAGGATACACATCCAACTATAAGAGTCCATACTTCCAAAACGGCTATCGCTCGAACGGTAGTAGCTATGCCAGTTTAACCATTCCAGCCAATGCATTCGCGACCAATTACAACATTCTGTCACCTAATTACGCGACGAGTTACAAAAACAGTGGTGGTAGGAGATCCAGAAGAGATTCTTCCATCACCAGGGGAAGTAGTGTGAGAGATAGAGAAAGGTCGTCATCTAGGACTGGGAGATCATTAACAGGATTAGGAGCTAAATCCATTAGTTTAACATCCCTCAATTCAGAAGGATATGTTGTGAGTTGACAAAATGGTGAATCTTCGGCCAGATTGGGCATCCAAATTAATAAACCAAACATTTTACTCGTGTATTGCGGTCCCGTGAATTAAACATCCATACGAAGATTTTGATAGTCAAAAATATTTTCTTATATATGAGCTCATCTTCTCGTAAAACTCCATAATTTTTCAGATCTATTTTATGTTATCAAAATTGAATAAATGCAACTGGAAAAGACCCTGCGAAATTCTTATGAAAAATAGCTCTCGGCTAAATTAGCTGAAAGTTTGCGGAAAGATGGTTCAAATTATGCCGATCAAAATTCTCAAGCGGCCAAGGGCGCCACTATAAATTTTTTCTGGGAGGGATAAAAAAAATTAGTATATAGTATATTGTTATAATGATTGTATGACTTTATTTAAAAGTCAGTATTTTTCTGAAAGGTTAAGGGTAATTAAAACCATCACCCCCTGTAGCGACGCCAATGCAAACGGAAGGAACTACTTTCCATTTTCAACCCTATACCCCTCACAATGTTATTGCAGAAATGTTTCAATTGATATTCCCAGCGTTTCTTTTTACTGCTAAACGCTGATCTAACCACATGGGCGCCCGCAGGGGAGGGCCAGGTTTGAATCCCCTATTGTTTTTGAGCAAAACGGCGGGATATGCACTGATGTCGCCTTCGCCCCATCAAATTTTGATTTGACCGCCATTGGTTTCGACTAATACATCATTTCGAAAGTTTTGCATGTCTATTCGTGAATATGCTGAAATTGGCGTTTTGGGCATTCTGAAGGAGTTGCCACTGCAATTAGAGGTATGATCATACACCCCTGAATTCGCAGTCAAAAGATTAACTTGTCTAAACATTTTCAAGAGCTAACTTACGGAAATATTGGGCTGGACTGTTTCATGTGGGCCACCCTGTATTACGTATTACATGTTTTGACACTGAGAAAAACTTATGAAGATTTAATTGCTTGCATAATAATAAGCACAACCAGTGGCGTAACGTTCACAACCCCCCCAGCCACCCCGTTGGGGGGGGGCCGATTGTTGAACCTTTCATTTAACTTTTTCTTTATCTTTTTAAGACAGTAAAAACAAATTTTCTGCTGATATATATTTATATATAGATTTAAAATTATTAGTGAAATTCTTGAGGCTTATAAGACATCATATTGAGTCTAGCTAAGTCTAAAAATTAACTTCAAATAACAGTCAAAATCATGAAATAGATGATGTTATAAATGTGATTTATAACGAAATCTTTGAAGTATATATCGGTTCAAATTAATGCAATTCGTTTTTTGGGTATTATAATGCACTACAGGACAAAAAGATGAAGGGATCAAAATGAAATCGAACTTTTTTTGTGTAGTCAGAAAGAAGTTTTTGAGAGATATTAGAAAAACCAACAACAAAATTTCGAGCTTTTTCAACTTTCGTTTTTTTGTCCACGAGCGTGAGAAAAATTTTTTTTGGCTGGAAAGTTGTCGGTTGGTTTCGAGAACCAGCTTTTTAAAGCTTCTTCGAGAATATTTTTTTCTCTTTTTCACTTGAATTTGAAAATGCAACGAAAAGAGGGCTTCTTGTGATCTTTTGGAAAATCGAGCGCTGAATCGAACATATCGAAAAAACCAATAATGTAAACTGTGCTTTCTACAGTTCAATATGTTCAGAAAAACCCTGCAAAGAGCCAAATCAATCTAGCCAGTCAATTTTTCGTTTCTCTCGATTGAATTTTCGAAAAAATTAAAGGATCACGATTTTTGCTATGAAAAGCTCATAATCTTAAAAAAAATTTCGAGCTTCTCCCACAATTTCATTGCAGATAGTACTTTCATTTATAAAAAACGAGAAATTCCAAAATTTCAAGAAAATAGTTACCGCCGGCATCAGCGTTATACAAAGCTTACCTACCACGTGTGGTGGTTGGGCGGTCGGATTTTCGCTTCTTTGTTTGTGTTCGTGTGTTTTTGTTTGGGGCGTTGAGCTTTCGAAAAAAAACCGTTTAATGTATTAATAAAAAGTGTGGAAGAACATCTACGAAAAGCGTGTGAAAAGTGACGTATTAACTGTTTGCTTAAAAATCACTTATCATAATATAATAATGGAACCCGACAGCTGAAACGAGTAGAAAATTAGTTCTTCAACTCTGCTAAAGTTCTTCAGAAAAACAAGAAAAGTTAAAAAAAAATTGTTTTTCAATAGGAATGGGGCCCGGAAATAATTATGGAGGGGGGGGGGGGTGGCTGGCTGAGAAACGTTACGCCACTGAGCACAACTTAATGATTATCTCAGCAAGGAAAGCTCTTGGACAAAATAAGAGTACACCACTGGATTGCTATCAAAAAAGTGTTTCTATAATGTTGTTATTTCAACACCGTAGCATAACAAGGATCAGAGATAAAGACCAATGTTGAAATTTCAATTTCGTCCTATAACTCGAAAACAAAAATAAATAGAGGAACGTAGTTGATGTCATGAAAGAAGTTTCATACGAAAGTTAGTACCTTTTTTCATAAAATAAGAATCTGCACTAAATAAACATACCTTTTCATCAAGTTGACCTTGAAATATCCTCTAAGTCAAGGTTAAAACAAAATATTCTTTTTTTCCCTTGATACCCAACAATTTTTATTTGAGACACTTTGTTGAGAATTTAATGTTGGTAGGGTTGTGCCCATTGATCAGCATAATGTGAACTATCTTTTCAATTCAACCAAGAGCCACATTTCATAAGGATTTTTAGGGGTACTTTTTCAACACATAATATCTTTTTCACTTGGTTTCAACACTTCTTGCGACAATTAAATATTAAAAGCTCAAACCTGCGGCTCTGCTCGCTTAATATTTCAATTTAAAACTGTACTGATTGTAGGTTCTATGTCCATCCGCGACCCCACTTGTATAACCTCGTATCGAAAGAGAGTCAGGCACGTGACTACGTGACAAATCGATCTCGCGTAGATTTAATACTCCATTAATAAGCTATACTATCAGAAGCATTGATTGAATTGAAAATGTTAAAAATGGTTATCGTGGGTTGCCCTAGGTAATTAGACATATGCCGTCGCGTACTTTTTCATAGAAATTTTTGAGCACTATAATAATAATAATAATAATAATGATTTATTAATCCTCTGTGACATCTCAAGTATGCATAGGACAGGTCAAAAAGGTTCAATAATTTAGATACTCTCAAAAGTATCACTCAAATAATCATTCACAGTATAATAACATTTACTCAGAAGCATTGCCTTAACTGATTTCTTATATCTCTTCACATCTAGAGATTTAAAATGAGAAGGCAAATGATTATACAACCTAGTACATTGATAAGTGGGTGAAAGCTCAAATTTTGCTGTTTTATGTCTGGGAAATGACAATGTTTCCCTGTTTCTCGTATTATAATCATGCTGTGATAATTTAACTAATTTGCACTCATTTTCCTTCACATACATTAAGCATTTGAAAATAAAAACTGATGCAAGAGTCAAAAGGTCGTTTTCAATAAAGATAGGCCTACAAGATGATCTGGGAGCAATATTGAACATCATCCGAATGATTCTTTTTTGTAAAATGAAAGCTCTATTCACTTCTGAGGAATTTCCCCATAAAAGAGTATTGTAGGAAATGTGACTATATACCAGAGCATAGTAAATACTCAATAGTGATTGTTTTGGAATCGATTTTCTCACTCTACTAATTGCATAGTAAGAGGAATTCAATTTTTTGCATAACGCATCAATATGGGTGTCCCATCTCAAATTGCGATCTATATGAATTCCCAGGAATTTGGTACAATCGCCAGATGTTATGCTACAAGCTAAATTTTCAATAATTAGTTTTTTATTACTTTTTTTCGAAAGTTCAAAGTGGATGCATTCTGTCTTGCTGATATTAATCATTATGGCATTTTTATGACACCACTCAACAAAGCTTTGTATCAGATGTTGACATACAAGCTGAAGCTCAATGAAACTCTGCGCTTTTACTGCAACTGAGGTGTCATCAGCAAACAACGTTATCCTACAAGTTTCTGATTGCACTTGAGGATAGGTGGCATTATCAGACATTTTTTTTCTTAAATGAGATGGAAGGTCATTTATAAACAGTAGGAACAAAAGTGGTCCCAAGACAGAACCTTGGGGTACTCCTATGTTCCCACCATACTGATTTGAATAGGAATCCTCAATTCTAACCACCATTGTTCTATCCTCTAGAAAGCTGTTCAGCCAGTTTGAGAAAATTCCTCTAAAACCCAGATTATAGCATTTGTCAACTATAAATTGAATGGAAAGACTATCGAAAGCGCGAGATAAGTCAAAGAATAAACCTGCCACAAAAAAACCACTATCGAGTGCCCCATAGACAAACTCCACAAAGTGAGCAGCCCCAGAAGCAGTCGATCGACCAGATCTAAACCCGTGCTGTGCCTCGTCAAGTATGTGAAACTTGTCAAGGTATTTCATCATTCTGCTGAATACTATTTTTTCAATAACCTTTGAGAACACACTCAAAATTGAGATCGGTCTATAGTTGGCAATATCATGTCTATCATTTTTTTTATGAATTGGGACAACAATAGCCCTCTTGAGGAGATTCGGGAAAACACCCGTACTGATCGATAAGTTGATCAAGTGTGCAAAATGATCACCAATGTCAACACAAATAGCTTTCAAGATTTTTGGTGAAATTGCATCCACACCTGTGCTTCTATTATTTTTGATTGTTTTGATAACTTCAACCACTTCATGCCCGAAAACTGGATGAAAAAAAAGTTTGATGACAACATGCCCGAGGTAGTACATGCAGTGGACAACATGTTATTGTAGTATTGACTGAGAGCAGTACCGGTAACTGAAGAAAAATATTGACCGAATATTTCCGCTAACTTGTCGGACCCATTGTAAGAAATACCATCAACCTCAAGCGAAATAGGTACGCGGCTTTTACTTGTCCGGCCAGTGCAATCATTGATCATACCCCACACAGTTTTATTTTTATTTTTGGATCTCTCGATGAGTTCATGGTGAAATTTAAATTTCGAATATTGAATCATTGATTTGTATGAAACTTTCGCATTTTTATATAAATCATGAGTGTACTGACATTTCATATTAGCATGCAACCAATAGAGATTTTTAAGATCAGATTTGGCCCTAATAATTTCAGGAGTAACCCACCTTTTACTTTGACGATCATTAGATACTTTCATGAGTGGGCAAAAACATTCAAATGAATTATGGATAATGTCGATAAATGATTCGAAAAGTGCATCGATATGATCACGATTATAAATTTCATTAAAATTATAGGACTTGATATGTGAAACAAAATTGTCGATGTTGCGTTGACTCATATTTCTAACAAATTTTGGCCCACACTCAAGCTTAACATAAAGATCAGAAGCAATGGAAAATTCAAGAGAGAGAATTCGATGGTCACTGACATAAGCCTCGAACACATCAAAATTACATTTATCTGACTCTTCATTTGTCAAAATATAGTCAACTTTCGACTTAGATGTATGACCAGTAACATCAGTGAAAACCCTAGTGGGCTCCTGTGATAAAACTTTCAAGTGAAAACATTCCAAAAAATCCACAAATTGCTTATGAATACTACAATTGACAGTGAGATAATCAACATTTAAATCGCCGCATACAAAAACTTTATCGACTATATCAAATACAATACAATACAATATCAAATACAATACAAAATTGTCTCAGACCATGTTTCTCTATCTCCTATCTATTTTATCTTGGAAGAACCGTGTTATTTACCGACTTTTTCTCATTTCTTCGTTATATATATATATATATATATATATATATATATATATATATATATATATATATATATATATATGTATATATATATATATATATAGGAATGAATTTTACATGACAACCTCCTCAAATAAATTCCCTACATTATAGGGAAAGTTTCATGTGGTTCCTGAGTCCATTAAAGACAAACAAACGGACTTTCACATTTATAATTTTACTATAGATTGCCCTTATTCAATACATGGAACGGTCATCGTTCAACACCCCTAATTTTATGAGTGCTAGAGTTAGGTTAGATGCCAAATCTATTTATTTGTGTTTAGAAGATTTTCTGAAAATACTATTTGTTTCTGATGAAAAGGCAATGAAGGCAATTGAACAAGACATTGATTGGTAAAGAACAGAGAACATCTGTTAATGAGTGACATTTCACAATAAAATACATTGAGATTTTTCTGTCGATAAGACCACATACGACACGAATTGAATATTGAAATGCGGATTCTCAATCTAACCGACAATTATTAAAAACTCAAGAAATTGGGTCTGAATTGGAATACCTGATCAGCATTCCATTCAAAGATTTCAAATAATGCAGCATAAAATAAGTTGCAATGAGAAATTTGATGCGTATTTTTATCTCGGGCTAAACGGATTTGTGACAGAATGTGAAATTTAGGAACTGAAATCGAAGAATCTAATCCGATGACGAAACATTCTAACAAAAAATATTAACAAAACTAGGACAATGTAACAGGTTACACAAAAATAGGATGTGCAACAGATATGATTATTTCGAATCGTGGAACTCAGAAATTGAGAAGTTTCTCCCTGTTGAAGAAACTCTTTACATAGATTTAAGTATTTTTGTTTTGGTTTTGGCTATTTTCCAGCAATGCACCGCACCTTATATGTTTCCTACTGATTTTAAGCTCTAGAAAATAATCATTAAGCTGCGTTGGAACAATCGAAGGCTGGGTGCACCAGTTATATTTTTACAAAATTTCAAGTCATATATTATTATTCCTGCACTTTTTGAAACGATATTATTTCAAATTATATGGTATATTTCGTTTCGAACAAATAAAATGTACCACAATACTCCAGAATTGGACGGACATATTTCTGAATTCATGATGTGACTTTTGTTTTCATTTCATTGTTGTATGTATTATGGTAATGATTCTGGGAATAAATGGATATTATTATTATGTTTCGAAGAGTTGTATAGATGTTCTGAAGCTTAGTTTTTCAAATTTTCGCGTTTATAGTTGAAGAAAAATTTTTACACACCAAAACCCACGAAATTCTTGGATTGGTTTCTGATTCTGCTATATATCTCCTAATCCATCCATTTTTCGAGAGAACCTATTAGATACGCCTAATTTCAAAGTGCCGTAATTCGGCAATCGGCAATTAATTGACCTACGGAGCTCCGGATGGGCTTAATTTGTCACAAATTTAATGCTCATATATGATAGTTTTTGTCGAAAACTAGATGCATTATCAGATATAGAGCAGAATCTGAAACAAGTACAACATCGCAGTTTTTGGTGTGTACAAATTTTTCCACAACTTTTTGAGAGTTACATAGGTCCGAACAACATACTAAAAAGTCAGAGATACATCATGTTTTTTCAATTTAGCGATTTTGTGTGTCGATTTTTACCCAGTTATTATAGTTGGCGTAGATTTGAAGTATGTTCTCAATTGATAAATGAAAATTTTTCCAGAGTGACAGATCCAGTCGATCGCGCTTAGGGAGCGCATCGGATATTAGAGACGAAAATGGTGAGATCGACTACAAGAAATTGTACGAACAAGCCATTCTTGAAAACGATAGACTAAAAGATAAACTAAGGAAATCAGAGGAAGAACTCCGAGAAACGAAACAGACTTTAGAAAAATTGAATTTAGTGGTAAGTATCTACATGATGAGTGTTCGTTATTTGCTTTATTGTTACGTGGAGCTTTCAAGTTGGTAAGATTTGAGAAAAATTTGCTCATGTAAAATTCCCTCATTTCGTTATTGAACATAAAAATTCCATCGAATCTACTCCATCGTTTTTTCGTTTTCTACCCCTCTTTCAAAATTAATGGATTAATGTGATGCCTAAGAAGAAAGGTCTTCAAAGTCTTTGAACGATTCTGCTGAACGAAATTATCCAGATTGAAATATATTTCCAAAACTATTACTTACCAAACCCCCGACTCAAACTAAAAAAATGTTTTACACTTGAATTCCTATTTCTCACTCAATTACGAGGTTTTCGCAAATGTCAGATTATATATTCGATTCTACTATTTCAGACGAGTAAAAACTCTTTATCTGAGTTAGAGAAAAGAGAAAAAAGGTCAATGGAAAGAAAATTAAGTGAAATGGAAGAAGAATTGAAGGTGAGTGTTTATTGACAACGTATAATGAAATCTTCACATTCGTTCATCAGTTTCATGTTTTTTTTATTTCATCACCTAGCTTAAGTTACAAATACCCTAACATTTATTAACACGAAACTAACAGATATTTTATCACTGAGTATTTAATGAAAAAAGACCATCCCACAAATTATTTTTCTTCAACGATATCATGTAATATTATAGTACATTTTGATAACTCAATGACACCTACATAAGCTCTGTTCCAATAGCTTTCATAATGGGTTTTGTAATCAATCGAGTAATCGCAGTATTCTAGCGAACCACGACTCGATCTATGCTTACTCATTGGATGATTAAACATTTCAAATTCTGTATGAACAGCGCCTTAATTAACGCTACTAAAACACTGGCTGTCCTTTGTCTTTTCCCACAAATCTGGATCCCTTACAAGTACTCAATGGATCTTTATAATTTATGAAATACTCGGGAAATAATTATATTTCCAAGGATATATAATTTTCCTAATTTTTGAATCGATCAAAATGGCTTGTGTTCGCATCTAATCAGCAACTACAACTGAAAAATTCATACAGTAATAGTTGTGTGCAGGCATTTTGAAATAACAAGAAATCATGAAAACTCAATGAGTCCAAATGAAACATTAACTATTAAAACTTAATCATGCATTGCTAAGCAGTAAAAAGAATTTTTGAGGGGTTTATCCAGTGTCTAATATTAATTTAATGTTTTTAACTTCATTAGATAATTGATTTCAGTTTCAAAATGTGGTCTAAACTTGTTTATTTTAATGTATCTATCATTTAAATCATGTAGTTCAAATCGTTTATAATAATCAATCGGTTCCCATTGCTACTGTAGATCCATGGCTTACGAGACCGTTTGGATGATTCGAAGAAATTCTGACTTCTAGTGAACAACCCTGTTACATTTTCAGCATCAACAGCTTTCCTGAAGAAGTTTCATTTCCACTTTATTTTGGTCTTAACTATTGCCTTATAAGCAAAGCTTAAAAATTAATTGCAAGCATGATCTGATCGCACCTGCACAATATAAAAATTCGAAAAAAAATCTATTGTCTGATTTTGTTGTAGCAATTACAAAAATTGAAATCGGAAAATGAACGGCTGAAGGCCGACAACAAGTCGTTAACACGGGTCATCAATAAACTCACAGAGTCTGCAAGAAAATAGGTAACGAATAAACATTACAGCTCAGTATCCTTTTTGTTTTCGCTGCAATTATCTAATAACAATTTCAAGCGTTACGTGCATTTTTATTTCATTCTGACTCGAATTTGCAAGGAGAGAGATTGAGGAAATGAGAAAATATTGAATTGTCAAGCATCCAATTTATTGCATAATAATGATATATGGCAAACTAAAATAAATATACAGTTATCCTGAGACCTCGAATAGGTCACCTTTGTACTTTAGATCAGGGGCCCTTGAAGAAAATATTCTTCAATTTTTTTTCACGTTAGGACACAAACGATTCATCTTGTGATGTAGATGAATACCATGACAACAAGATGCATATTCGAATCAGAAAATATTTGGCTTGATATAAGTCGGAATTGAACTTCTGATTCTGCATATCTGGAGAGAAATATAAACTTTGTGTCATTTAAGATTCGTCTAATGTCTGTTAAATCTTGAGTTTTCGTTCTTTTGAGTAAATCGAAAGTCAATTTCGAGGTCTCCTTTGAAATCAAATTGAAACACCCTGTAATTCATTGCATATTCAGGTACCTATATTTTCTTATTTCATCGTTCCATGTTTCCTTTAGCTTTCTTGAGTATTTAACCATTTCTTGAAAAATAACTAAGGCGTATAAAAAATTGTATATTTAATGTATTTTTTTCCGACTGAAGGTTGCATGAAATTTTTTCAAATTGAACCTTGCATTGAATTCTGGATTGTCCCGAACTCAAAATTTGAGTGTTCTCATTGCGGGTACCAGAATAGGAGATGAATCTGATAAGCTGGATGACAATTCCACTATTCCTCTTACCTATTCTCAAGGAGAAAACAGGGAATTCCGTTGTAATAATACGCTGAAAAAAATTACAGTTTTATTAATTTACCAATTCCGTTACTCGGATTAATGAGGAATCCCCATTATTATTATTATTTTCGAGTATCTTCATTTCATGACAACAAAATTGATGAATTGGTTGAGGCGTTTGCGGTCGTCGTTCAATGTCACATGATTTTTCGCATATTTCGGCCGTCGTCGTAGATTCGTTCTCGAAGTTTCCTCCGAGGGTCTGGCATCTTCAGGAGTTTACTTCCCCGCTGGATTGAGCTGAATGATAATAGCAGCTCACGAAACGAGTAATTAAGATAAAATATAATGGAACCGTTCATACTATATGACACTTCAATAAAAAAAAATCCAACATATGTTTGTCCTTGCAAACTCGATATTCTATTGAACATTCAATTAGTGATAGAGTAAATAATTCTATATTTCTTCGTCATAAGTTGAAGTTGTTCGAGATTTTTCCTTGTACATGTTGATCAGATTTCGATTATTCAGTACTACATTTCCTTAATTAAAGGAGAAAGGAAACAGGTATATACATGTCATATTCTCTTTTTTCGAGAAACATTAATTGCTGAACACCGCAAGTCGCTAGTGTGTCTAGTTACCATGCTACAGGATGATTTTGGAATTTGGCCAATTATTATAATTGGCTATGAAATTCGCCGCATTGCAACTACGCTCTCGAAATTAAAGCATCTTTAGGGCAGTTTTTTCAGTATTTTCCACAGATACTATCGAAATTTTCGTGTAGCTTCAAATTTCAGAGCAATTAAAAAAAATTCCAAATGCAAACCGTAGTATGTTATGATATTTTTCAATAGACTTCTCTTAAACAATTTATTTTTGAATATATATGGATATGAACATACTTTTCAGTCAACAATATTCAGGCTCTTATTAATTTCCTTGAAAACTGTGATGGTATTATTATTACATAATCTCTGTTTTTAGATACTGTTCATTTTCTCATTAAGTGGGGAAATCATAAAAGAACAAAAAATTTCGAAAAACACTCCTGGAGTCTATATAATATTAATACTATCAATCAAATTGACAACTTACAATTGTGAAATATCAAGTTCTATGGCCTCCTCCTTGATTTTGTTGATCAAATATTTTTCAGAATTTTCGATATAAGTATAAACTCGGAAGTATATCATGATATACGGTGGCGTAACCTTCCTCAGCCTATAGGCTTACTTCAGTCATAAACCACTTATTTTATATGACTATCCAACAATTCATATGTAGATGAAGCATAGCAGTCTATTTTGTAGAACCTTTTATAGAGTCCAATAAAATAACTGCATTTATATACTTCATATATTTATATACTTCAAAGATTTCGTTATAATTCACATTTTATAAGCCCATTTACTTTATCATTCTAACTATTTTAAATCAATTTTTACACTTAGCTTCATCTGAGTAATCGTATGAAACAATTATAAGTGTTTGCTGTCTGATAAGCCTACCTCAACAATTTCACCAATAATTTTAAACCTATATATTAATTATTTCAAAAGAAAAAAATTGATATGACTGAACTACACATGTAAATTCACAATAACGTTAGTTTTAATCAACTATTTAAAGAAATTGTTATAATGTATAATAGATACAAGATATAATGGATACAAAAGATACAAAGAATATGATAGATATAATCGCCTCGCCTATACTAAACATTTTAAACAGGAAATATGTTATATTAGCAAAATTTTATTTTTTACCCCCTCCCATAGTGGGGGCTGCTGGGCTGTAAGTTACATTTTATAAATTGTCTGAGAAAAGTCTATTGAAAAATACCATAACACCCTATGGTTTCCATTTGAAAAAAGATTAATTTAATTTCTCTGAAATATAAAGCGGCACTGAAATTTCGATAGCACCGGTAAAAAGTACTGAAGAAACTGCCCAGAAGATGTCTTCATTTCGCCTGCGTAGTCACAATACTGCGGAAGTTATAGCCGGTTATAATAATTGGCAAAATCACCCTGTAGCATGAAAACTCAACACCTTAGCGACTTGCAGTGTTCATCAATTAATTTCTTTCTAAAAAACTGAACATGACATATTGCTTTTTTTCTAACTCTTTCAATTTAGGAGATATAGTACTAATTCTTCGAAATCTTATCACCCTGTACAGCTTTACAACCGAAACGAAACAGAGTCATTTTCAGGAAATGCGTCAATATTTTTTTCCAGTCCTTCTACTACAAATATAATCAAAATACAATTACCAATATTTTAGGGCAATGCCTTGGATTTTTATTGGAGATTGACAACATTCACAGGTATGTTTGACTCGGCCAAAAGCGAGGGTGAAAGTCCCAGCAAAATATGGAAAGGGTATAATTATTATATTTCTTAAATTCCGTGACAAATCTGTTCCTTCTGCCATATCTTATAGAAAAAAATCGTGCGGGAATATATCTCAGTTCCACACAGATCTCATAGTTATATTTCATTATTATTTGTTAGTACTCGGAAATGGAAAAGTCACTAAATTATGGAAATATTCCATTAATTTCGGGAGGAATTCACTGAATTAGAGAGAATATATAGAATACTCGTACAGAAGGTTCATTTTAACACTAGTTGATTCAAAGACTCGCCACGACATGGCCGGTTTGTTAATTTTGAACTCTTGGAAGAATATTAATGCCTTCCACACTTGTATTATGAAAAACTATTGTTTCCAAAGCTCATTTTTGAGACAACTGAAATTTTACAGTTCTCCGAAATATTCATCAATTAATACTTTTAAATTTACAACTTATCTCCCTACAATCACTAAAGGTTAAGATGTCAATTATTCGGATTTCCCCGATTCTTTTAAAACAGACTCATTGTTATTGTATGGAAGGGAACAAGGATCAGTTTGAACAATTATTAATTATCCAGATATAAAGTCTTCAACTGAACAGAATTTATTTTCAAATGTAATTCTTTTCGAAGCAATGTCACACGGCATTTCGGCCGTCGTTCGAGTGTCTGGCATCTTCAGGAGTTATATTACTCAGGCAACTCAGTTCAGCGGGAACATCTCCCGAAATATAACTCCTGAAGATGCCAGACACTCGAATTGGCGAAACGTCGAGAACTAATCCACGACGACGGCCGAAATGCTCGAAAGAACAGGTGAAATTGAACAATGGCCGCGAAGGCCTCAACCATTTCGAAATTTGAAGATTGTTGTAAAAATGAATTAAGAACTTTACTCTACCCCCAACCCAATGCACTGGCCCAATTATTATCCCCGCTCGGGTTGAAAAAACAATAGTTAAAAACAAGGAAAAAAGAGTGTCTTATTACCGCAAAAATCGACAGGACTGAGATTTTTCCTCCAATTTTGACGCAGCCTTTAAAAGTATCTCTGTTTCGTTCTCGAATGGCCAGATAGCTACCTGAGTACCATTATATGTATAAAGGTTGTGCCAGCTAGTTCTGACGAACCTTGGTATATTGATCTAGCTTAGTATTCAGGTATGATAAAGTGTTTATTATTTTTTATTTTCGGCTTAGTATTCAAAACGTGGGCATTATATTATTTAAGGAAACATATATTATTGGTATTGGTACTTCATATAAACTCTTTCACCAAGCTGCAGTCAAGGTAAAATAAGAATTGATCCCTATTGATTCGAAAATGTCTCATTCATCTAAACAAGAAGGAATTCCAATTGTCAAGAGGTAAGCCATATAACCTGTCTGCTACAAACAATAAACAAAATAAAAATTGTACATATACAGGTATCCAAACTTATATCGCTTGTAGACTTCCAACTTCTATGTATTACTACATTCAATAAACTTCCCAGCGGTATTACCGTGTTATAGAACTACATTTATCAAAGAAAAAAATGTACTTTCTAACATTCTGATAGTGATTAAATGAAGACGTATCTGAATTTATAGGGAGATTCACGATCTTTCCTAACTTGGCTGCATCTTAAACGGTGGATGAGTGCATGTACCGATTAACTTGAAACAAAGTTTTGTTTCTTGACAAAATACTGCTGTTTCAAAACTAAGCCGAAACTAAAAAATTGCCGCACTTTCCCAAACCCAAAATGTGATGGGGAGTCGATACTCTCTTTTCAATAATATATGTTTTCACGTATTTGCTTTTTCGTTTGAACAGTTTGTTACAATTGATATCATTGATTTCCGGCAATTCTTCATATAGTCTAGAAAATGTGTTATAAAAGAAGAACTATGAGTGACAGTCTCCTATTTATGTTCGAAAGATTTAGTTCTGTACCTTGATATATCATCTTGATGAACTGTCAATATGAAATAGCTATTTTCCTATCAAGTGCAGAAAGTTTTACTTTCCCGTACGAGATTGCCGTTGCCGAACGATGCGGAGCGGAGTTCGGGCAAGCAATCCAGTACGGGAAAGATTCTTTAATAAAAGTGTGTGGGAAAAAACCCTGCGCTAATCCTTTCCCGCATTGAAAAGTGTGCGGGAATGGAATAGCAGGGGTTTTTCCTGCACTGTTTGGAAATGTGACTCTTTACGAACTGAAATGCGTGCGGGAAAGGGGTTGAAAGCGTACGCTTGTAGAAAAAATATATTTTGAATCCCCAATTTCATCGGGGATATATTTTGCAATTTATTATTTATATTACAAATTTCACTGGAATATATTGAATGTCAATAACTCATTTTTTGCTTTGGCTCTAATTTAACTTAACTGTTTTGAATGTGTTGGAACGTTTTGTATCATAATATACCTAACTTCTTGTATAAGATCCAAAAGGTGGATGTGGATGGTGGATGCCATATTAATTAGAACATGAATATGTGATTACGCCAGTTCTTTTGAGGATAGCGCAACTGAGACACCCTACAGAGTGACCGAATGCGCCTGTTCGTATGAACTCAAACTGAACCACAAAATATGAGTGCAAACACAAGTTTTTTACTAATATCAAAAATATAATGGCCTTTGTGAGAATTCGTATCATTTATTGAGTGTATTATTTCTACAAATAAAATTATATATATAGGGTGTTTTATTGGGAAGCGGAAATATTTGGAAGGCGGAAAGAAGGTGGTTCTGGATATACCACATTTACTGTCTGCGTAACCGAGATATAGGATATTTTATGAATTTTGCTCGTTTGTCCCTGCGGTCATATCAAGCGAACCATTTGGTATATTTTCTTCATATTTGCCACATATTTTTCATATTGAAAGCTCAAATGAATCATTCGATATCTGCAAGGAAAATTTATGTCTGAGTCAACAAAAAATTTGAATTCTTGAAATAACATTCTGTATATCGAAATTCTGAAAATCCATGTCCTAGAAAAAAACCGTAAAAACCTTAACTGAAACGTGTGCTTCAAATTTTCGCTCAGACATTTTTGCTGCACAAATTTGGGAATGTTGGGAAATTTAGGTTTCACGTTGCAATTGATTAAAAATCGCATTGATAGGTATGGAAAAGATTTTAATTTTACAAACTGATGTGGGTAAAATTTTTTTATTATTTAATGTAGGCTCGTTTCGAGGCTCGTTTACTGATCGTTTCCATATCATTAACCGGAAAAAGTAAATTTTGAGTTGTTTCACTTTTGAAGCGAGGGTACGAAATGCAACCTTGTGTACCCAAATATCGGTATTACATACTCAAAAATTCGGAATTTGTGACTTATACCACTTTTCCTCTGACCGGCTCATTTAAAACATCCGATTTTTGGAAAATATACTATCAGTTTTACTCTTAGATTTTTTTGTATTGTCATTCATTGCCCAATATACAATCTACACATAGAGGTATATTAAGTAATTTTGCTGGATATATTGGAGAGGAGATTGAAATTTTCACTGACTTTTTTACTCGTTAACAATTCCTACTGGGAGATCTTCAAGTCCTTCCATGTAAAAGTATTCTATTAACTCGTTCGAATGGCCTAGTACTGTTGTGGAAGTGGATAGTATTACTTTTTGGAGGTCTTCATGTATTTTTCAGTTTGTGTCTTTCCTTACCATGGAGCATTGGCTATCAAAAGAGTTTTCAACTGAAACCTTTGGATGGAGTTTATTACACAAGATTTCGCACCGCCCCACAGTTGTACACCATAAGTTCAAATGGATTTAAGAACTATCACTCACCCCATCTTCCCTATTCAAAAATTGGGGGTGAGGGTTGTAGTAGCAAGGGTTGAAGCGCTATGCGTCCGTAACCTACATCTTAAGTTGTCCCCCTCGAAACAGAAATCGACCTGTCCGAGCATTTCTTTCGAAAAAATTTATTTCGTCTGTAATCTCGTCTGTTTCGTTTTCAAATGGCCACCCTGTATGTCTTCCATGTAGGTGGCTCATCCAAGTTTAGTCCAAAATTATTCGATATTTTGCCTTGTTGGTGTACTAATTCCGTTTTCCTGAAGTTTTTTCTCCCAGTCTCTGAAACAAGAAACAGTTAGAAAATTTTTTTAATAATATAAGAAAGGCCCCTGCGTAAAAATTTGAGCACTAATTTGTCAGGAGCCAAAACTTTACGAGAAGAAATTGTTGCCTAACAATGAACAAAAAGAAAACACTTAAGCGTAACGTTTCGGAGTCTACCGAAACGTTACGCAGGGGCCTTTCTTATATTATTAAAAAAAAATTTCTAATTGTTTCTTGTTTCAGAGACTGGGAGACAAAACCCAAATTAAGTTTTCAGGAAAATGCAGAGACCTCCCAGACAATATTCTAATAGATACCATATTCCAATAGATTCCAATTGTTCTATTGATCAAAGTGTCCTTGGACCTTTCTAGACCACGTCTTCATAGATAGCTGATGTTGCAACGTCATCTGCGAATGCTTCAATTGTTGTATCACGAGTTTCTGGCATATCGGCAGTATAGACTAAATACAAGTATGGTCGTAGCACACTGCCTTGTGGTACATAAGATTTGATGGAAACATAGTTTGACGTTTGCTTTTGTATGGATTGGTCCGAAGATTGGGTTTCTTTTGGCCTAAATGCGGTGGACTAATAACAGTATGCTTTAGAGTGGCCATATTCTTGCCACCTCATGCATTGAACTATACTCTTTTTTTTCTTCGAGGTTCTATGTTACATACATATTGCAGATCGTAAATTGTTTTAGTATTTATTTCTGGCTCGAGGTCAACGAAGAACATAGCAAGGGGTTCTTTGGTTACCCTATGTTGCACATACATAATATTTCGAACTTTAAGTCAAGAGTTCCTTTTTAACTTCTTCAGTAGGCACAGAATGGTGCAGGTTGTGAATAACAACACTATAAACCATCTCTCGTATTTGGTAGGTGTGATGAATTATTTTTTTTTTCTCAGGAATATGGAAAAATTTCTATAAGCGTCGATGGTGTGTGTACTTCTTTTGATTTTAACATTAGCTTGTACCCTTACATGAAAAGAATTTATTTCGATTACTTCAATAAATCTTTTGACGATTGCTTGGTAGTCTACATCATAAATTAATATTGGAGGTGGTGTAAGGGTCTTTGTGTATTTTTATTTGGCTCTATGGATGACGTTGTCTGTAAAAGAAGTGCAAGTGTTTTCTGTCAGGGGAATAGTTAGTGTAGGGGTATGTGTAGGCGATCCCTTGCGTTTTAGTTAGTTGTCTCCCCCCATTAATATGTCTTGGATTTCGATGATTATTTGTAGTTTTTGAGGATTTCGTGTTTGTTTAACAAGGTCTCCGTTTATGTTATCAATAATTTCCTATTTGTTGTTTCTCGACATTATTTGATTTTTTTTGCGGAAATCCCTCGTTGGATTATTATACCATTATTTTCTGAAGACATAAGTTTTCAGCGTGAAGACCTTTAGATCCTTTTCCGGACATAGTTTGAGTTCTCATTCTTATGGACGAAAACTCCTATTTTACTTTTTAATTCAATTGAGTGCGCATTTAACTCGTATGTAAACACCGAGCTATCAGGGCTGATCTGAATGTACTGGGTGGGCAAAATTGGTGATACATGAACTACAACTTTTCAACCCGACGAGATAGATGAAAATGAATGGCACATTACGGTCGTCTTTTTCAGAGAAATTAATAATGCCATCAACTGCATTCCTCTATCTTCTTTTGTTTTTGAGTTATAGACCAAAATTGACATTTCGGCGATTTAAACTTTAGTCATTATCTCCATTTCTGTTTGTGCTAGGATATTGAAATGAAAACATACAGACACTTTTTTAATAGCAATCCAGGGGCGTACAACGTTTTTTCCCAATTAGATTCCTTGCATTTTCTGGAGCATACTTAGAAAAATGGGGCCCACCCTTTATAATATGTTATATAATTTTGAAACGGAAAAAAGTGATGATTCTTTCTGAGTCATAATAAACTATTGTTTCCATAAGAAAACACACATCGTAGTAAGTACGCCCCTGGATTGCTAATAAAAACGTGTCTGTATAATGTTTTCATTTCAACATCCTAGCACAAACAGAAACGGAGATAATGACCAAAGTTGAAATAGCCCAAATTTCAATTTTGGCCTATAACTCGAAAACAAAAGAAGATAGATGAGGAATGCAGTTGATGGCATTATTAGTTTCTCCGAAAAAGACGACCGTTAGTGCCATTCATTTTCCTCTATCTTGTTTGGTTAAAAAGTTCTAGTTCATGTATCACCAATTTTGCCCACAGATGTTCAGACAATAGTGTACTCTTATGCTGGCCACAGAGTTCGTTCTTTTCCATCCATTCGTATTGCCGCGATTCGAACCGTCGTCCCAAAAGCATCAAATCCAAGGTGTTTGTTGAAAACCCGTCGGGTTTTTGATGCATTATTACCACCGTTAGAATCGCGGCGATTCGAACTAATAGAAATGAAACGAAGTCTGTGGCCGGCATTAGATGAACATATAAATGCTGCTGGCATGTATTTTCAGCACGATGGTGCCTCATTATAGGCTTATTGTTAGAGAATTTTTAAATGAAAATTTTGATAATTCATGGATTGGTCGAGGAGGTCGTCATTACTGGCCTTCAAAGTCCCCTGATTTTAATCCCGTAGATTTTTCTGTCTTGGGTTCCTTGAAACTTCTATTAAAATCCTCTGAGATCAATATTCGGGATCAGCTTATCATAAAAATACAAGAAGCTAGAAAATGAGAAACAATTCGAATGTAAGTCGGAAATCAATTCGGGATATTCTCAAATGAGCAAGGAGATATTTAGACATTTCGAGCAGTTTATGTGGTTTTTTTAGTTTTAGTATTTATGTTTGTTTTGTTTTACAGTTTTATTTTGAATAGATGTACATAATTTCTTAAACAAAAATTAATTCGACCTAATCCATTCAATAACAATATTCAATTTCGGTAATCAGGTACAATATGTACACCTTGTAGGGGGTATCTCAAATTGCTCGATTTTGGTAGTTTCTGGTACTTCTAGACTAGATAGATGAAAACGTTGAAAGGAGTATTTTCAAGGATTCAAACGTTTCATAATTTTTTGTACGGGGGCATAGATTATCCTTGCGGTTATTGAATGATTCATTGAGCTTTGAATAAGAAATACGTGTGCCAGATATGCAGAAATTTTTTTTTGGTTTGGTCAGGAAGAAACTAGCAAAATTCATAAAACATCCTGTATTTCAGGTACGAAGGCAGTAAGACCCAATGAATGTGGTATATGTAGAACAACCTGGTTGGCCTCTATTTGCCCTTTAAGTATTTCCGTTTTCCAATGAAACACCCTGTAAACAAATGAGTAAATGATTCTTCAACATGAGATATTTAGCGAAATTTTTTCTACAGTGCAAAGATGAAGTAATTGTTATTGTTTATAGTTAGTTTATATTTCCATTCTCATTTATTTGAAGGTTAGACTTTGAAAATTTTTGTCATCACCTTATACCCATAATGATAGGTATATATGCAGTTTTATTTGTATGAGTCATGAAATTTGCTGGGACTTATGAAAGAATTTTTCGTTATCAGAAAATAATTTTGAAAACATATCTTTTTTTCAGCATTTGGATAGCTTGAAAACCGAAAACCAACGATTGAAAGACGAGAATGGAGCATTAATAAGGGTCATAAGCAAGTTGTCCAAATAACACAGACTTCATACTACATAGTTTCTATTTTTCCAGTTTTTATTTATGTCAAGACTTTTTTTGTTACATGATTTCTTCCTTGTTATAGTAATATAGAAATATTGTTTTATTCTTTAATTTATTGATATTTTTATTATTTAATGATTCGTATTTTCCAAAAATATTAAAATGACCATATCGAATTGGATGTTAATTCAGCACAATGATGAAACTGTTTATTGAGTATATCGAAATTTTGTTCTGGAGGATTCAAGTTTCAATGTGATACGATAATACAATTTGCACAGTTTGTTTTCAATTCCTTCTGAGATCTGGAGTTTCGGTTTGTTTTTTATGTGTGTTAACCTGACAGTAGTTTTTGTTTTTTAAGATTTGCTTCCTGTCGATTTAGAACCTACAATGAATCTTGGTGCTCTTCAAATTTCTGGAAGGTCATTTTAAATTTCCGAATAAGAACACATAAATTTTCATCCAATTGTAGTTTTGAATTCCTTGTTGAATAATAGGTTGATACCATATTTATTGATAAAATGCATCAAAAATTGTAGTTATTGTATATTGAATATATTTAAGGGAAGATTAAATTGTTAATTATTAATTACATTGTTGTGATTGCGATAAAATTTTCTTCAATTTTTGTTGTGAAATTGTACATTGTTTTAGTTTTTAGGAATGCTTTGTGTCAGAAATATTCTACATTAACAATTATGACATTTTTCTTCAGTCAAAAATTCCACTGAATCAATGACCAATTCAAATAGTTATTATTTCGTAAAAATAGACTTGATTTTCATCAATTTTTTTCCCTCCTGAACAAAATATTTTGTGTCTGTGAATATTATATATTCGTTATTAATTCAGTGGTAGTGTGGACATATTTGAAAATCTAGTCTAGTTGCGACTCCAAAGTAGTATAAATTCAATTTGAAAATAGTTTTGCGATCATCCAATTTTTATGGATCTTTAAGCTATGAAGGTGCTATCATAAAAAAATCATAATATTACATATATAATATTATGTGACACTTGAATATGTTGATTTACTTTCAATTTTCATTCATGACTTAAGTTGTTTTCAACTGAGAACAAAGTTTTTCACCTTGATGAACTTTCTATACTTCTCTATTCAAGAATAAATGAGAATGTCACTTTTGCATACATACATACTATTTATTCATCTTCATAATATTGTGAAATTTGAAAAAATTATCATTTTTAGCGGTGAGTTTTCAATTTGAAAATTTTCAGAATTCATCAAAATAAACTATTTCAATAACAAATGTCTACATAAAACTTAAAAAATAGCGAAGCAACTAATACGATGCGTGGATTCTCCAGTTATAATGGGCATTTGAATAAAAAAATTCAAATTTACTTATTTCAGTCTTGTGAACAAAAAATCATAATATCATAAATCGAATTCTGTTATTTGAAACATACAAAAGTTATTCCTTTTCGTCAAAAAGTGTCAAATCGCCCATATCACTACTTGTCCTCGACAAAGATTATTCATTTATTTTATATTTTGTAGAGTAAATTTGCTCAAGAAATGTGTTTTCCTCTGAAAAGTGCTTTAAATGAGTGAAAAATCCTTGTTTGATGAAAAAAGGTAAATGTAGTAGATTTTGTGTGTTTTCAAGAAAGAGAGTCCTATATCTTCGAAAATAGTCCAGACTGCCAATATATTTTTTGGAAAACCAAAATACGATAGTTGAAATCAATTTCATTGTAAAATCTGATGCTCAATAATACAGTAGATTTCGGTTATGGACGCAGATAGCTTCACCATTTTCAAAGTTATTGTAGAGGTGACCTTTGATTTTGGAATAGTTTTTTTGAAGAGTTTTATCACTTTAGTAGAATGGACTTGCCTTCTAGTACAACTCAAATATTTTTTTTTCTGATTACTACTTTTAATGAAGAAAAATGTTGTGTTTGAAAAATAGCCTTGAGATATTACTGATTCCATTAATAACTCGATGCTCTTGAATTTCTTTTTGGAACTTTGATTTATACAAAGTGGCATTTTAACCTGATTTCATCGAACTTGTGCCTTGCTTTCATTGTATTCCCGATAAACTGTAGTTATTTAATTTATTTCCAGTACCATGTAGATTCTGTTAGTTACTGTGAATAGTGATTTTATATTCTAGCAAATTCTTTCAATAGAATTAATGAACTCTTTGTACCAGTTGATTCTTCCCCAATTCATGGAATTTAAAAATAAACCATTCCTATTTTGGAAGTCCATGCCTGTTCTGAAGATTACCAACGAAAATATTCTAATAATTTGGAAACATCAGGTTTCAGTCCTAAAACAAACATACAACGCCCCAGTATCTGTATTGGCCCTCTTTTTAAAACTTTTCGCACTATACTTATTTTCGCATTCCTATTATGAGGTAACAATACCTGTGAAAAAAGGGGGTAGATAGGATACCATACTTTGATTTTTCCAAGATTTGTTGCTGTGCATTTTTAATGAAAAACAATGATACGTAATGGAGAGAGAAAGAGAATAAAATGTATCATCCATAGCTCTTAGAAACGAACAATAATGGGAAAAAATATTGAAAAACACCATAACCACTAAATCTTGAAAATTATGGAAAACGAAAACAATCAGTTTCTGAGATCCTCTTAATGAAATCTGCTATATTGGAGCATTGTAGCAGGCTATGTTCCGTTTGGTAGTAGGAACTACAATTTCTTTACACTTTAATATATTTTCCCACGGCGTTCGCATCAAACTCATAATCGGTTGTTACGGTTTATCTGATAAAGTAATGAATAAATGTGAAGATTAATCTTCTACTAGATTGCATACTGCAGATTTGTCCACTTCATTAAAAAAAGAAGGGGTCCACTCTGTGTGTGTCACCATGTGCTGAGTGCCACTGATGAGCTCTAATAATGAGAGAGAAACTTCTATGCTGTGATAACGATATTTTCTTGCTTTAATTGAATCTGCAAATTTGGTTTCAACTAGTTTGTTACTGACTAATTTTTAACATGGTCCATGAATAGGGCGTTAACTTTTAAACATTTGAAAATAAGTCAGCGTACTTCAACAAACCCTTTCTGACCAGAAAGGAAACATCAAATTATAGCGCACTTCCAGAATTTGATTCAGTAATGACAATAAAATCGACGAAAAATTTCTGCAATGTATTCATGGCATTTTTGTAATGACAACTGTCCTTGTTCCTAGGGTAACTTTGCTAATGAGCATACTATTACAGTGTGGTCTCCTTAATTAAACGTGATAGTAAAAAGTAATATACATGTCATGTTCTCTTTTTTTTCGAGAAACATAAATTGCTGAATACCGAAAGTCGCTACGGTATCTAGTTCCCATGCTACAGGCTCATTTTGGAATTTGGCCAATTATTATCATTGGCTATAACTTCCCCAGTATTGCATACTATGCTCTCGAAATAAAATCATCTTTGTGGCAGTTTTTTCAGTAGTTTTTATATTTACTATATTGTATATAAAAATGTTGAAAAAACACTACTTCTCGGTCTACATATTTTAAACGGGCTTTCATTATTATTATTATTTTTTTTTTTATTATTATAGAACCTGGAAACAATGTTTCGAAAAACACGAGAATAAAGACAGAAAAAAATCTGCACTTGCGCAACATGTTCTAACAGATGAACAAGACAGAGGTTATTTCGAATATCAGAAGTTACTATCCTTGAATGAACATGGAAGCGACTGAGATTTATAAACATGAAGACAACATGAACAGAAAAGGGGAAACTCTCTTATTACATAGCACATGAACCGATTTCAAGCGAATAACCAGTAATAACCGCGGTTATCTACGCTCCTGCCTTGCGCTTATCTACGGTTATAGCCTTCAGGTATAACCGCGAATAACCAAAACCGATTTCAAGCGAATAACCAGTAATGACCGCGGTTATCTACGGTCCTGCCTGCGGTTATCTACGGTTATAGCCTTCAGGGATATTCCTTGTAAAATGATTATAACCTACACAATGACCGAAGTCGCTTGAATGCAGTTGGTCCTAATAATTGGTAATTACCAATGAGGACCAGGTTATTCGCTTGAAATCGGTTCAAATATCGCTTGAATACGGTCCAGGTCCAAAGTTGACGTTAGCGTTGTGAACAAAACAAATACATAACCAAATTTAATATTTGAATCGTATTTCGCAATGTGGTTCCAAGAGCTCTAAACGGATCAAAGAATTATACATAAATAAGAATTTAAAACGATACCTAACCTTACTTTTTCATGAGAGCGGTTACGTACGGTTATCTGCGGTCCAAAATGATGACATCACATGATTATAACCTACAATGACCGAAATCGCTTGAATACAGTTATATGGAAGTGACAGTTGGTCCTAATTGGTAATACCAATGAGGACCAGGTTATTCGCTTGAAATCGGTTATGGTTGCCCGTCTTGAACAAAAAAAAAATAAAGCCGACATTGAATGGGAAACATGGACCAATCAACGACGCTCTAATAAACTCACGTTCTTCTCCCGTAATTATTAACCGAGGTATAAATAACACCTCCGAATTGAGACCGGCATCATTGTCAGAAATTCAGCGGTTCTGTTACAATCTCAGACCAAGATTCCTCTGAAGATGCCCACCGCAGATATATTCGAAACGTTAGGTGAAATAATTCCTAATATGCCACAGCCTTAAACAGGTGAGATGCTCGAAAAAAATCTTGCGCTCCGCATATTTAGGAAAAAAATATTAAAAGACGTTTTTTCAAGTAGACCCGTGGGGCTAAATGAAATTGGTTTGACAATGGAAATTCATACATACAATCGTATTTAAAATGTAAGTATACAGTCAAGGCTTGAAACTCAAAATTCGCAACCGAAACCATGAAATGTTGATACAACCTGTAGGTGGGTTTAATTAAAAAAAAAACAAGACATGGCGAAAAAAAATTTTTGATGGGTAGGAACAACCTGGATTGCGAAAATATCAAAGGTTAAATAAAGAAAAACAACTACAACGGGTTTGGCCCAAACCAATTTTATGTGCAAACCATATTAACTTTTCGATTCAAAGTTTATATGTATATGTAATTTCGAACTTATCACTAAAATCCATCTTAAATCCCATAAGTTGCCTTATCGGGTGTTTCAAAAGTCTGGAAACGGTGAATTTATAATTTATTTCGCACACAGTACCACAGGTTAAAAATCGGAATTCTGATACTGGGGTCTTTAGTAATTTCGCCTGAGGAATCGAATGGGCCCAAAACGGACCTTATACGAGGATGCAAAACCTCTTTTTTATTGCAGATTCGAATTATTGAGTAGGACATTTTTAATCCGAATTGGGCAAAACCAAAAAAATTTTCGTCCATATTTGGACCCTATGCAGCGTAAACAAGTCAAGAAAAACAGAGGAATAAACTGAAAGTACAGAAGCGAACCTTCAACGAAAATAAAACTCTGAAGCATCTACCATTTAAATGAAAAAGCCAAACTGAGTAAATACGCACAATATTTCAAATGCAAGCAATTTAGTGCCTTCAGCATTGCAAATTGACAAGCGAAAAATACGTAACTTATTGGTATCCATTAGCATTTAGATAAATTGTGATCTATACTAAGGGGATTTGATTGCGTTGTTTAATTTTTTTTAATTAATTCTACTCAAAATCAAACTAAAAAGGATCATTTTGAGGGAGTACTCAGGGAGGTTTCATTATTTTTAAACCATTAAGAAGATCAATCTCATTTATATATGAAATTTTATTATAGATTACAGAATTAAAGTTTTCACAGTATATGGAATTTCAACTACAAAATTACAATGAAATAAAATTCACAATAATTGCTGACAGTAATAAATCACCTTGGACATAAATACAATAACAGCAATTTAAGATTAATTGTACATATGGACTTGTAAAGTTTTGTAACTGATAGTTATATAATTTTATATTCAATAATCATAAAATTTTGCTATTAAACCTTAAAAATCAGTGATATCAAATAACAATTGCTGTTGATATCATTATTGCAATATTAGTAACAATTTGTTTTTACTAATAACAATATGCATTTATTTTACTCGTTTTATATAAAATGATAAAATTTAGAATATTCCTTGCAAAGAACTTGCAACAGTTTTCAATTCGTTCGATTGGCCAGCTAGATTTACAATAAATTGATGTTTATAATTATTACTCTGAATTTATCAAAAATAGTTCACAATACCATAAAAATTCCTCAATCGAATCTCCATATCTTCCTTTATAAAAAGTGGTAGAAAATTGTGGACCAAGATTTACAAAGTTACTTGTAGATCAGTTTAAAACAAGGTACATTGGTTCTTCTTATTTCCCCAAAGTCTTTTAAGGTTGGCCTTCTTAAGTAATCAAATATTTAATTTTTGCCAGAAATAAAACCAAAATAAAGGTCAGATGGCACTATAAGAAGGTAACTTACACCTTAATTTCAGAATGTATAAACTGAGCATTTGGTGAACAATTCATTCATCTGATATGTTATATTCATATTTGTGGGTTTAATCCAAATAGCAGAATTCCCTTATCATTACGCAAGCTCTTTTGTATTATCCTTCATTCAATGTTCTGCAGTTTTATCAGTAGTAAATGACTAACTGTAAGGATCAAAAGATATTGATCAATTCGGCAGTGAACATCAAGCTAATCACAATATAAGGCGTTTTTTATTGCACAGATCTATAATATTCACTTCTTCTAAAATTTGTAGTTTATTAATTCAATATAATTATAGCATAGATTTACTAAACATGGATGAGGATTCGCATTCAGATGTGTTGGAGATGCCAAAAGAGAGATAGAGCTAATAGAGGCCAAAACCCCACTAAATCCATTTAAGAGGCATTGAATGCTTATGATAATTCTCTTATTTATGCTGCGATTTTTCGGAGCAAACATGAAAATAATGAGTAATCACATTGCCTAAAAATTGATTGCCTTTTATAGTTACAAAAATTGAAAAAAATAATTAATTCATTGTACAGGGTATCCCAAATTGCTTGATTTTGACTGTTTCAGGTACTTCTGGACTAGATAGGTAAAATCTTCGAAAGGTGTCCTGGGCTCGATTTTCGAGAAAACACCATTAGTGAAAACCGTTTCACGATATCCTCTTTTTTTTTTTTTAATTTTGCTATATTATCGATTTCGAAAATGTGCCATAACTTCTTTATTTACGAAAATATCTGAAAACGATTAAAACCTTCTAGAAGCGCTTTTTCACCGTAAATAAGAAACTATATTCAATTTTTTTTCTCGTGGAAAAAAAAACACTTTTTTATTTTAAATATATATAGATATTTATCGGTTTCAAAACGTCTTTCGTCGTTGTCCGATGCCCACTTCAACTCTCTGCTGTTATTTCATCGGTCTTCTCTCAGATCTCTGGCACTCATGGTTTTTATTATGCTTCCCCGCTTTCTTCGATATGGTGGTATCTACTTTATTGAGATCTTAGGCAGCCGATTTTCCCCCATCCTTTAAATATGTCCATACCATATCAGCTGTTTTTGCTCTGTGATTATCGAACCATCTATTCCCATTCGCCGCCTTATGTCGTCGTTTCGAACTCTATCTGTCCTTGATATGCCCAGTGATCTCCGAAACACATCCATTTTAAATATGAACGCATTTTTTCACCTTATATCATAAAAAAAATTTGAAATAATGTCTTAGTCCCATTGAGAAAGTGCTTCTTGGAAGTTTTCAACTTTTTCAGATATTTTCAAAAATGAAAAGTTATGTCACATCTGAATCGAAAAAATTTCAAAATGTTATATTTTCAAAACAAATGAAGATATCGTGAAACGGTTTTCACTATTGGCGTTTTCACGGAAATCGAGCCCAGGACTCCTTTCAACGTTTTTACCTATCTAGTCTAGAAGTACCAGAAATGGGCCAAAATCAAGCAATTTGGGATACCCTGTACAGTTTATTGCTGCACAAGATTTCACCATGACAATTCTGAATATTATAATAGTTATGTAACTTAGGCTTAATCGCTCTTCTTAGCTTCAATCTTCAGATTTTGTAAAGATTTATGGACGAATAAATTATTATTATTGGGACTCAAAAAACTATCAAAAATCTTAAAAAAGCAAAACAATCTCCCAAAAATGCTCGTAATCGAAGCTTTTGACAAGCTTCTTGCCTCCTCTAGCTCTATCTTGCTTTTTTTCGTCGCTTCCACTGTAAGTTATGAATTTTATGGTCGACACGCAATTTTGAGAATTCTAAAGCGAGTTAACCAATTTGAGAATTAAACGGTTTATTTTATAACCAAGTCAGCGTTTCATTGAATTTTTTCTGATTTTTATGCAGACCACTTAATGAAAGACTCTGTTTGTGAAACTATCAGATACCCATAATACAGAAATGCTTTGAAATTCAGCCATTTTGACACTAGGGACTACCAATCATGAATGAAATGCTGGATGATTATTGTGACTTGAAATTCATCTTACTTATTAATGGTCTTAAACATTATGTTTCTAATTGGAAGAATATCATTGTAGGTAGACCAAAACTAGTACACAGAAGCTAGCCAAGAATATGACTTCAAATAAAATAAATATCTAATGATCTAATAACTATCATATCTTAAAACTAAGACATACAAGTGTTTCAAAAGTTTATACAAACACTTAAGGAGTATATTCCCAGACTAATTTTAAGGTGAAAAGTTGATATAAATATAGTTCTGCAAACACTACAGAGGTTACAGAGCTACAGGGGTGTTAGTTAAAATTGGGAGAGAGGAGGAATGACCCGTGAAAAAATATCGACCGAAGATTTTAATCATTATTTTGGGCTCAATGCATATTCAAAATTTGGGACAAATATGTTGAAAAATGTAGGAGCTTTTGCTCACATATATTTGAATGCCTTAAAATTAGTTGGGGAATATAACCCTAAAATTATTCTATTGAATTCTGCAATAGTCTGTATATTTAATGCTTCTTCACACAACAGAATTCTGGAAACTACTGAGTACAGAAACTTGTTTGAGATCTTTAAGAAAAAGAATAAAACGGTAAACAAAAAAATTCTTTGCCTTTACGGAGGCTACACAGAAAACATTTTTTCAAAATTGTTTGAGATCCACTCTTGAGAAGTTCTTCGGGTGAAGAACAATAAAAAATTAAACAATAATTTCCAAAATTCCCTAGTTGACTGGAAATATTGAAATAATCATGAATTGAGAAAGAATTTGATAACATAATTAATATTCAAACATTTCGACATTAATAATAATACGATCATACAGTATCATTCCCCCAAATCAGATATATAGACACACCACAAGACAAGAAGCCAAGGTAGTTTTGTGGATGCAACTGTTATTGTGTAATAACAGTATCAAAACCAATTAACATAATCTTGAAATGATACATTCTCCAATCATGCTTTTAAATACTGTAATTTCAAGGGTCTATATCCTACCTATAAATGACGTCATCAACGACCACAGTTTTAGCATCACATGAATGAATGATGTATATTATATATATATATATATATATATATATATATATATATATATATATCTTTTCAGTGTTTCAAAGCAATTCAAGAACAATCAATCAAATACATACATAAAATAAATTTTTAAATAACAACGGATACCAGTTAATTATATAAGTATTACGACATATATTATTTTTGGAAATAAAGATCCCTATTTCAATAGCATGTTTTTTGTCTCAGGGTAGTTGACCCAGTAAGGATTTCCAAGAAAGAGACTTATTATTTTCAAATGAAGATCTCTATTTCTTATGACCATTTTTGGGAATTGATATAAATGAAAGTAATTGCTAAACTTTTAAAAGATCCGTTTCAACAAACTTTCTCATTAAATTAGCATTAGGCCAAAAACAATAGACCAATTTAAAAATCACCTGATATGAAATTGATGAAAAAGTATTCATTACATACTGCTTATACAAGTTATATTATTTTGAAAATGACTTGATAAACTGTTCCCTCATTTATATATTCGAAACACTGGAAAGGTAAGCATATTGGAATGAAGCATATAAAATTGTCACAATCAACTTGCCCTTCGAGAATTGCAGTTACACCATAGAAATACGACTAGGTTTACAGTCTATTTGGACATTCCTTAAAAGTACATAATCTTTTTTCGTTAATGTGTATAAATAGACTTCTATTTCGAATAATATTACCTTAAAATAAAAAAAAACTTTACATGAGTTCGAAACAGTACTACATAAATATTTCAGTTTGAAAATGAAAGTAATGTAACCTGTTTAACTTATAATTTTTTGCCTTTTCATATAAATGTTCACATAAAATTTTGGAAACGACAAAAAATCTTTCAAACGAACAGTATGTTACTACTGCCTCAATCTGTAAATATAAAATAAATCACTTGAATATTGCTGCCATGTTCATTAATTCGCGATATATGAAAAATAAAAATCCAACATTCGGTCTACATTATTTAATATACGATTTTAACGACCACAATTTTTTGGCAGTTATGATAAAGACACCACATTTGCGATATGCTCGATTTTAAGTTGAATTAAAAAACCAAATCTTTGCAGAAATGATGGTTACTTTAAAACAACAAATGAAAATATTGACAAAAATTCAAATTGATTGAAGTTTATTTGACATCAAATTGCAATCTAGCATAAGAATTACTTGACTCTCAGTGGCAATTGAAAATCCTATAAAATGTACGAATATAAAAATGTTGAAAATATTCAACTAAGTATGCTTTTGGAAGCAAAATTGTAGCAAAGGTACATCTGTGGTGAGCTTTTCCCACAACAATTCTGAAGTTGAGATAATCATGTAGTTCTGTAAAAATTTCTTATAATAAACTATGAACAGAACAGCTCTTATATTAACTATTTTATTGTTTATTTTAATACTGTTCGTACAAATGATACCTTGAAGAAAAAGAATTGCTTCAGAAAACAGAAAGAAGTTGAAACACAAAACTTTCAGAGTTGGCACATATTGAAGATTGCAAAACATTCTGAATTTTAAAAGATGCAAATTATTTTTGGAAATTCAAAAAAATTAATTTGTGGAAAGTGCAAATTTAATCATTTCTGCATAGTTTCCAGTCAATGTGGTTCTGATAAAATATTACATGAACAAGCAAAACATCTTGGAACTTATTCATTTGGACCCATTCAACAACTGTTGGAAAAATCCATCATCGAAATTATAGTTATCTTATATGAACAATACAATGATATTTGTGGTTTTTTAAAATATTTCCTAATCAATATAATCAAACCGCTTAGACCTCAAAACAAAACAGAATTCCGATTGAATGGGATTCAACATAAATGCAGTATTTCATGGGAACAATCATTTAACTTCAACCATTTGTACTGTTGGCAAGAGAAAATTATTTATGCCTTGCTTTTTAATTTTTTGAAAATAAAATTAATAACATTTGGTAACAGTAGAAGTGAAATTTCATCACAAAACATGTACAAGATAAAATAAGAGAGAAAAGTGCAGTTTATTGCCCTACCTGGGGTCCTTCAGCCCATTAAAAATAAGTTTACAGGTAAAATTGATTGTTGATTTTCAGATATTTCAATAAAATAAAATTATTGCACTGTATCAATGTTTTTGGTTATATTGTAATAATTGAATTCACTAAAGCTTAATTTGTGTTGAAAATAGGCCGTATCATGGATATACCAAAAAACAACAGAATTATATCTATAGCATGTGGACAAAGGAGTATAAATCAAAAAACCCAGTGAGAGATAATGCAATTCTAGAACTTCAAATGGTAAATTCCGGCAGTTATTAGGGTGCCCGCGCACATGCGATTTTCTGTCGCGCGATCGCAAAAATGAAACACATACATTCAAATGGGAATGCACGCACATGCGACTAAATAATCGCCGCTTCTAAACAGTCGCATTTTTGAAGCCACGCGATTGTCCCAAATCAAAATGAGTCAAACTTGCGACAATTCAATCCCAATTCAGTTGCTACCGAAGTCCGAACTTCTTTGTGTGAGTGTGATTTTTTTTTGTGGGGACTGTTGTTAATATTATTTGGCTCGTAATAGTAGAGCTACAACGCAAGCGGTTTTCAGGAAAATCCATGTTATTACTGAATGTAGTTATTAGTCGCAAGTGCGCGCATGAAACATTTTCGAATTTTTTTCTTGGCGATTGCGATTATTCAGTCGCGCGACAAGAAATTGCAAGTGCGCTCCTGGGCTTACTTTTTTATTTCAATGAAACTATATAGTTTCATTGAAATAAGAAATTATTAATGAATCAATAACAAAAATAACCATATGAAGTTTTTCTATATCTTTAAATTGCATTATCCCTAACTTGATTTTTTTTATTTATACTTGATTTTCCACGCACTTTAGATATAATATGCTATGAAAAGAGTATAGTATATTTATGTTACAACTCAAATGATAAGGACTAAGTATTTGTAGGTATATTTTCCAGACAATAAGATTCATTATCATATTTTGTACTTGGATCCACATAACCTAATGAATGGTGGTACTCTGCTTTACATCTGTAGGCTACGAACCTGTTGCGTACAATTGATCTCTAGGACAAATGCCGAAATATCTACGGTTCAAAATTAATACTGTAAATAGTTAGATAGTTACAGAAACCATTTCAGAATTGCATTATTTAAGAATCTTTAGGTCGGCAACAATAGATCAATCAAATGCTCTAGATAAAAAGCAGGATACCGCCAGAAAACAGGTTTTATTTCTACTCAAAATAGAAAAATTTAATCCAGATAAACCTTCGATACAACCTGTCCTAACAATTATTAAAGCTTCAATAGTTTGTAATTTGAGTGTGGGCTTGTGAACCAAATTTGGCTTTTGAATCAAATTAATTTTCACTTCTACCATAAAAATAAAGATATATCTATGGGAATTTCCAAGCAATATGTACTCCATCATTTTTGCTCTACATTCCTTGCAAATTCCTTAACAATTGAAAATTTGAATATAATTTCAACCCATATATTACTATAGATAAATATATGCACAATAAATTAGTACGAAAATATTTATAAGATTCAAAATAAAAGATCAGACTAAGAAAAAAGTATAACTATTTTTTTATTAGTCAAGATCAGCTTTCTTGCTGCAAGAAAGGCATAAATCTTTCACAAACGTAACAATATTAATTTAAAAAGACATATGTATCAATTATTAATAAATTAAAAACAATCTTATCTAAAAAGAGAGCATTCACTAATTATAATTTGCTATTGGCCTTTTCAATTGCTCTATACTAACTTGATCAGTACTTAATCCAGAGTTTTGGTTTTCTGGATTCATCCCTGGGTTTGAAGATTCATCATATCCTGAATCAGAACTGTTGTCACTAAAAGACTTTGAAGGCGTAACAATATTACTAGGGGAAAGTTGATTGTCGATTTTCACTGCTTTGTGTTGGATGCTTTTCAGCATTGCTCGGCATGGTCTTAGGAACCTTGGATCAGAAAGAATCTCTCCACATCTTCCCCGATATATTGTCCCACAACATATTATTTCCCTGTTGAAAAGAATTGGGGATAAATAGAGTTGATACTGTTTTCATAATTGAGAATTTCAGCAGATCATTCAAAATTAAATGACAACAAACCACAGTTTCTGGGAGCATAATATAATAATACAGTGGAACTTCCCTACAGCGAACGTCTCTACAACGAATTTCTCTGTACAACGAATTTCGTATCTGTCATTGCACCTTGAATCCAAATACCCTGTTAAAAACACCCTCTAAAACGAAGTGAATTCTCTCTATAACGAATTATTCCAAGAAAATCACCCTCTAAGTGCGTATTGGTAAGAAGGTTTTTCCCAGAGTATACTAAGGGATGGTTTTTTCCGTAATTCTGTCGGACATAGGTAATAAACACAATCATAAACTAAACCATTACGGCGGAGTTCCTTCTGAAACAGTTATAGATGCACCCCTGGCTAAACAGATTGTTCAGTTTTCAGTTTCGCTCTTATCGTTAATGAAAATAGTAGTGCGAAAATGTCTAGAAGTTGAGTTAATTATGTATAATGTATTCAAATAAAAAAATGCAAGTGATGAACGTTGCTTTTTTTGACACCTGACACAAAAAAAAAAAATTTCTGTATAACGAAATTTTTTTGCGGATTTAGCGTATTCGTTATAGGGAAGTTCCACTGTATATTGAAATATTGTCCCGGAGCTCTTTGCATATCCCTGAAAATTTTATTTGGGTTTTTTCTCCCAGTCTCTGAAACAAGAAACAATAAAAAAAAAACAAAATATTGTTACGATTCTGCGGAGTTATATGAAAAATAGAAATTGTCTGTCGAAGGAGTCTGATTTAGACTCCGAAACGTTATGCTTCAGAGTTCAAAGTATTTTCTTTTTGTTCATTGTTAGACAACAATTTCATCTTGTATAGTTTTGGCCCCTGACAAATTAGTGCTCAAATTTTCATGCAGGGGCCTTTCTTCTATTATTTAAAACATATTTCTAATTGTTTCTTGTTTCAGAGACTGGGAGAGAAAACCCAAATAAAGTTTTCAGGAATAAGCATAATATATGTGTTAGTGAATAATAATACTCAAATATTATATTCAATAATAAATTATTGTATAAAGTTCTGATTCAATTTTGGTGAAAAACAAAACACGATTTATTGCAACATTGGACATTTTTAGGTACATTCAGTATGAATTTATAATGAGAAATAAACTCAACTCATGACCAAGAACATTTTTGAAAGCTTTTCATGAATTACCTTGTCCAATAGCTGAAGTCTATGTAATCGCTAATATCAGGTAGATTATCACGTTTTTTTGCTTGTGCCTTATGTCTACGACTTTTGCCTTCATGAGGATTCAAATTATCCTCACAGTCGCTTCCACCAGGGCTGTTTGTTCTGCTTGAGCCACCGCTGTGAACATCCTCTGATAAAAAATCCACCTGTTCAAAAAGAAAAATAAGGATAAAGCAAACTTAAAACGGTATTGTGAATGGCATTGTTAAATTTGTAATATTATTTTATTGTATTTATCATTTGAAGTGTTTATTTTCATGATTAAAAGTTTTGACAATATTTGGGGTAATACTTTGCAGCTATGCTGACAAATGTATAATACAAATGTTATTTATTTGTTCTTATAAGTTTATAGTTAGAACTTTGTTTTTCACATTGGTCACAATGGAACTCACATATCTTTGGTAGAAGCTTGGCAATTGTTACAATTAATTTAATTTCACTGGACAAAGTAATAAAATAATAAAAATTCCCTATGAAAATGGTGGATCTATAAAACTTACATTTCGTAAAATTGGGGATATTTGCGGTCAAAATAATTATCCTTAGACCGCTATTTTTGGTCAATAATTTTGAATCGGAAGGCTCGGTACATAATGTGCAAACACCAACGCGTGTTTGATCGGGACGTTCAAGTGAAACATCACAGACTTGAGACACAGTGTTGAAAAAAGTTCCGAATTTGTCTATTCCTCGATGTTCTCAACAATCTGGCTGCACGGTAATGCCCCCGCCAAGACGAGCCAAGCGAAGCGCCGCGCCAGGGCACTACTTATATTTTCTCGAAGTGTTTCGTCGTATTTTTGAACCCTCATAACTTGAGTTTGGAATATAGCAGATGAACAAAATTCTCAGGATATAATGCCAGTAGTGAACTTATCAAACGTGCAAAGTTTCAAGTGCATAGCTCGTACAGTTCAGATTTTATAGATATCTAAAAATACCCGATTTCGGCACTCACTCACTGATGATCATAAAAACTGTTAGGGTACCTCTCAAGTTGAAACTTGGTATGTCAGCTAGTTTCAGCTTAAACTTGAAACTTTCACCCCTTAACCCTTAGAACCAGGGGATGTAATAGTTTGGATGAGACTTCCGCCAATTTTGATGCTAGTGGTCTGAAAATTGAATGTTATGAAAAAAATATTCAAGAATTCTCAGGGAATCTTGCCCCACATTTTGACTAAGGGGATAAAATGAAGCGCTCGTAAAACGCCTAATGAGTATTTACACCTAATACAATTTCCCTGTAATAATAACCTCAACCACAGTTTCCATTGTACAATTTCCCCTTGTGATCATTATATAATGATAAGATTCTTTATACAATGGTTGTGATGGCAGCTCTCAATTACATCGCAATCGCAGCTTGAACCTAGGTAGGTAAAGGTATATTGACATTAAGAGAGTATTCCGTGCTTATTGCCCGTGGTCTATTAGGAATTATTTCACCTAACGTTTCGCGGTAGGCATCTTCAGAGGATTCTTGGTCTGAGGTTGTAACTCGACCGCTGAATTTCCGAAAGTGATGCTGGATTCGATCCGTTGGCCCAACTTATACCCTGATCATTTGCGGAAGGAGGTAGTGGGTTTACGCGCGCGATGTTGATTGGACCATCGCTCCCACTTCGTATTGGCTTGATTTTGGTCTTTTTCAACAGCGGCAACCATGCGCTATGTACCAAAGGAGTTTCTTCCCTTCTGTTCATATTATTCTTATGTTTATATATCTAAATGGCTTCCATGTTCATCCTAGGATAGAAACTTTTGATGTTCGAAATAGCCTCTGCCTTTGAGAAAACAATATTGTGTCCATCTGTCAGAGCATGTTCAGCTAGTGCGGATTTTTCTGTCTGATTGAGTCAACAGCATCGTTCATGCTCCTTAATTCTCGTATTGATACTTCGCTTCGTTGTACCAATGTAGACGTTGCCGCAGTCACAAGGTATCCTGTAAATACCGGGTTGAGAGAATGGGTCGACTTTGCCTCTTTAGTATGCTACCTAAAACTATTTATTAAAGGTATATTTCTATACTTCGTACATTACTGATTTTGAACATGAATTGTGAATTAGTTTGACTTGAAATAGATCTCACAACTCTAGAGCCAAGCTGCTAACTGTACACTCTTCATCTTCACAAGTCCTTATTTCACAAACTATTGTATAACAGAAAAGTTATGACCAGCCCATGAATTTTTCACCTTACGCTCACGTGGTGAAAGATAAACGGCCAAGCACTGAGTTAAATAACACCCTGGAGTGCGCTGTCACTACATAAAACCGTGCTGTTGACCCCCTCTACTTGACACTGAAGAAAAAGTGCACTCGGCAACGTTGCCAAAAACTGGGATTTTTCCCGACTTTATGGAACTTTTACGGTTCTCAGAAATTTATCCTGGAATAGCAATAAAAAGCGTTTGTATTCAATGTTGTTAATGTATTTATGTTTTTTTGAGATTTTATATAACTCAGTGCGTCCAAGTCACTTATTTCGACCAAGGCATAGTTTGTGAAATAAGGACTTGTGAAGATGAAGAGTTAGCAGCTTGGCTCTACATGAGATCTGATAACTTTTTGACTATGTTAGAAATACGGCCGCCTCTTAGCAATATTATATACATGAAAATGTTTCTGGTTGGATTCAGGTTATCCACAACAACCACATGGCTAATTCTGCATACAAATTTGGTTTTAAAGCCTTACAAGGTGCAACAATTGAATCCGGCCGATCAGTGGTTTTACCGAAAAAATTTTTTTACATACGAAGCCCATTTCCGTGTCATGCTATGGTAAGCTATGTGGTCTGGAAGCGTCATTGGGCAGTTTTTCTTCGAAAATTCGGCTGGAAATGCGATAACGGTCAATTGATCACGCTATGGAGAGATGTTAGGAACTAAATTTTGGCCTATTATTAAAAATATCGATATCAGTAACATGCGGTTTCAACAACGGTGCCTCAAGTCTCACAGCCTCCCAAACAATGAATTTATTCCAAGTCAAACCTCCTTCGTCGCTCGTTCTCGAATTTCGCATATGTGTTGGAATAGGAGCTCATTCTGCAACTTGTTTTAGATTATACTATTATAAATATGGTTATGTTAAAGAAAGAGTCTATTATACAGCCAATCGTTATTAACGAAACCCACGATTTTGTCAAAAAGTGATTAAAAACTTTGATGAAAAAATCGATTTATGTACCCATGGACCCTACTTTTCTGAATGCAATAAAAATTTGAATCTTTGTCATCAAGATTTTTCGTTTTAGTTTGATTAACAAGTAAATATTTCACTAGTTTCTTTTTTTATTATATTTGTCCAAGAAAAAAGATTGCGCTGCTGCAACAAAGAGAGAAAACAGGTTGAAAATATTTTTGGTATCGGGTGTAGAGGTCTTATTAGGTGTGGTACATAGGGCCTATTGCACCAAACTACTTTGCAACTTTTCACTTTTCGAAGTGAAAAGTTCTAAAGAAGTTTTGCAATTTTCACTCAGCACTTTTCACATAAATTACGTTGCACGAAAAGCCTTCAGAATTAGAAAGTGCAAAATGAAAAGTTGGTGCAATGGGATTCTGGAATCACTCATTTTTTTAAATAAATTATAACATAGTAGTGCAATGATGATTAGTAGCATGGCGATGTGTCCATGACATTTTGCTGGGATGCTTTTCGTTGAAAATAAAAGTATCCCATGCAAAAATTAAATGAAGCTATAATTTAAGAATCGTTGAGGTTGATGAAATGGACTTTTACTTTTCTTCGAAAAAAACAAGGATCAGGTTGTACTAGCCTTTGGGGCATATTTCAAGGCAGATGAATAAGGTTATGAATATCTTTTTGTCTTTCATATTTATGTGAGCTTACTCGTAAAGAGGTCTCTTACACGATCCATATCATTTTAAGCAACTTCCTATACAGATCGATGTATCAAGCCACATTGAAGCAATGATGTTGCTGCAATGTGGGTCGTGTGACGGCCTTATATCATAGCGCTACCTGCGAGGAACAAAAATTAGGAGCATTATTTTTGGGCTTACTTAAACATAGATTCACCCAAATTACATTTTTTAAATCTTTTGCACCAATGGGTTGAAAAGAGTTGAGATTTTTTAGGAGGAAGTCCACCAGAAGCGGGAATCCTTCGAAAAGATCAAATCTCGTGTCTACCAAATTCATACCAAGTTATTCATAGTCCAAATTACGTGAAACAAAAACGATGTAGCTTATACCCCGAGGTCTTCGATCTGATAGTTTTATAATCTGCACTTTCATAGCTGATCCAATTCGATGGAGTATATCAGAACAGGAGTGTGAAATTAGAACAGAAAAAGGTTATTCTTTTTCTTTCCACAAGTTTTCACGAAATTTTCGCATTTATAAAAATGTCGATTCCTTACCTCTGCCATTTCCCCGTCATCGCTCTTGTCTGATAGAGTCGGACTGTACTCTCTTTCGTAGCGATGCTTCTTCTTCTTAATTTTATCCACGTTGTTGCGTTCCATTGCCTTTTTTATCTTGCTCTTGAATTTCGACATAGACTTCATGCCGGGTCCAGCTCTGGCGTCCACTACCTGTTTCGGATACCATAATTGCATTTTAGTTGGAATTATCATTTTCCGAAGATAAAAATTGTTGGGCTAGTTTTTGAAATATGTTTGACAATTGTTCGATTCTATTGATCTAAGGCCACTCGAAAAATATGTGGGGATTTAATTTTCAGGCGGAATAATGGCAATACGAAATTTTAGAAAAAAGTTTATTCTGCGCGCTTGTTTCTATTTGTGAGCAATAGCTCACAAATAGAAACAAGCGCAAAGTGGCAAATATGCCACTACAGTAAATTCAGAACTAAAAATCAGTGCTGAAAATTTCAGATTCACAAATGAGATGCGAGAGCCGACTCAGCGCGAGAAATTAAAACATGTTTTATTTTATTATACTGAAAACGGTATATGCAAACACTGAGAACTTATTCCATGCGACTTTGGACAGGTTAGGTCGAACATTCTAGGTATTTCTAGTTTGGGACATTTGAGCGCATGTCTTTACGCAATGCTTCAACACCATAGAATAAAAAATATAAAGGAAGGAGAGCATATCATCGATTTAGCAGGGAAACGGTTTTTTTACCTAAATCAGCCTTATTGAAGAACCAATTTTGATTCATTTGATCATCATTGTCAAATTTTAGTTGGTGATTCGGTACTTTTTATCGTTATTAGTGTTTGGAATCGAGGATTTATTCAGTGTTATGAACGATTTTTGTTGTGTTGAATTCGTGTTTGGTGGATATTTTCTGTTTTTATAGTTAATTTGCAAGAACCATTCCGGTCAACAAAAACATGTTCTTCCTTTAGAGTCTATATCCTATACATCACACCGAATTGATTTTTTTAGTATGCTGTTACCCCTGTTTCAAGTATTTAAGGTCAATATTTGTTTTCATGTAATCAATAGTCAAAGATCATAAAGTTCTCTATAATCTTTGTCTGTATGTACTATTGTTAGAGATGGTTTATGCTGGCTGATAGTAACTTACTCCCCAATCCCTCAAGCTTTGGTTTTTCTGGGTAGAGAAAGCAGACAACGTTTGAGTAAAAAGTTTTGGCCAACTTGCGTTTTGCAGAAAGAAAATCAAAGTGTATTATATATATATATATATATATATATATATATATATATATATATATATATATATATAATACACTTTGATTTTCTTTCTGCACAAACGCAAGTTTGCTTAGTAAGTCCAAGATAAATCAATAAATTTTAAGTAATAAATAGTGCTCTTCAACCTATACTCTGATCGAGTATTTAAGGAAGCATTGGAAGGAATATCTCACCTTGGCATCAAAATAAATGAAGAGTCTGAAAATCAATATAGGAAAGACCCAATTTATGATATTAAGCAGGCAATCCCACAATGGCACCACCTTAGAACTTAATGGATGTCAAATTGAACGTGTCACTAAGTTCAAATACCTTGGCAGTATCATTACAGAGGATCTAAACCCGGACTGCGAGATAAAGTGCCGAATAGAGATTGCTCGGGCAACTTTGCAATGACAACCTGAATCTGAAGTTGAGACAATGCATGGTTGAGTGCTATTTGTGGTCGGTATTGCTGTATGGAGTGGAGACGTGGACTCTAAAGGTCAGAACGATGAACCAACTGGAGGCATTCTAAATGTGGCTTCACAGAAGAATGCTTCGTATTCCGTGGACACAACATGTTACAAACGAGAATGTACTTCGAAGAGAAACCATCGGAAGGCAACTTTTGACAACCGTAAAATGCCAGAAGATATCATAACTTGGACATATTTTGAGAGTTGATAAGTAGCTAATATTGAAGGGCAAGATTGAGGGGCGCCGTGGAGTTGGAAGAAAGCAACATTCGTGGCTGAGAAATATACGGGATTGGACTGGCATAAGAAAAGCTGGTGAACTTTTTCGACTGGCGGAGGACCGTACGGCTTTTGCCATGGTGATCGCCAACGTCAGGGAGACCGGACAAGGCACATGAAAGAAGAAGAAAAATAGTACATAAAAAAGCAAAAGACGGTTATAATTAATAGTCTATTCCAGGTTTTTTCGATTATTCATAAACAATAGACTTGTAATATAATTCTTTAAATTGGATCCCACAATATTGTCCTCATTCTCCTAACTTGTTTCTTTTGATATACCACAATCAATTCATAGAATGGTGTAAATTCATCGATGTGAATAGGGATCACAATTTTCTGGTGATAATCGTGGGCAAAAAATCATCTTCATCACTAGAGGATGATGAACTTGAGTTATATTTCAACAGGAAATTCTGAAACGAAAGAGTACTCTCTACTCTCTATCACTTTATGTATCTCCTAGTATTTCACTATCCTTCGTATTTCAACAAAATATTGAATTCTGTTAGCAACCACCGTTTCACGTTTTCAAACAAACCACAACGCAATTACGCATAATACGAACTACTCGATTCCGAACCAATTCTTTCTCAGATGTATGAACTGTTTGACTGTTCTGAATAGTTTCAAAATTCGACAACAGTTCCGTTCTTCCAGCGTTATTGACACAAAGCTGAAATTCTTTCACCACTTTCTGCATGCACACTTGCACACGATTGAATATCAAATACTAATCGAAAACTTAGAAGAGGAGGTTTTCTACTCATGTTATGGGTCGGATCAAAGAAGACGCATGAAATTGAAGAGACTTATTGATGACAAGAACAAAAGACATTTGACTACAACAAGTGAAAACATACAACCACCACCAGCAAACCACACATTCCATAGCCGATTCACCAATCTCTCAGATGTTGTTTTCACTGAAGACGAAGAAAAAACCCTGAACATGGGACACAAATTTGCGCCAATCCCCAAGACCATGGACGTATATGAAGCTGCCATAGACATTGAACTGCAAATCAGGAGGGACCCCAGTTTCAACACCATATCTGAAGATGTCGCCAGGGTGCTGAGGACTTTTAAAGGCAAAAAGGTAGAGGTATGCGACCGTGAGCAGATTGAAATTAACAAGCTCATACAAAAAACAACTAAAAGCATTAGAAAAAAGTTAATCGATAATAACCTCATTATTACAAAGGCAGATAAAAATGCCGGACTAGTAATACTAGAAAAAACCATATACATGGAAAAGACACTCAAATTTTTTAGAGAGAATAATATAACACCATGCAATAACAATCCCTTCTCAAAATATACTAACAAGGTTGTCAGCATTTTGAAAAACTCACTCCCCACTTTGCAAAAATTTGGTGAAACCATTAACACCTTGAAAGAAAAAAACCCTCAGCTCCCTGAATTATATAGTCTTGTAAAATTGCATAAACCTGAAAAAAGTATCAGACCCATAGCATCTGCCATCAACTCTCCCAGTCACAAAATTTCAAGATTCATCAATGTTCTTTTTGTTAAGAAATTTAAGTACACTTCAGATTTTTCAATTAAAAACTCACTAGAATTGATTGAGAACATCAAATCAATTAATCTGAATCCTCATCAAAAATATACTTTGGTTTCCTTTGACATTGTCAATCTCTATACCAACGTTCCGGTAACGGAATTCCTTTCCATACTCAGAGATCATATTGTTGAGCAGTGCAGCCTCGACAACACTTATGACATACAAAACGAGGACATAGACAACCTGATGAATCTTTGCAAATTAATAACAGAACAAAACTTTTTTAAATTTGACAATACAGTATATCAGATGAAAGATGGTCTATCGATGGGTTCTCCATCCAGTGGACTAATTGCCGAAGTTTATGTAAATCATGTTGAGAAAAAGATAATGCAGTTAGCCAATAGTGACAGGATAATTATGTGGAAAAGATATGTAGACGACATCTTTTGTATATGGGCAGGAACAGACGAGGAACTGACAAACCTTTTTGATACAATTAATTCAAGATTTAACATAAAATTCACACTCGAGAAAGCAGTCAAAAATTCCATTAATTTCTTGGATCTTAACATAACTTTAAATGAAGACCACTCATTTTCCTACAATATCTATAGGAAGACAACACAAACAGACTCGATCATCCCCTTTCATTCATACCACGCTCCCCCTATAAAAAGAACAGTTTTTAGGTTTTTATTCAATAGACTTCTCAATATTCCACTATCCAAAGAAAATTACAAGAAAGAACTCAATACAATTTATCAGATCGGTGAAAACAATCACTACCCCAAGAGCTTCATGGACGAAATTCAAACCTCTATAAAAAGGAAAAGAATAATCGATAAAATTTACCCTCATTACTCAATTCAAAAACGTTTTATATCTTTTCCATTTTACAATATATTTAATCAAAAAATCTCTTCAACTCTTGGTAAATATGACTATAGCATTGTAAACAGACGACACAAAACTCTTGAAAACTTTTTGGTTAATAATAAGTCGAAAACAAAAAAAGGCCAATACAGTGGTATATATAAGATTACATGTATGGACTGCCCCTGCTTTTATATCGGCATGACAACTAGAACCGTGGAAAAACGCCTTAATGAACATCAAAAAAACCGCCCCAACTCAGCATTGGGAAACCACTTAACTGAACTTGACCACAAGACTACTTTAGATAATTTAGATATATTACACAAAGGAAATAAATACAACAAATTAATTTTACTCGAACAACATGAGATTTGTAAGAATAAAGAAAACCAACATCTTTTGAATGATCTATCAGATTTCAATAACAGCAAAAACATTTTCAAATTGATAGACCTACCTACAGATGCTTCAAACTTCCCGCCATCAATCTGACATATAACAGGAAGATCCCCACTACTTCCCTAACTTCCGTGTCCTCTTTCTAGAACATTCAATCCCAAAAACGAGAAATGAAAAGAAAAGAAAAAGATTGTCACACAACGAAAAACTATCGAAATAAATAATATTCGGGACATATCTTCAATAATTTGTAATTATTGTGAATGGATAAAACTGTAGAACAATAATCATATGATAAACTTGGACATTCATACTGCATTGACGGTGAGCATGCCTCTAACCTAAAAAAATGGAGGGAACATTTCCGTTAAATAAACAAATATTTTATGCATTACGACCAAAATATGCACAAAACTACACTTAAAAAACCATTTTATATTATCCTGTATAATTTTTCAGCTGGCCTGATGATGGCAATTGCCGAAATCGATCGCCAATAGAGTATCATTCTGAACATAGTGTGTTTTCGTTTACCTTCCCCTGATAATAGTTGAACACACTGATGGAGACATTCATTGCAAATATAATGAAGACTAATTTAAACGAACACAAATGACAAACGAACAACAAAAATGTCATTAAATGCTCAAATTGCTGTCCATCATTTTGCAGACATAACCGTTCCCTATTTAAGGTTTTCAAGCTAAAAGTGTGCTGCTGCATCAACAATCAGGAATGCTTTTATTGGAAATGCTGATGAATCATCAAATAATGATTGTGTGTCTATACCTGATAGTGTTTGAAAATATCTCTAATAAGTAATAAGTCTTACCGGTTTAATTCACAATAAGTTTTGAGAATTAACGTTTTCGTGAATAAACTGCAGCTTTGAAATGTAATTTCAAAATAATTTTGATTTTGTCGAATGCGATCAAATTGTACCATGTAGAGAAATCCTCGAAATGTATTTATTTCAAATTACAATATAGCAAATCTATTGCCATTTTTAATTGAAATATATTGATTTGAATTGAAGCCTGAGTGAAAACTAACATTCTGAGCAGAAAAAAGCCCTGCTTTTGTTTTGTCGCCCAGAATGTTATTTTCTGGGCTCGAAACTCAATTTAATACTTATGTTCACAGAAAGAAATTTCGAATTATGGAATTTTCGTTTACACGCCGATAACAGCAAATTTTTCATTATTTTTATACACTTTAATTATGGATTTTTATATTTCGTATAAAACTGCAAATAGTTCATGACGATAATTATATTTCATTGATATTTTTTCATTTGCCAATAAACGAATGAAAATCTGCCATTCAAACTTTTGTATGAATTGAACAGAATTTCATATTATTAGAAAGACTGATACTATTAAATAAGCAATTGATATTCAGTATCAAATTTATTTGCAATTTGAAAAATGAATAATTTACTTAAACTTTGATTTGCTATATTTTTCAAAAATACATGTTTGAAATTATATGGGTTTTGCGTTTTACTTTTCAATTGTATTAAATTTTTTACATGAGAAATATACCTATAGGAATATGTATCAAAGTATGAATGATCTTTCACTTTATTGATATTTGCCATTTCATTTCACGTGTTGTAAATTAATGTTCACATCAATGATTGTACACTGACAATTTTTGGAAATTGAAGTTTACTTCATCGGGATTAAATACAGTAGAATCCGCTTATAATGACATCGAGGGAAAATGAAAAATATGTCATAATAACCGGAAGTCACATAAAGCAGAATTTCAGCAAAATTGATGGTATTTTTCTTGGATTCAGTTCAAGAAAAGAACGACAAATTCAGATTTTGCTTTATTGAAAAAATAAAAAACTAAAAATAAAGAACTTTTTAATTTTTTAGAAAAATAATCTGAAATTTTAGTTTGCGTTTGTTTTTTTTTCCGACTTGAAATAATAGCTTCTTACACCATTGTACAACTTAGACATGGCTTCAATAGATGTCATTTCATCCACAAAACTCCAATAATCTCTTCAAGGATCTGGATTATACTAAAAAGCATATGTCGCGTATGTCTCGTATCGAATCAAAACTCATTGCATTAAAAAGGGTAAGGTAGCTTGAGAAAACGATCGAGCGGTCACTATAACCGGAAAAATTTTCGAAAAATCATGTTGTTGTATCTGAAATCATGTCATTGTAAGTGACATGTCATTATAAGCGAAGTCATTAAATCCAGACCCTATTTGTTTTGAATGAAACCAAACTTAACATTTGCGTCATGATAAGCGATTGGTCAGTATAGCCGGCGTCATAATAAACGGATTCTACTTTATGGGTTTTTTGAGTAATGGGACCTCAAGAGACAGGAATGCTCGACGATTCGCAATTCGTGCGACCATGCGCATCGGAGATCTTTAGGAATGATATAGACCAGGGCTGTCCAACTTCACGCGCCTCAAGGGCCACATTTTCAAAAATTCCGGTGCGGAGGGCCACATTAAAAAAATTTGCAACTTAATTTAATGCTGCTTTTTGAGATATGTGCTTCCCATCATTCAACCCACTCTAAGTTTCGATTCCAGTTGGAGGTGTGCTCTACCTACATTCTTAAAGGGCTGAGCAAAAACTTTTCTTACAGTTTTTTGATATTCGCTAATCCTATTTTCGACTCCTTCTGCAGTATTTTCGATGCATTTTATCCGAAGTTGATATGAAACTTTTTCAAATAAAATCCTTCATTTTTTCAAAGGATGGTGGTGTGAAGTAACAGTTCGCCATATGTAATTTCTGCTTCGGCTCAAAAATCTCAAAATTTTCATAATATTAGTTATTTCAACAACTACTTTCATGACATCCATTTGATTTGACAATTTTCCACATTGCGCCTCTTGGTGAACAATACAATGTATCACAAGACTGTTGACTGTTTATGTGGTTTTATTTCAAGAGTCCTGCAACTTCGATTTCAGTTCCTCTCATAGCTTTGGCACCATCAGTGATAATAAAGGAACGTTCATGGACACCCCTTGGTCCGATAGCACCTTATTCACAGCTTCAAAATCCGTACCCTTGGTTGTACCATTCAAAATCAAGCATCTCCTATGAACGTTTCTAACAAAAATTACAACCGGGCTGATATCCAATAGATCAGTACTTCCAACTAAGGATAGCGAAAAATACTCCCGCTTTTCTACTGAGTTATACATTTTTTTAGATATACTTATATTGATCAATATGGTCTACAGGTCTTGCAATCGTTTGATGTGATGCAGAGACTGCTCCGAATTTTTCGGCATTTTTGTTTCACTGAACTGTTATGCCATTTTGATGGCACAATCCATCAGTAATAGGTTTTTTCGCTTTGGCGATTTTCAGCGCCCCTCTGCGGGCCACCAAAAATTTGGTCGCGGGCCGCATAAATTGAAAGAGCTCTCAAAAAAGCCCACTGCTCCAGAACGTGTTGAGTTTGCAGCGCATGTGCCACCGGACGATTCCGCAACAGTTGCACAACTGTTACGTACGGTGAATGCGACTATTGTTCCTCGACCGCATATGGTAGAAATCACACATACGAAAAAACTTCAGCCAAAAAACGGATTATTTGCAATGTTAAGTATATTTAGAGTTATTGGAAATAGCAGAGTTACCCATTCCGAGAAGAAACTAATTCAGAAATATCGATCCGTTCATCGCATTGAGCAATCACCAGTTTTCACGAATTATCAGATTTACCACAGAAGTTTGTATGTATTTGATAGACACCTTACATCTTACATGCGTCGTCATAAGAGATCCACTGATTTGAGTATAAAGATTAGAGTAAGTTAAACTCATGGTATGAATAGTCCTTAATATACATTTTGCTAGCTTTACGATTTTTCGCGTCTGTTACAAAATGGAAAAAACCTTGGGGGATGTCTCGAACAGAAATGAGCCTTTCTTCAGAAACAACCTGTAACTCGAGAAGAAATCAACATATTATATCTATGATCTGCTTTCTGAAATCTTATTCTTTGAACAATCTTATAGTTCTCAATATGCTTTCAGTGCACATTGAATTTAGTACACCAGCAATTTTGGCAACTCCCACATATCACATGAATAATTTTCCAATTAGGTATATGATGTGTTCAAAGTGGTACTTCGTAGATAAACAAATAATAAAATGAATGCAATTGGGAAAGTCGAGAAAGTCACTGATATGGTCACATTTTTTCAATTCCCAAACAATTTTCCAGGAGAAACGAAAGCACATCAATTTTTGTCTAATATTAAAGATTTTCGAAATTATTTTGTTAACAAAAATATTAATTATCTTCAAATTAGGCCCTTATGTTTTGGAAAACTTCAACTTGAATTTCTCGTCATGCTATGTTTATTCTCACTTCCAATTCTTCTATATCTCGGAGCCGTGTTTTATACACAACAGACAAATGCCCCAAAGGAAAAAATCTGAAGATGTCAGGTCTTTGGAGCGTGGTGCCACTTCTACCAATTTAAATTGACATTACTAGTTTTTTCTGGGCTTTTTGTTGGTTGTCTATTAGAAATTAAGGCTCTCTAAGTCTAGAGTATCTTAAGACTCATTATATCTGATCATTAGAGCCTTAACCAATATTATATTCATTCTTTCTTAGAATTTAAACTATAAGAACACATGAGTGGAACGATTTCATTAGCTTCATCAGAATTTTGATTGAATGAATAACAACATTCCGGGACTTTTCAACATACTTTCAGTTGAAAAACTGAATTTTTCCATTATCATATGAAATTATAATCAATTAAATCCACACATATCAACAAATAAAATAGATCAAATATAAATAATTTATAATTCAAATGAAAGCTCAAGCTTTCCTAACATAATTTAAGTATGGGCATTAATATTGAAATTATTAGATTTATATTCAATGGTACAGGTCCTTTTTTTGGAACTGTATTATCAGAGGTTAATATCTGACTTTCATTGTTCCTACTATTCTAGGTAGCATTGCAACAACAAATCTAACCTCCAATATATTTAAATTACTTAAAACACAATGAATGTGTTCATAACTAGTAACTACTTCAATATGAGTATCTGTAACTACTATAAAACCTGTTTTTGTACATATTCTTTTCAAAGACGGTTAGTTGTTAAATAATGCATCCTTTACTACAGATGAGTGATATCACATCTAATTAAAAGAATCATTTAAATCTATAAAAATAGATGTACATATTTGTTTAAGTGAGATCTAGGCATAGATATACTCATAAATGGGCAATACTCGATATCAGAACAAGAGGCAAACCTTCAAGGGATATCATCTGGGATGGAATTTCGGCAGAAACCTTTTTGGATATAACTCTTCCTTATAGATTGGTAACTAAAATGAAAATCAAAAATGAACTTCTAGATTGATTTGATTACCTAAATTCCTATAACGAACGTGGAATCTATAATGAATACAGGAAATGAAAATTTTAAGGTGTTTTGAAAAGAGCTGTTAGCCAACCATGATGTGTTTGGAATATGTATTGTGGCATTTGAAATATTATTAGCGTCATGTAATTGAATTAAGTTGCAATTTCTTACAGATCTATAATTATAATACAAATGGTGAAAAGCAAAGAATTAATTCAACATAATCTCATGATCTTTATTCTGGAAAAAATTCCGTGAAACCAACAAAAGATATTTAAACTTTCTGAAAAAATAATATGACTAGGTGCTCTCTGGATTCATGAAGGAACTTACTAACTGAAGTAAAACCTATTGTGTACACAAAAGAATATTGTATTTTATTGGATTTTTGTTATGTTAGCCATTGAATGTCCGCCTTAAAGTGGCTCTTCTTTTAAACTTTGTTCTTCTGAATAAAGTGACGTCTATGACGACATACAGATTATGTAAATCACTCATTGTACAATATCCAAACTATGTAGTTCTGCCATTATTGTAAATCATAGATATTGTACAGACATTGAAGTGAAGTATATTTATCTATCTCTGGTACTTACATGTCTCCAATTTCTCTCCGTACCCTCCGGTAATTTCTTCCATCGTTTAACCAATAAAACACATGCATTACATATTTCTCCTTGTCTGGGGGTTGACAACTTGAAACATTCTAGGAAATCCTCTTCATACTTTTTACTATCCGTAAACCTAGAACTGAAGAAATAATACATAAAATTGTGACAAATGTACTATTTCCTCATGAATGAAATTAAGAAAATCAACAGTAAAATTATTTTTTTCTTCCAGAAACACCAATTTGCAAGACTGGATTATCAGAAATTGTGGATAATGCCTAGGAAACCATATTTGCAAGGAGCCCCCCGAACAAAACAAAAATTGACTATATTTCTTCAAATAATTATTCTCAATTTTGAGATTTGTATGTAACGAACTCTTCAAGACAATTTTATTCCTTCGAGGGTTCAGATGCTTACATAACAAAAAGAAAATGCTGTAATCATGTTTTGTCCAGGTGATATATCTAAACTTCTTGGACTTTGAGTTTATGTTTCGAAATGTTAATATTTCTGAAAACTGACGCTCCCAATATGGTTGATAAAAATACTACAGGATGTCCTATTCGTATAAATGAATTAGGGTTTGATAACTTTTCGACCCCTGAATAATTTCTAAAGAAGCTGTGAATTCTGCAGAAAAAGTAATTTGGGATACAGTTGTATGTAGTTGGTCAAGATACGAGAGGGGGAGCCATGAATGCAACATTTTCAAGAATCTCAATAACCCAAAAGGATATAAAAATCCTTCTAATGCTATTTTTAATTTAGCAAGTAGAGCACTGTCGCGAAAACCGCAATCTTTTATAACATGTATAAGGGAGATGCTTGAGTCAACCAAAATGGGATGTTCTATTCACAAAAATGGATTCACTCAATAAAGTTACATTTCTTTCATTTTCCCATAAGGAATGAAATATCTCTGAGAGGTACTGAATAAACTGCATTATGACAATATGAGAATACTTTAAGAATTTTCAGGTCCTGTGTTCTGATTAAACGAAGGATTTTATCACTGACCAGTGTAAGCAGTCATAATATGATTTCATGAAACCCATCATTGAATAATATTAATAACGGAAATAGTCTATTCTTTTCAGCTCCAATAAACCTTGGAGCTAAATGTTCAAAAAATTTTACATGTGAAATGTTTTGATATTAGTTATTATCCAGAAACGATGATAAGTCTCTTAGAAGAGAAACTTGTATGAAAAACAAGAAAAAGTATAAGAAACTTACGATTCCGAATACAAAAGTCCAATTTTTGCAAGTTACCGTGTTACAAACGGTCATAAACGGTTACGATTTTCCGATACCGTTCGTATTTTTCCGAGAGCCTTAATAGAGGGGAAGGTGTTATGACGTAGCGTTTATACGGCATCATTGTGACCGTTGTTGACAATCTGTAACCTTTAACCTTGTTGTCCTTGTTCCAAAGCAGAGTAACTGGCAGCGGTTATTATAATCAAAACAAGGACAGGAGAAGCGCATTCGCGCCAAATACGAAAATTGCTTTATTTTGCATTTTGCAGATTGAAGAGTTCTTATACCTATGAAGTTTCTTGATTTATTCATTTGATTCATTTCTAACACCAGCTCAGCAAGATGTGTAAGAAAACCTAAAATTATGCAAAATATTGTTAGTATTTTTTTCACATCCTCTTTTTTCAAATTTGTTCTTGCTTCACTTTTTTGACCTATCTTTACGCTTAATGTCTAAAGGTTCTGTTTTCAGATTATTATTTTTGATATCTATTGAACTATTTTCTGGGAGGTCTTTGCATTATCCTGAAAGTTTTATTAGGATTTTCTCTCCCAGTTTCTGAAATGTTTCTATTATTACTTAAAAATATTATAATCATTTATTTTTTTAGAAACTGGGAGAGAAAACCCTAATAAAACTTTCAGGATATTATTTTTGAATATATTAGGAAAGGAAACTCATTAATATTTCTGGAAATACGCATATTCAAATTAGTACATCCTAGATAAAACATATGATTCCCCAGTAACCAAGTATGTTTTAGCGTGTTGACAGTGAGGATAAGTGGGGGTAACCGCACTATTACCAAAAGTATAACCGGACTGATAACACGGTAACTCGCAGAAATTGGACTAAAGTAGTCATATGAGGGGAAAACTGCAATGAGTCCAAACAGTAAAAGGGAGTCAAGAGACTAAATTATCATGAAGGATTAAAAGTTGCCAATGAATTCTTGTAAACACACATTGAAGAAAATCGAACACATTTTTGCTGGCTAGTCTAATGATTTCTTCTATGACACATGGTAACATGAGAAAAACCTAAGGAAAAGATTCTCTTATTCTGCTTCGACTCATTACAATATTTCCTCATATATATGACTTTGGAACTTGAATCGTAAGTAACATATTTTCTAACTCAAACATCTTCCTTCTTTTTGAGGACCTTTTCAGAATACTTGTATGACTTTTAGAAAATGCAGCTCCAATAACCGTTGAAGATAACAAGGTCTGTTATGATTTTAATCGTAAATTAAACAGGAAATTCCAGTGGCGGTACCTTTAGATACCTTGTTTAAAGCAGGATCAAAATTGGGATAAACCATTACGTTGTAATGGACATTCATGAAATTGGTGGCAAACCTATAAATATTAATCATCACATGATGTCTGCAATTTATCCTTTATACATTCAATATACACATATATCATTTCGCTAAAAAGTTTTGGAAGAGAAAATCATTGAAATGTTCACAATATAATTTGAAGAATTGATGAATAATGAATGTATGTATTAAGAAAATATATTCCAAGAACTAATAAAGAGATCTTCGAATAAAAGTTTCATAAAAGGATGCATATTTACCTGCTAGATTTTGCTTTACAAATGCAACAACCTGTAGTCGAGCGATATACCTTAGGTCTATGAAAGGAAAACATGTTAAGGCAGGGATTGTAGCTCTACAACTAGGATTAAAATCTAGAAAATAAAAACAAGCATTAGGAATGTCAATGGAAACGAAACAAGTACAGTACTATACACAGTAAAAACAATTTTCATGTACAAATATACAACATTTTAGAAAGTGCGAAAGATTTCGATATCTTACTGCTGAAGTTTTTTCATATAGGTATTAAGTTTATGCAAAACCCAGGTCAGAAAACATCCTTTTTAAAACATAGATAAATTGAAAATATTAATCATCGAAATGAATACCATCTTCAATTTATAGTCTCAAAGAGCTTTCACTGGCCTGCCTGACTGGCGTATTCATTTCTATAATTATTATTTTCGATTTATCTGTTTTAAAAAAAATTTCCGGAATGGCCACATATTTTGACTAAGTTGTAGAGTTTGTGAAATAAGGACTCGTAAAGTTAAAGCACCTTGGCTCTTCCGGAGATCTAATAACTTTTTGACAATGAGAGCCATACGGTCTCGTCTTGGCAACATGTTGCAAGAAAATGTTTTTCGTTGGACCACCATGTATATCAAAAATATCATATTCATGTAATTGATGAAACCTTTGACAAAATGTAGAAGAATTTTTATTCCGTAATTGTTTTGAACAGAGTTTTGAGCCAACATAACAAATTTTTATTTAATTTTTCTTAATGATAAATTTCTCGAAAACTGCGACTTCACGAAATTTCACTAAGAATATTTTTATTTTTCAAAATGGCCAAATACTTATCAAATATACTTTTTAGAGTTGGGTGCCTTGAATTTCTGAAATAATTATTGAATGCTATGGTCATATAAAAAAAAAATCAAATATATGAGTCGAATTTTGTCTTCGTAGGAGATTCACCACATACATCAATGGAAACCTATAATCCGAAAATCATTTCATTCGATAAAACCATTTAAGAAATATATTTGAAAATTATATATAAATTTTTTTTTAATTTTCAACCGGAATTTTTCTTTTCAATCGAGCCTGATCGAAAAAAATTGTAACGACCAAAAAGTATTTCTTCTGACCTCAGGAATCTTCCGTTAAAATATAATATGCTCAAGTCAAAGACTCACCCTGTATATCAATTTTCAGACCCTAGTATCGAAATTTTCCCATGCAAACTTATACATCGCCCGATTCTGATGGTTCAGGGGGCGAATGTTTTAAAATTTTTCCGTTGCTTGTATATTAACACCAGCTCACATACCAAATTTCAGCTTAATAAGACTTCAGTTCTGAAGATCATCAGTTAGTGAGTGAGTGAAACAGTGACGGGGTTTTTTGGATATCAGTAGGATATAGGAGTGTAGAAGCGTGTTTGATTAGCCCACTATTATTAGCAATTGCCATAATTTTTTAATCTGGTATATTCCAAACTCAAGTTATGAGGGAGAGTTCCAGGAAACGATAAAAAACTCTTTTAATCTGGTATATTCCAAACTCAAGTTATGAGGGAGAGTTCCAGGAAACGATAAAAAAACTCCTAAAGGTGCCTACAGACCCGTAACAAAATATCATATCATATCGTAACTCCGTCGCATAAGCGGTCTGGACGGCACTGGTCAACCGTAACAAAGTAACATCCCTTTATTTTGTTAACAACAATAATTGTTACGCGACGGAGTTACGATACGATGTTCTGTTATATATGTCTGTATGCGCCTTAACCTGCTCAACATCAAGAAAAGTGCAACCCATTCCCACGATAAGAGGGATCAGTTGATTGCTTATCTCAAATTGTATTATCGGTGATGTTATGTTATGTTATTCTTAAATCAATTATTGTGTCACTCTCCTGATATCGAAAGATGTTTCATTTTGTAATAGTCGAATAAATGACTAAATGGCCACAGCATCTATTGATTTCGAACATTTTCTTCACATAATGATTAAAGCCTGCTAAAGAACAGCGGCGGTCATCTCCGAGAGGTGTGCCGAAACAGATTTTTTTCCCTGATTGAAGATTAGAATTCACTACTCCGCCCCGTCTTGTTAGTAATGTTATTATACAAATCAAGAAAACGACTCGAAAAACATCTTTTGTCCACTCCCACAATACTTTTTTCATCGCCTAAATTATAAAACACTTCATCCATTTCCTAACTAAAAAATTACCATTTCGATGAACAGATATTCGAATAATTCCTTATTCACACCAAATTACAAGTTTCATCATTCTGCATTTTTTACTGCACATCAAAAGAACCAACACAAATATTAGATATGAAGATCATTATAAATTGAAAGTTTCAAAAAAGAATGGGAGAGACAATATCAAGGTCAGTTTATAATCGGAGTAAGAATACAAAATCTCATTTCCCATAAATATTATATTGTTGTTCAAGATTCGTTGTTTGATTGCATTGCAAATACTGATACGAAACGAAAACAGCTGCCATGTATAGAACCATAAAGAAAACAAATAACAACGATATTGCACAAGAGATTATTTCAACCTCAAAAGTGATAAACATCATCATACTCAAGTTTTATAAGCAATATGTGATACGAAAATAATTGGAATGTTGAAGGGAAAAATTTTAGACCTGTTTCACGGCACGAAATACATCAAATATCAATACATATACATGTGAATATAAATCAGAGGATTCAAATTTTTACATGTTCATTGAAACGATTTCCGATGAATATTTTACTGAAACATTTGATATTTTGAAAGGCAGTACACATACATTTTTTCCCGATATAACTGTTGACTTTTTATATGAAAGGAATTCAAAACATTTTGAACAGTAAAGTAATAGTAGGACTTTCTAACAATTTCCAAAACCTACTATGAATCAGATGACGGTATGGTTACCAATCTTTCAGGAGAACATCTGAGGTGACAAGTGTCGACTTCGAAAATTCGCCATCGCTGTTAAAAGCCGAAATAAAATTAAGGTCTCAACATAGGCCTCAAAACTTTGGCTGAGTCGTATGGTACCAACAATTGGCCTCAGTGGGACATTATCCTTGTGAAATTTCGGAAGTCCCTATATACGCGAACCCTTGCTTCACTCTAACAAATCCTCTTTTTAAGTTCTCCACCGAGAGAAGAAGCTTTTATAGGAGCCTTGGTTTGTCTGAGCCAGAATGAGGTAGGGACTTTACTAAGATTAAAAATCCTTGGTACATGGCGTAAGGTAGCCAGTCTTGGACAGAACCCGAATCTAAAGATGCCTTCCGCAGATGTAGGCGAAACGTTAGGTGAAATAATTCCAAATTGATCACGGCCTATGAGACCGGAAGACTCTCTTGATGTCATTATATCCGGTAGTTAAAGCCTTAACCTCTTTATTCAACACCTAATGTTGGTTCCACTCAACAGCTACTGCTACCTGTTGCAATTTCAGGAAGGTTAATAGACGCCTTACATCAGTTCACAATCTATAAAATCGTCTTTTATTCCCCTCAAGATATCATTAGGTGTACGCGAATTGTTCATTTCAATTGTTGGGCAGTGCATTATTTAGCATCCGGAGGCTCAAAGAAAGCTTAAGCAACCACTAGACTAGTAGTTCCAGTCAACACGGAATCAGGCTTCCTGATAACGAATTCGAAAATGGTGAACAGGGGCAAACGGAGTCCTCAACTTGTTGCTGCTTCCTGGTGCTATTAATTACCAGAACCACATCGCAACCGTAAGAAGCACCAACACTTAAACAATGATTTTCTGCGATGACCAAAAACCATTCTTTTATGAAAATATTGCATCTGCGATATTTGAATATGAACTATTCTGCGATCGTTCCAAATTTACAAAAGGTCGAGATTCTCCTGTTGAGACCCTATGAAATATGGTCATCACATTTCCGTCTGAACGATGTTTGAAACAAAGTGGAGGACCTTGTACTTGTCGATTTGAGCTATATAATTTTGAGTTGTTACCCATTTGAAGCAATTTTGAAATTTAAGACCAGTCATTTTGTATTTTCTTAAGTCTTTTTAGATAGATATAATTGTTTTATATTGCCTAGCAAATGGCCAACGACTTTGGGTCAAGTCCTTCTAATTTTAGGAAAAATCTGAAATAGTATATTCTAAAACAAGTTGCACAATGGGCTCTATTCCAACACGAATGCGAAATTCGAAAATGAGCGACGAAGGAGCAAGTTTTTGAAAGCATGAGTGTTTGAATTGCCTTCTGCAACGAGAGTATTAGACGATATTTTCCATGTTTCAGTCAAGTTTTGTGAAATACTCTCGAATTTTGAATAAAAATTCATCCTAGTGACTTTTGCATTGTATCTTGGCAGTTGGTGTGACTTACTAAATTAGACAGATTACGGAATTTGAATTTTTGATTTGAAAATTGATAGGATCGGAGGTCAGTACTGACAACCACAAAACGAAAAATGTAACTGAAAATAATGCTGTAATGAGTTCATTACAGCACTACTTATAGTGCTGTTATGAACTCATTACGATACAGAAAGAGAAAATTATTTTAACAGTTTTTCAAAGGTAGAAAAAAATTCTGGAGAAGATCGCTTGTCGCGTTTTCAAAAAAACACAAAGTTGTTGTACTACTAAAAGAAGACACCGTTCATCGGTATGCAAGTGCAAGTCTAAATTTAGCCTCACTCATCCTTGTTCACCCAGCGATGTTATCGGATCCAGAGTATCTATCGGTCGCACTCGACGTTATTGAGATTGATCCCATCGAATTCATTATAATAAACACAAATTTACCTCGATTCAACGAAGATTGAATATTTGATTTTTCTCAAAGTTGAATATTTACCGTCCGTGGTATCAGAATATTTTTACGTTTCTATAAAAGAAAATTGAAAGATTATAAGAAAAAATAGAGATATGACTAGAACGACTATTTCCCCGATAGAATCATGAGAGAGAATTATGTTTGTAAGATGTTGTGAAATTCAAGAATCCTATGAAACGATAATTCTCAATCCTCATTGGTATATTTTCAATTCTCTACATACTTACTACTGCGCTTTTTTGGTATTTATCCTGAGCAAAAAATGAAATATTTGCGGCGTGTTACATAAAGTTTTGATTTTTCGATCAAGAAAACTTGAAAATTCGAACCAATCCAATGAGTTGATATGAAATATCGACAAATCTCGGATGCTTCAATTCAGTTGACAGTGCCCGATAGGGGATCATTTTTTTTAAATCCGCCTTTAGTTTTATCAGCTCTTCAGTTCGGTGTCAAACTGAAAAAAGCTAGATTGACGGAATAGGTATAGGTATGATATAGGATATGTTCCGAAACAGGGCTTCAAAATTAGATTAGAAAAAATCAAATGTAATTATTTTTAGCGTTGGACACTGGAAATTTTGAAAAAAATTTTAACTCCACTACATTTCGAGAAAATAAGCAAAAATTTCGAATTCCATTTAATTTGTGAGAGAATCTGTAATTTTAATCATGTGAGCATCTTTCTTGGGTAAAGAATGAAAATTAAAAGTAATTCAGCAAATCATAATAGGCATGTTGGAATACTTTCATTGAATAATAAAGATTGGGTGAAATGTAAAACAATTCAGCCGAAGTAAGATGTCCAAATACATGGTGCATGCACTCGTCACTTTTTGAAAGGAAGGACATTCTGTCACAGCCATTTAGCAGTGGCGTAGCGAGGGGGGGGGGGCAAAGGGGGGCATCATGCCCTGGGCGCTACTCATATGGGGGCGCCAAATGGTTCGCAAATCAAAAATTTACTGGATTAAATGAGAGTTACTGCAGCTGAACAATACTCATATTTTGAAATAATTCAAAACATTTTAAAAATGCTGTGAAAAAACTGTCGAACGTGAATCTGAAACACAATGCAGCGCCAGAATTATCGGCGCTATTGTAAATGAGTTGGGTAGGGAATATATTAGAACTATTAGAAAAACTAGCAGAAGATTCCACTACAAATAACAACAAAAGTGAAGCTACAATTCTATTACAAAATATACTTAATTTTATTTCATAACTTTAGTTCATTTCTGACTGGAAATATCGTGTACAGCTCAGATTACAACGTTCTTGATTGAATTTTAGAAAAGCGTTTCGTGATCTTGAATCATTAGCGACTGAACTGACCGAAATTGGGGAGAACCCCTGTAAATAGGTCACTCAGTGAAAAAAGGGTGATGGGATGCTGCAAAATAGCCAGGTTGGTTTTTCCGCAGAAAATGAGATTTCTCTTGATCGTCCTCAACAAGAAATATGTTCACGATTAAGTGACCCTCACCTATATCAAATTTGGTTTTTTACTAAATATCGAAAATTTATAACAAGGATAATGTTGACATCGAACTTGAAGAAAATTGTAGAAATTTGGGTAAATTTTATAATACTGATTTCAACGGAAGAGAATTTTTCAACGAATTAGGTGATCAACTCCGCACTGGAAAAAAAAATTTAACCTTGAACTCCTTTGGAATTTCTGAATCTGAATCTCAGATTAGAGTTTCACTTCAAATACGTTGATAGCTGCAACGATCGTTTAAAATTACTTCTGACATATCTACGATCAACGATGGGAAAAGATCGCCTAAGTTGGCATTTTCAAGTATGGAAAAAGAAAATTTTGAGATGATTAACTTGGATGCCATTATTGATGAATTTGATTCATCAAAAGCAAGGGAAATTCATACATAGTAATAAGTCATATTAATACTCGTATATTATTATTGAATTTTTATCTCCTTGAAGATAATGAATATTTACTTTTTTATAGTTTTAAAACTTTAGAACGTTTCATTTGATATTTCTTAATAAATATATAAAATGAGGGCTAAAGAACTTGGCCTTAAACACAGTTTTTTATTCATATGAAATGAATGATAAGTATATCTAGATGATCATTCACATTGCAAAATCTATTCTTGTTTTCTCTACTACAGTTTTTCTTCGTTTGAAGTTTGAAGCCTTGTTTGAGCCTATGACTTTATTTATCTTATTTCATTCATTTGGTAAATTTCACATACAATATTATATGTCTTTATGAATTCAGAAGGGGGGGGCGCTAAAAAGGTTTTGTGCACCGGGCGCGAGTTAGGCTCGCTACGCCACTGCCATTTAGATCTATTTTTTATCGAAAAATTTGATTGTTGTTTGAACAAATAACGTGCCAAAGATCAGTTTTCATTTTTCAGATGTTAAATGAACCTTTGTAATATTTATTTCATTGACTTATCGCTTTTAAAACGCACCAAGATCAGAGCCGACGGAAAATATAAATTAGATTCGAGAGACCACTAATGTTGGGTAAAGGACACTTTACGATAATAGAGTTTGAAAAATGTTTTTCCAAGAAGCAGTCCATTTGATATCAACCTAATCTATACTATCTATACTGATAGTATAAATGTGAATGTATGTGTGTTTCTTTGTTCTCTATGGACTCAGAAACCAATTATCATGAAACTTTCACTATAATGTAGAGAATTTATTTTGGGAGGTTGAATGTAGGGTTTATTCCTTGTTTCATTCTTACATCACTAAGAAATGAGAAAAAATATAGAGTTTTCATGAAAAAGTCGGAAATTAACCCGGTTTTTTCAGGCGTTTACGGCCGATACACGCTAAACTATAAAAGATAGAGAAATATAGTTCTCAAAAAATTCTATAAAAAAGTCCGCAACGGCATATGTCTAACTGCCGAGGATAATCATTCTCAACATATTCAATTGAAAATAATGTTCAATTTGAAGATGGCTCCCGACTGGCATAGAATGAATTCATATAAAAATGAATGTGATTGTTATTTGCGGCATTTATCCCTGATGAAAAATGCTTTTTACAGTATAGTTTTCTAACGGATACTTTGAAACTTACCGCAGGTTGAACGAATGCGAATTTGAGCAAGAAATCTACGCGGGACCACTTTGTCACGTACTAACGAGCCTTTCTCTTCTTCCATACGAGGTTATGAATGTGGGGTTGCGGACCTATCAGTACCGTTTTAAATTGAAATATTAGTATCATTATATTTTCAGTTTCAATATGTATAGAACACTGAATAAATTACTCAGTCGATACTATCTATGACTTATTTTCAGTACTAAAAAAATACGGATACTATCGTCTTCATTCCTGGAATATCCACACAAAAAACTATACCTTTTCGCAAAACTCATGAACATCTCAAGCATACCATTAATTAAAAGCCGAATAACTACAAACACAATTCGTACACCAGCATATATCCATATATTTATTTGAATAAATTATCAAGAATCTGTGCTACTGTTGTTTATACAAAACATCGCCCTTATTCTGAAATTGGCGAAACAAAATCTAATTAGTGCATACACAATGTATTTCGTCATGTTAAGCAGAAGCAATAATAAACTCATCTTTCAAATAGGTTTTTATGACAACGTTATTTTCTCATTGTTATTCTTATTATTTATTATTTTTTTCAAGTTTTGGTAACGAAGTACGAGAAGTTGTCCTAACAGAAGAATTTCACGTATTTATGTATTCTTTACAACACATCAAATTTTCTCAGTTGTGGCCTGTGTATGAATTAAGAAATAATAGTCTTCGAAATACAAATAGTATTATTTGAAAATGAAAATAATTCGAAAAAATCTGAAATTTTTATCGCATTATTTTCGAATAACGTCTAAATGTGAAACGAACTATGCAGTTGGATACACCTGGAGAGGGCTTCTGTATTTTGGAGTGGCCGTTAAAGAATGGCTCATTAAATCATCCGCTACGAGATATATAATATTAAAAACGGCATAGGCCACCTAAGTCGCCGGATCTAAATCCTCCAAACTTCTACATCTCGTAAAATACAACAGATAAAGAGAACGCTACTTCAATATGAGGGATAGATGCTTTGAAGTAACAGCTGTTTTCTACAATTTCGATGGGTAATTCAAAAGTTCAATTTTAAAAAAATTGGCATAACTGGTATGAAAAGGTATGTAGTTTGATTTTTTCCAATCAGGTCACATTTGAAAACGAAGCAATTCCAAATTTCATAGAACAAATTTTCAATTTTTCGATTCTTTATCGTCTTTTGATATTTCTATCCTTCAATCTACGTGTGTGAAGTTGGCCGAGCACTTTTGGATTTTCGAATTTTTTTGTTGTGCAGAATTGTGTTAAGTTTGTTCTGCTTTGTGGCGTTAGAAATTTCTTCCTAATTCCATGTGGTACCCGGGATATTTAAAAAACCTAAAAAAATGTGCCAGTAGGTACATACTTTACATGTACTCAGTTGTGTCTAGTTTCGCGAAAAATCGAAATTGAAAAAAAAAATAGCCCAGCACTTTCGTTCTTTCCCCTCCCACAAATGAATGGAAAACTTTGTGCAGCCTTGTGCCGCAAATATTTTTCCGAAAATTCTTCAGATTTTTCAGCAAATTTAGAAAATGAAAAAAAGTCAGCGCAGCACTTTCCATTTTTTTTCGACAAAAATTGTTTTATATGATTGTGCCGGTCAGATTTCTAGAAAATATCAACAGGGATAAAATAAGAAAAATTTGTTAATTGTGGGAAAATCAGCATACCCTTGCAACAATGTGTGTGAAGGTGGCCCAGCACTTTTGGATTTTCGAGAAAATTTTTGTTGTGCTAGGTTTGTGCTGCTTCATACCGTTGGAATTTTTCAAAATGTGTTCGTTCCACACATTCTGTAAAATATCTTGAGAACTGTATGGAATAAACACAAAATTCCAGAGCACAAAGCAACACAAAATTTCAACGGCACAAAGCAACACAAAATTTCAACGGTACAAAACAAGACAAATCTAGCACAATTCGGCACAACAAAAATATCTCAAAAATCCAGTGCTGGGCTAACTTCACACACTTTTGCCAGGTGTGCAGAATTTCTCATAATCTACAAATTCTTCTTATTTTCCGAGGGAAAACCTGCTGATTTTTTCTAAAAATATTTGTATTTTCCATGCATTCTGGGTTTCTATGAAACTCCTCAAAAGCTACTTAAAACTTGTGCGAGTTAAAGTACGTATACACGCACCGGCGAACTGCAGTCTGGGACTGCAGGAACGTAGATCTACAGTTATCACTACACATGCACAGATAATCGATAAGTCCCGGCCGACAGTTTCGGCAAATCGTTTGAAAAACTGACGTGTAGAGCAATCAGGTCTTACGATTTAACTGTATCGTGTGTAGTGCGCTACAGACCTTGACTGTCAGTTCAAATTGACAGTCCTGGGACTGCAGGCCGCCGGATCGTTTATAGGGACCATTAGAATGATAGGTGTGTTCTGTGAAGGCTTTGTTACTGTGTCCCGACGCTACCTTAGGCACAGCACTTGCGGCACAATCATATAAAACAATAAAAGAATATGTTTCAAATCATAGTTGAATCAAATATGGTAGAATATTGTTGATTTTGGAGCTACACATGAAATAAAAGATTAAAATAACAATCAACACCAATAAACTTTGTAATCGTATGCTTTAGAAAAAATTATTTACAGAATTTGGAAGCATGTGTTCTTTCAACACATTTCGTAAAATATCTCAAAAACCTTATGAAATAAAAATAAAATTGCAATGCCACACAGCAGGAAAAACTAGCACAATTCAGCACAACAGAAATTCTCTCGAAAATCCAGAAGTGCTGGGCCAACTTCACATACACTGTTGCCAAATATGCTGGTGATCCTACAATCTACAAATTTTTCTTATTTTCTGAATATGGAGGAACACCGATTGTTTTTTCTGAAAATCTGACCTTTACAAGTTGGCTTAATTGCAGCACAATCATATAAAACAATTTTGGTTGGAAAGAAGTGCAGGGCTTACTTTTTTCATTTTTGTAATTTGCCAGAAAATCTGAAGAATTTTCGAGAAAATATTTACGGCACAAGACAGTACAAATGTGACAAAAAAATGTCCATTCATTTGCCAGGAGAAAGATCGAAAGTGCTGGGCTATCTTTTTTTTTCAACTTCTATTTTTCGGGAAACTAGACAGACTTTCAGAAAAACTCGAACGGCAAAACTCAGTACAGGGTATCCTTCTTCTGAACTAGATAGGTGAAAATTTCGAAAGGTGTCCTGGGCTCGATTCTCGTGGAAACACCATTAGTGAAAACCGTTTCACGATATCTTCATTTTTTCAATTCTGATATATTATCGATTTCGAAAATGTGTCATAACTTTTTCATTTACGAAAATATCTGAAAACAATTAAATTTTTCTAGAAGCGTTTTTTCACCGGAAAAACGAAACCATATTAAATTTTTTTTCTCGTGGAAAAAATCCACTTTTTTATTTTAAATACGAACGCATTTTTTTCATGATATATCATAAAAAAATTAAAGATAAAAAAAAACTTAAAGTAACATTTTATTCCCAGTGAAAAAGTTCTCGTTGAAAGTTTTTATCTTTTTCATATATTTTCGAAAATGAAAAAGTTATACATCTTCGAAATCGAAAAAATTTCAAAATTTTGTTATATCTTCAAAACAACTGAAGATATCGTGAAACGGTTTTCGCTCACGGAAATCTAGCACCGGACTCCTCTCAACGTTTTTACCTATCTAGTCTAGAAGTACCAGAAACAGCCAAAATCAAGCAATTTGGGATACCCTGTACATGTTCAGCAAATTTTTTTCAGTGATTGAGAATAAACACTATACTTGTATACTCTTAATTCTACATACTTGTGAAAATAAGTCATTTACATATTATTATTATCATTATTGATATTCCAACATTTCGAAAAGTACTGGGTTGGCAAATTTTTTCGGTTTTTGATATATCTCGAGAACCATATGGAATTAGGAAAAAATTTCAACGGCGCAATGCAGCACAACAGAAATATTTTCAAGAATCCAAAAGTGCTTGGCCAACTTCACACACATATTCAATCTTGAGTATCCAGTAAGAAGCTGATTCATCGACAGATCACCAGAATTCCTGTTCATAACGTTAGTTAGTTAAAGATAGAAATTCTTTAGAAAAACATTTAAATGCATTTGCGAAAATAATATAATGGATACCTAGGACTCTAGGACAGGTGAAAATACTCTTTTTTTAATTTTTATATTAATTTTAAAAATAAAAACTCAGCATTCAAATTTGGTTTTATTGGTTAGCGGATCAAAGAGTAAGTGGCAAGAGGGGTTGTAGATCTTTTACGTCAGGGGGGCCGAAATTACGGTTAACCGACATTTTCAGATAAACTTCAGTTCATAATAAAAGTTATATTTTAGTCCAAGTTCTACTTTAAATGTAACCTACATCTTCTATCTTGAATTGAGGTAAACACATGATAAAGGCAATGAAAGTGCCATGATACCACAATTTAATTCAATCACAACCCAGGTAGAATTAAAAATGTTTTGTAACGAGTTCTGCTACCCTTTTCACTTAAGTGTTCCTGCGCCAGATTTTGTAGTTTTGAATAAAATACAAGCAGCAAGCAGCAACCGAAGAGCGAGAATGTATGTAACGTACGTACATACAGCGCGCCCGCTTTCTGGGGTGAACAACCTCCATCATCCACGCGCGCGACATACATACCCGATCGATGGCACGTATTCCATCCACCATAAAAACGCGAAAGACAACGAAATCGTCGAAACACCGAATAACCCTTTCGCTTTGGAAGTAACATTCCAAATCACGTTTCTCAAAATTTCTACCGAATTGATCAAATATTTTCAGTACACTCGAAAGTACGTCATCTAAATACCCACCAAAGATGAATATTACAGGCAATTTTAATCACATATGAATGGTAGATAGAGATGTATATGTTTCATGGAAAAGGTTAAAATCTGGTTTAATAAAACTACCTATAACACGTATCAGAAAAGCATACAAGCAGTTAAAACTTTTAATCCTGAGGTTTTGTCGCTGTTATTTTCAACTCAATTAAGTCAGATATTCGTCCTGCAGAACTTGTTGGTAGTTTCGACCGTTAATGAATATTTCAATGAAAAAGTTCTTAATGTTTTTGATCTCCGGAAATTTCAACTTCTTCATGTTGAAATTTAATGCATATCACAAGTGCCGTAGTACAGAATATATTTTTTTAATAACATATATTTCATTTCAATGAAAATAACATGAAATGACGGCAGGGTCAGAGAAACTAGTTACTGCTATAAATATTAGCAGTACTATTGATGATTATATTACATACATGAAAATCAGTTACATAGAGACTAAACATGAGAATTCCCAAATTGGTGGGTTCTGAACTTTCCTGGTTAAAGACAAATTGAAATTAGCAGTAGTTGAAAAGGGATTCTGAAACTGAATGTTATTCAGGCAAACTTGAAACTTTCTATTTTACCGAAAAAATATGTCAAGATCAATCTCGCATATTGGGCAAGGTTGAAAATAGAACACTTCAGGACACAATTAGGAAAAAATAGTTTGAAAGAGCATAAAAGTGAGAAAACTGCATTGGATTTGAATATTCGAACTTCACATGTAATAGAAGAGAAATCGAGAGCCGATAGGTATGTGATATCTCAAGTTGTTGCAATGAAATGGGGTATACTACTACAACAGCATGCTGACAATAAAATTATTTGACAGTACCTGCAGAAATATTCATTAACATGCGAAACTTAATAATTTAAGACACGAATCATTTAAATTTGAATTGACCTGATTGCAATGTTCTCATAAAAGATTGGCCACCAAACGCTTTCATGCCGAGAGACGCCAATGAAAAGTTCTTTATTGTACTTGATTTAGCTTTTTTTTATATGACAGTAAGTCAAACTAATATAAATACCTTTCAACAACCGTTTACCGGCAAAATCAACAATTAATGACCTATAATTCAATAAATAACCGAAAAATGAAATAAGCAAATACACTCACCAACACAACACAGGTGACGGCTAAAATCACAGATGATTACTGCGCATATTGTACTGCGCTCATGTCGAAACAATGTAATAGTTGAATATTAATTTAAATCGGAAAAGAAATGCACTTTGAAAGTGTTCTCAAAATTTTAACACAGTTTTTTGAATGAAACGACCCGCATTTATACTCTGCTATCGTCACATTTTATCACCCAACTCAGAGTATAGAGTGTCTTTTTTGACACAACTTTTCCAAGTGCATGCTGACAAGCATTTCCGGTTGAGTATTCAAATTTTGAATGAAAATCTTATCATTTTTCCCAAATTAATATAATATTTTCAGTAACATTATCAAAAATGATTCAAAACTCATATATTTCCATAAAAACATTAAACTATTCATTTTCCAAGTCTTTCAGGAGAATATTAAACTGAACTCACAGATTGTTTTGACAGTCATTGACAGTGACAGTTCAGTTAATTGTTTGATGAATGTTGATTTAATATCGAATGTCACACCAGGGGGGTGCAGCGAGAGCACAAAAACGGGAAACACAGAGCAATCTACGACCTGCGTTGCAACTTCATTTCCTAACCTCTCATCTGTCATAACTTTGAAAGCTATGTCAAAATCGTATGTCGGAGATACATGAAATGGGATGAATGACAGAAATACAAAAAGGAGGCAAAAGTAGAAATGTTATGTCATCTGAATTTGTCAATCTAGTTTTCATCGTTTTGATCCTAGTTAGTGCTAGTGATTTTATGTATTAATATTTTATTATTGCGGTGAAATGTTATCTGTATATGATGTAGTTTTTGTAGAGATTTTTTTCAGGTGTTTTACTTTTCATTGTAAACAGTCTTTGTGAAGATTTTTTTCAGATTTAATGAAAGGCAGGTGAAAGGTAATAAAATAAATAACTGGTTAGTTTTGACTCATTCAATTCATCATAAGTAAATCTGTTCTAGAGAAAAAGTTATGATGTGGTCAACTCAAAGCTTTACCAACTGTTAATTTCAGAAGTAATCACCTATTAAGTGAATGATACTTATTTCTTTTGTAGGTACAAATGGATCTTCTCACCTTTAAAATTAAAGAACCGCAAGAGCTTCCCATCCTGGGTGACTTCGTCTTGTTGTGCTCTTGTGAAGTGCTTCAATCATAAATAATCAAAAACTACCGTTCCCTCAATTACTCAATATCTTTGTTAAAAACATTGAGGTAGTTGAAATATTATTACGTTATTGCAGGAATCTGGTAGAGGCTGTTCAATTTATCATTATAAACAACCTGAACTAATTTTCCAAATAAGAACGATCTGTATCATATATTCGGAATAATTTTATTACTGTTTTGTTTTATCGAGGAGTAAATTGAATTTACATGTTTCACAGAATTGCTGTATAAAAGGAACAAAATTAAAGAAATTATTGTTTAAAATATGGTTTTATTTTGAAATGCTCAAATCCTTTCAGGTTTTAATTTCGAACATTTAAAATTAACATAACCAAAGACCAGTATTGTCATTCGATTCTAGTATGACGTATGTCAAAAATTCAACAAGCGGACTCCCCTTAAGCACCAAATGGGACAGGTCCCACTTGTTTTCGAAATGTCACAAATGTTGTACCCTCGTTACTAAGGAGCTAGCACTTCTTATATTGATGTTCTGTGTGTCACACCTTAACAATTTTAACACAATCTTCAAAGAAACCTAATTTAATGTTTGCATTATAAAGTTATCTATTGCAATAATTTTAACGATTCCCCAGAACAAGATCCAATAATCTCTGAATGAAAAATGCTGTCAACGGAGACTAATTTCTGATGTTAAACTTTCAATGCCGCCAGTATACAAAAGATGAACTCAAATAATTCAGTTAGTTATTTGAATTTCAAAGTAGTCCTTTTAGGTGAAGGTTGTGTTGGAAAAACTAGCTTAGTTCTTAGATATGTTGAAGATAAATTCAACAATAATCATATAAGTACGATTCAAGTAAGTATTATCAACCGGTTGTAATGTTGACTGATAAGCTTGAAAATTTTGTAGGCTTCATTTCTCAATAAGAAGCTTAACATTGACGGAAAACGAGTGAATTTAGCTATATGGGATACAGCAGGACAGGAAAAGTTCCATGCCCTTGGTCCTATATATTACCGCTCTTCAAATGGAGCAGTTTTAGTTTATGATATAACCGACGAGGATTCTTTTCAAAAAGTAAAATGCTGGGTCAAAGAGTTGAGGAGGATGTTGGGTACAGAGATTTGTCTGATTATTGTAGGAAATAAGACTGATTTACATAGGGATAGACATGTCACTTATGAAGAAGCAGAAACGTAAGGACAATATTACTTTTTTCATTTTAGTAGATTAGAAAAAAGTTATTCAAATGCTACGGATTGTATTCGTATTAGTTCAGAAGAAAACCAATCTTGTTTCATTAAACTCACTCAACAGGTGTTCATTAGATGCACTTCATTTCTTGTTTTGCACCACAATGTTAAACTTGTATGAAATGTATCCTGATGATGCAAGAATATAGCTATACTATTACCAGTTCACCACTTACCACTAGCATATAGAATATAAATATAGATTGTTGATGTACAGAGGGTAATAATATTTAAAAAAGAGGCAACTTTAGGATATTCCAAAGCAACTTTCGGAAACATTGCTTGGAAATAACTCAAGTACCTATTTATTGTCCCATATTTCATAAAAATTGACAAGTATTATTATTCCTGGGTCGGTTTCACAAAACTTTAATTGTGCCATTAAAAAACCTTACGTAAATTCGAACCAATCGAATCACTCGTTTTGATATTTCAACAAATCACGGTAGCTCCAATTAGTTTAACGGTACAAACAAAGTTTTGTGAAACCGACCCTCTGTTATGTACATTGTAAATATTTTGACTCTTCTAATTTAAACTTGACAGCATTTCTAACATGATACATGTTGAGATTTTTAAATAATCAAAAATTAAATGGCACTGCTATTATTTTTAGAGGACTATTTAAATAATAATTATAGTACCTTAATTTTGAATTGTAAAAATAACTCATCTTCATCAGTAATGTATTGATTGATATTAAATTGGTTATCAAGAATAGATCATTCAATTTCATAATGTTATGGTGTATTTTACTGAACGGATGAATAAGAAGAACATACTACACTACCGCTAGATAAACTAATCATTGTGCCCATTACCTTTGACCTAGCGGTTGTGCATGTAAAAATAATATCCTCTTATCTAGTTTGCACCTAAACACCTCTTCAGGTGGGATATTTAAATATAAAATTTTCAGGTATGCTTCAAAAGTTGGAGCTGTATATTTTGAAACATCAGCAAAACTTAATCAAGGAGTAGAAGAGATGTTTTTTACACTGACTGAAAAAATGATGGAAGCTCATCAGCAAAAAATGGTCAAAAGCATGTCACTAAATAGGCAAAATTCTCAAAGGAATAATATACTAGTGGTTGAGGATGACCAAATAGAACAATCATCCAAACATTGTTGTGGAAGCTCCTAAAAAAACTTTTGGTGATTTTTAGGTAAAGAAATATTTTGATTTACTACATCAATGCAAATGATCAGAAGAAAATAAATTTTGTAAATTGTAATTTTTTTCAAGTTCATTGTTCAGTTACTGAGTACTGGAGCAAAATACTAAACAAGCCAATAATTTTTCATTTATGTATATAATTTCTGTCAACTTGTGTAAATATGTTATTTCTTCAATGGTTTTAGTTTAGAATGAATTATTGTAAATATATAACAAACACATTTATATCAATTTTCGTTGTAATGGTCTTCTCATGGCTGGCTACGTGGCTACCTATATTATAATTTTTTCATTAAATTAATCGTTCTTGAAAATTTTTTCTAGTTGAGTTTTGTTAATAACATCATAAAATTGTTGCTACGTGAAGGAAATTCAACAAAATTTCTTAGATATCTTTGAAGTTTCTGTAGTTTGTAGAGGAAGTACTGAACGTTATTTTAAAAATAGTCTAGTACTGAACAGTAAATTTGATGGAAATGTTTGCTTAAATAAATCTATTGCCTGTTATGTTTAATTATTTTCACAGTTATTCTCAGGAGCAGTCTACATGCGGTGATGTAGCTCGAAGTTACACAAATAACTTTTTTGTGCTTTCATGTTGAATTATAGTTCTCAACAATGTTCACATTCTCCATTTACTGTTAACAATAACTCAAATTCCCAAGTTAAAAGAACAAACTAAGAGGGTGATTACTTTCATGATATCAAGAATAAAAGTACCATGAACATATTTGAAAATAAAGGGTCTTAATTTTTCGAAAGTTTTTTCATCTTATTAGCTGTCTGTCCCAAAATATTCAGCTGAAATCTATGTTTCATTCAAAAACTTTTTGACCCATTGCAAATTTTTTGTATTTAACGCAGTTTTGATAAAAACGTCGTATGAATTTTTTCCTAATTTTTAAAAAAAGTTCATTTTTTTTCTCTAAAACTGTACCACACACAAAAAAAGGGGAAATGGAACAAAATGTCTCAAAGTATCAGGTTTCAGTTGTGATATTCGATAATGCTGTTTGGTTTTGAAGTGAAAATTTTTTCATACTCCACCTAAACTTTAAAGCTGCATACTCAATTACTGCTCTTTGTCTATCACTATCAAATTAAATTGTTGTACTAGGACGACTGTTTTCCATTCAATTAATCGTCAATCCCCAAACTGTTTGGAATGAATATTGTGATAACTATAGAGAAAAGTTTTGTTCTTCCAAAGAATGAAATATTTCTGTTTTTCGAGACATACCTAGGTAGTTTTCTTACTATCAATTGTTTAATGTTCAATTGTTGATTAAACACACAATGTTTCAATTATCCATATAATAATTAAAAAAAGTATTTTCTTTATTTTTGCACAGAATAAATTCTTATGAACAAAGATTGTAGAGTATCTATAATCTAACCTTCAGTTTGAGTATATCTAATTCTTTACCAAGAAGTTTTGTATCCAAAATCACATAAAGATACCAATTGAGAGTTAATCAAAATCGGGACTCAACCTTTCATTGTTTTCCGGAATGAGTTCACATAGTTTGTGAAATATACCGGGTGTTTCAGAATACCTGTCCCAATGTTTTATTAAGACATTTCGGGAGATGAAAATTGGACTACATTTCGCCCAAGGAATCTTCATTTCATTTGAGAAAAACAAAAGTTGAAAATCACTTCCGGTTTGACCGGAAGTGACTGACTTTTTTATTTCAAATAGCACCCTGTATAATTTTTTATTTCTGTTCAAAATTACCTTTTCAACGATGTATCACACTTTGTATTTTACATTATTTGATTTGATGGAGAAAGGAGAAACCGACAATTGAAAAGGTACTGCTGAGTTTAAATGGAAAATCTGCCCCTGCAGCCGCAGGGGCAATTCATTTGAACTTAGGGGTTCGATTTAACATCCAGTAAAACTAATTCACCCCAATTTTCAGCTGTTTATTTTTAACGGTTTCCTAATTTTTTGAAAGAAACTTTTTTCAATTTTTTGACAAAGTCAAAATTTGATGGTGATTTTTTTCGATTTCATTATGAATCTTGGTTGAAAATCCAATTTTTTTAGATCTTCCAAATCAATAGGAGGAATATCGTATACACAATCTTTCGAATATCCCCAAAGGAAGAGATCTAGCAGTATTAAATCTTGCAGCTTATCTTATCATGTTCATGAAATCTTAAATATTATTCAAGCCAAAATCAAGAATACACAAAATATTGTAGCCCACTGCAATCCTTTCAATTGTCGTTTTCTCCATCAAATGTAAAATACTATGGGTCGGTTTCACAAAACTTTAATTGTGCGATTAAAAAACCTTACGTAAATTAAAACCAATCGAATCACTTGTTTTGAAATTTCCATGAATCGCGGTGGCTCCAATTAATTTAACGGTACAAACAAAGTTTTGTGAAACCGACCCTTAGTGTGATACATCATTGAAAAAGTTATTTTGAGTAGAAATCAAAAATTATACAAGGTGCTATTTGCAATAAAAAAGTCGAGTCAACTTTAGTTTTTCTCAAATGAAGGCTCCTTGAACTAATTGAAGGACATGAAATTTTCAGATTATCTTCCGAAAAGGCTGGGACACCCGGTATATTGCTGATATTTTATGCTACCATTTCCAAAAGTACTAACTGATCAGCATTTTTCTGCATATTAAATGAATAGTTGTTTGGTCAATGTTCAGAATACGACATTTATTGGAGTTAAAAGCCCAAATAATTGGTCATTATGGAAAAGTCAAATGTAAATCTTCACGAAGCAGGAAATGTTTGATACTCAAGAAGAGAGTTTAGAAATAACTTGGGACACTACAGTTATAGCCTTAAAAAGGAAAATTTTCACATGATAGAAATGCAAGGTTAATTAATTGATAAAAGAATGAAGTGAAATTATGAAATTCTTTGGTAATAATTATCATCAAATTGTAATTTCAGTTTACACATTTTTGGACAAAAAAATATATTTAAGGATGAAATGGAATATTTAAAGTTCTTGATACGAAACAAAATATATCTGTTAATTCTTCAATAATCTTAGATGTTGGTTTTCCACTACCATGTCCAGCCTTAGTTTCCAGACGTATAAGCAAGGGATTCTTTTGATGTGGAGAACTTCCAGCTTTTCTTTGAAGCTCAGCAATAAATTTCAAGGAATGAAGTGGTACAACTCTATCATCATGATCTGCTGTTAATAACAAAGTAGGAGGATATTGTTTTTCCTCATTTGGCTCGAAAATATTGTGAAGTGGAGAATACTTAATTAGATAATTGAACTGATCTTCTTCAGATGAGCATCCGTAATCAGTCTTCCAAGCATGACCAATAGTGAACTTATGGTAACGCAGCATATCCAGGACTCCAACTTGACAAATTGCAGCCCCAAATAATTCAGGAGCTTGGTTAATGCAAGCAGCTATTAAAAGACCTCCATTTGATCCTCCTTGAATCACTATTTTCTTGTTATTTGTGTATTTCTTTTCAATTAAGTACTTTGCAGCATACTGAAAGTCATCAAAACAGTTTTGTTTATTTTCAAATCGACCTCCATCATGCCATTTATCCCCATATTCTCCACCACCACGAATGTTGGCCAGTGCATAAATGCCTCTGAAGTTATTAGTGAATATTAATTTTGAAACCCCAAAAGATGGGGTCAGACTAACGTTAAAACCACCATATCCATACAACCAAACTGGAGTGTCACCAGAAGGATTATCTAATTTTCCTTTCTGAGCAACTAAAAACATTGGAATTTTAATCCCATCTTTACTATCATAAAATACTTGTCTGGTTTCATAGTTATTTCGGTCAAAATCTCCAACTACAGTTTCGTGATACACATGTTCTTTTATATCATCTCCTTCAAAATCAACTTGATATATAATATTAGGTGTTAAATATGAACAGAAGCTATAAAACATCTGGTTATGTTCTCTTTTACATGCAATATGCATGATTGTTCCGAGTTCCAGTTTAAATTCATGCACTAATTTACCTGTAGAAATTTCATACAAATGTAAAATATGTTTTACATCATGGAGTTTCGATACAACAAAATATTTATGGGCTACTGTTTCAATATCGTCAATAACATCTTTCTCATGTTGTGGAATTATAATCTTCCAATTTTCTTCTGAACTGTTTTTTAGATCTATTGCTACAATATGGTAGTTAGGTGCATTTCTATTAGTTTTAAAGTAGAAAATATCATCATTGTTTGTGATGTATTCATAATCGGCATTGAATGTTTCAACTATTGGCTGAAGAGGTAATTCCCCTGTAACCTCTTTTCCTTTTTCAAGTTTTCCAATGTACAATAAATTATTTTTACAACCTTTTACTGGGGTTACAATTAAGTAGTTACCACAATAACTGACAGAAGCTCCCATTCTCAAATGAGGATCATCAAATTTTACCACAACAACGTCTTTGTCTTGATGGGTACCAAGTTTATGATAATATAGTTTCTGATTTTCACTAGAATCAATCTCTGTACCATCAGACTTCATTTGATCTAAGTATCCACCATAAAAGAATCCAACATTATCCTTCATCCAAGTTAAAGAAGAGTACCGCACCTTTTTGAGAATTTCATTATAATCTTTTCCAGTTTCAACATCGCGAAATCTTATTTCAATCCAATCTGAACCACTTTTACTTATACCATAAGCAAAGGTCTTTCCATCTTCTGAGAAAGCAGTGGCTTGTAGAGCAATTGTGCCATCTTCTGATAAGGTATTTGGATCAAGAAACATTTCTCCTTCGCTATGTAATTTTTCCATTTTATATATTACACTTTGATTTTGCAAACCACTATTTCTGTACTGAAAATAATAGGATCCACGGCGGTAAGGATTTGAAACCTTAGGATAATTCCATAGCTTCGTAATTTTGTTTCTAATGGATTCTTTGTACTCGCATCCGTCCAAAAACGGCATGGTAAGGTTATTTTGTTGTTCTACGAATTTTTTTGTTTCTGGTGAATCTGGACATTCTAGCCATCTATAGGGATCTCTGATTAAAGTTCCGAAAAAATCTTCAACCAAAGTCTCATCTCGTTTAACTTGGGGATAAGCAAAAGTAGTACTCATTTTCGATAAGATTTTTGTATCCACAATCCTCAAACCAGCAAATAATGTTTTTAAATTAAATAAATTAATTCTCATTAGATACCGACTGACCTACAGTTATACGGAGAGTTAACGGTTTATGTAGAAAAACATTAAATTGTTGATAAAATAAAAACAAATATTTGGCAATCTCGTGATGAAAAAAGATTATTCATCATAGACAAAAATGTTGATTAGTGACATTCAGAAAGAACATTACAGAACACCGTTGTATTCTTTTTCTTCAACAGACAAGAGTGGAAATTCAAAAGGGTCTAAGCGCGGCCTACGATATTGGACAAAATAATTACCGATGGTGTCGCTGCATTCGCCGATCAGCTGTTTACCGAAACGAGTATTGTTTCATGTTTACATTAGATTTCTATTTGTATTAATGGGATTTTTTAGTTTAAACGTTTATTGATTATCAATAATCGAATTTGTTTCCTCAATTGTGGATCCTGTGGATTATATTTTAAGTGCAAATATAGGTAATATTGTGCTTTTTGTTATATTTTATGTAAAATATTGAGGTGAGCACTATTCAATTTTGAATGCTTTTCAGATCATCTCCCGAGATGTTTACCAAAGGTTCCTCTAATTATAGGAAATTTTCCAATATTTACATGCTCACAGATGCTGTATAGAGGGTGAGCAAGTGTTGCAATGCAATCATTTGATTCTATGTGGGAAAAAATTATTTCAAAACATTGGAATTCTACAAGGACAACCCCATCATATTGAGGAAATGATGTCTTATAAAAATGATGGTGTGAAGGTTGACAAGATTATATACAGATACTAAGCAAGATTGTCTGGAATTTGCAAGCATATTTTAGCCCTTCTACTCTACAAGGTTGTACGTACTACGAAATATTTTGACAATTCTACTGATTGTGAAGGTAAAATTGTAATGTAAATGAACATTAGGATGAACAATATATTCATTTAATAGAAGCTACTAATTTTTTGCTTTTTAGGAAGGGAAAAAATCTATGAATAGAAAATGGGTGATTAATTTTGAATAAAAATGGACATTCTTCAGAGAACCGTATGTATGTAGAACATGACGTGATCCTTGATTAATCATGTTGAAGAATTCATTACGCTAGATTTTAATGTATTATTCATTTATTGCATCTCACTTGTGTCTTAGGCTGCAGTTATAATAAAATAAAATAATTCAACTCATCTATCGATTGATTGCACCTTTTCCATTGCTAAATGAACGTCAATATTGTCAAGCTATTTTTAATATTAATATTAAATTGATACATATATGTATGATACATCGTTCAAAATTGCCAATTCTCGCAATTTATTTGAAATTCCACATGTAGATTTGATCACTGCTGAACATAAGTTTAATTTTGCAACCATCGAGAGAATCACTTAAACTCACAAGGTCTCTAGTTTTATTGCACATTATCATATGGATTGAATTCAGCACTTTCAACTAGGCTTCTAGAATTGTTGAAACTTCTATATATTCAAAAATATCAAGTAGACTCAAAGTAATTCATTTTGATAAGAATGAAAATTATTGTACAAGAATGATATGAACAAAAATTTGAAACGACTTGACTTGAACTGCTTTTTTCTCACAATCTTCTGGTCGGAAATGCTGTAAGCATACTCTAATATGTTTAGATACAGGTTTTTCCATTATCAAAACATGATCCCAGGATTTACGTCTATTAATTTCCTCTACGATTTCTAGTTTATTGGTAAAGTAAACATTTTGATTTTCACCACGAAAATGGGCTCCAGGATTCCTAGAATTTTTAGAATTACATCCATAAACACATCAATTAGTGTTTTTCACGGTTTTTTCCTTAGGCATATCTTTTTATCCCAATAAAAACGTAAAAATAAACCCAGCTTTCACGTACTAACTGTCAAAACGATACTCGTTTCGGGCTTAGTTCCAGCTATCGCCGGCGGTGTCGCATAGAATTGTGTTTTGCATGGACAAAATAATTACCGATGGTGTCGCTGCATTCGCCGATCAGCTGTTTACCGAAACGAGTATTGTTTCGTGTTTACATTAGATTTTTATTTGTATTTATGGGATTTTTTAGTTTAAACGTTCATTGGCTATCAATAATCGAAGTTGTTTCCTTGATTGTGGATCCTGTGGATTATATTGTAAGTGCAAGTATAGGTAATATTGTGCTTTTTGTTATATTTTATGTAAAATATTGCGGTGAGCTCTATTCAATTTTGAATGCTTTTCAGTTCATCTGGCAAGATGTTTACCAAAGGTTCCTCTAATTATAAGATATTTTCCAATATTTCCATGCTCACAGATGCTGGGTAAAGGGTGAGCAAGTGTTGCAATGCAATCATTTGATTCTATGTGGCAAAAAAATTATTTCAAAACATTGGAATTCTACAAGGTCAACCCCATCATATTGAGGAAATGATGTCTTATAAAAATGATGGTGTGAAGGTTGACAAGATCTTATACACATACCAAGCAAGATTGTCTGGAATTTGCAAGCATATTTTAACCCTGCTACTCTACAAGGTTGTACGTACTACAAAATATCTTGACAATTCTACTGATTGTGAAGGTAAAATTGTAATGTAAATGAACATCAGCATGAACAATATATTCACTTAATAGAAGCTACTGATTTTTTTTTCTTTTTAGGAAGGGAAAAAATCTATGAATAGAAAATAGGTGATAAATTTTGAATAAAAATGGACATTCTTCAGAGAACCGTATGTATGCAGAACATGACGTGATCCTCAATTAATCATGTTGAAGAATTCATTACTCTAGATTTTAATGTATTATTCATTTATTGCATCTCACTTGTGTCTTAGGCTGCAGTTATAATAAAATAAAATAATTCAACTCATCTATCGATTGATTGCACCTTTTCCGTTGCTAAATGAACGTCAATATTATCAAGCTATTTTTATTATTAATATTAAATTGTTACATATATATATGATATATTGTTTAAAATTGCAAATTCTCGGAATTTATTTGAAATTCCACATGTAGATTTGATCACTGCTGAACATAAGTTCAATTTTGCAACCATCGAGAGAATCACTTGAACTCACAAGGTCGCAAGTTTTATTGCACATTATCATATGGATTGAATTCAGCACTTTCAACTAGGCTTCTTGAATTGTTGAAACTTCTATATATTCAAAAATATCAAGTAGACTCAAAGTAATTCATTTTGATAAGAATGAAAATTATTGTACAAGAACGATATGAACAAAAATTTAAAATGACTTGACTTGAACTGCTTTTTTTGGTAGGTTTAGTGAAGGTACAGCTTTCTTCTATAGTAACAGAAATGTTTTCTGAAATAATTCAGAACATATGAAACATTGTTTTCAATTGACATCAGTTTCCACTCTTGCTTGTTTTTATTTCACAATCTTCTGCTCGGAAATGCTGTAAGTATACTCTAATATGTTTAGATACAGGTTTTTCCATTATCAAAACATGCTCCCAGGATTGACGTCTATTAATTTCCTCTACGATTTCTAGTTTATTGGTAAAGTAAACATTTCGATTTTTACCACGAAAATGGGCTCCAGGATTCCTAGATTTTTTAGAATTACATCCATAAACACAACAATTACTGTTTTTCACGGTTTTTTCCTTAGGCATATCCTTTTATGGCAATAAAAACGTAAAAATAAACAAATAAACCCAGCTTTCACGTACTAACTGTCAAAACGATACTCGTTAGAAAACTCAAAAAATTTGCTCTCCCAACTTTGAATTTACCAGGTAATTTTGAACTCTTCTCAGTGATAATTCCCTCTTCTAATTTAAAGATTTTCTTTCAGAGTATATGGCAAGTCCAAAAAAGGATGTTATAATTTTATATTCATCATGTAAATCTAACATGGACTCTCCTGGGAAAATACAGGGTATGTTAATATAATTCGATACATTCGATATTTTTTAGTTTGAACGTCTCATAATTATTTGGTGATATTGATAATTCATTATTTCATACAGATTCAACAACACCCTTGGTACTGAATGAAACCGATGAACCGAAAGTTCAGATTCTCATTAGGAGGTATGAGAGAAGAAAAAGTGCCATTCAAGATGAATTGGCCGGTCCCAGTAGACATATAGAAGGTATTTATATTTTCTAACAGAAAAAAGTGGGGAAGCACAACCAAAATTAACCGTGATTCCACCTGTTTTTGAAGATTGGACGATGCAAACCTTTGATGTCGACAGTGATTTGGGAACACCTTATGTGGCAGGGTACTTAGCTATAAAAATAATGGAAGATCTTAAGAAATGTTCGTACAGCACTGTTCCTGCCAATTCTCTCATTGAAGCTAGAACATATAAAAATCTTACAATGATGATATGATCTTTCATTGTTTTACTAAGGGGGTCCTGAGGCATATACCTCTTCTCATTGATCAATTTAATATGAGAGAGGAATTGAGAAAGAAAATAAATATTGAAGATGTGAAAGCTCTCTTCTGCTTAATTCATCGAGATATTCAAAACAAATTTGTTGATTTTGCTCTGAAATTTATCTTATATTTTTAGGACAGAACAATTACTAAAATTTTATGTGGAAAAAAATCTATACGGTATCAAGATCCGATCATGCAGATAGCTGCAGACAAATAAAATAAAAAAAGACAAAGATGATTGTTTTTCCATATAAAGTTTTAGTAATTGTAAATGTATATAATTTATTCTATTTATATTATTATTTATATAGATATTCATATTTTTTATTCAACTATTTATATAGATATTCATATTTTATTATACACTTTTTTATGTACACATTTATATTAATATTTTTATACATATATATATTTCTCTATTTCGGTATTGTAACGAGTTCATTACAGTACTAAAAGTAGTGCTGTAATGAAACTCTTTACAGCATTGTTTCAGTTATATTTTTCGTTTTGTAGTTGTCAGTACTGACCTCCGATCGAATCAAGTTTCTAATCAAATCAATTCAAATTCCGTAATCTGTCACACCAACTGCCAAGATGAAATATAAAAGTCGGTAACCTGAATTTTTATTTGAATTTTGAAGATATTTCACAAAACTTGACTGAAATAGAGAAAATATCGTCTAATACTCGTTGAAGAAGGCAATTCCAAGACTGATGCTTTCGAAAACTCGCATTTGTGGTGGAATAGGAGCTCATTCTGCAACTTGATTTAGAATATACCATTATATATATACGCTTGTAAATTATCATTTATACACAAATTTTTATTTTCATTATATTTGATCAAATTTTTACTGTTATATTTGCTTCCTTATCCATATCAACTAGATTTGGAGGTAAATATAATTGAGACTTACATGCTCATTTTATATCGGTAGCAAATTACAAATTCAAATCAGAAATATAAATATAATTTAATTTCTGACAAAAGTTTGCCATTATGTTTGACCGATATGAAAATAGAGCATGAAAGTCTCGATTATATTTTCATCCTAAATTATGAAAAACCAAAAAAGATTTCAAACAATCCACCAGAGGGCGCTCAAATGCAGTGACTCCTACAAGAGCGCCCTCTAGTGGGACATTTTTCAATAAGACCTCGAAAATTACGTGTAAAACAGATAATAGATGTCGCTGTATAATGAACCAAAATTGGTTAGCGAGTTGCATATCTATATTATTTATCTATGTTTCGGGCTTAGTTCCAGCCATAGACCTCTTATATCTATCTAGATATTAGAGGTCTATGGTTCCAGCTAACGCCGGCGGTGTCGCATAGAGTTGTGTTTTGCGTATAAAGATGGGAAACGAAGCGACTACAGTGATGTCAGCGACATCTGTTTTTTGAAAGTAATCGATCTATGGTTAAAATATTTAATTAGGGTCCATTTGGCATAGATTATATAGAGATTATTAGTAGGCTGTTGTCAATTTTGAAAGAAATACTTGAATAAATATTTTTGCTGAATGATGATTGTATTTTCTGTCGTATTTTCTACTGAAATAATTCGAAATCTACAAGTGTACCAACTAGCTCACTCCAAAATCTTGGTTCGTGTGTTTTTCTGTTATAAATTTTGTGTTAAAAACTGGCCGACATTCGAAATGCATGGTGATTAATTGCAGAAATAATAATCTTGAATATGCATTCTTTTCATTACCAAAGAGAATAGAAATGTAAGTTTTGAAACTCTTATCATGTAATTGTCTTGTTCATTGCTTTTTATTTTCAGTGTTGTCAAATGGATAGAGGTTTCGGGGTAAAAATATATTTTTCTGGATAATTTGTTTGCGAACTGACTTTTCTTCGGTCTCATTCATTAGATCAAAAAGTTCCACTCATAGAGGCAATGGTGGTCAGAAGCAGGGATGTTGCGGATATTCGCATCCGCATCCGCAAATGCGGAGCTTCCGCATAGATTTCTACTTCCGCATCCGCATCCGAATCCGCAAAAACCAATGCGGATTTTCATGCGGATGCGGATGTAATATAATTTGTGAGTTGTGCAGTGTCGCCATCTCAGGGCCAACAAAATATGTTAGTGTTTCGTTTAGAAAATGCTAAATATATATTTTTTCAATTTTGAAAGTGTCAGAAAGATGCTAGTTTTTCACTGTTACTTCTTTCTGTAGCTATTTCTGAAACCAAAACATCTTCATCCAAGAGGGTGGAATTTCCGACGCACCCCTCTATTCTGTTTATATTCATACTGGTTATTCTCTTTTCGAAACACTTTCCAAATACATATTTTATTATACCATCTGTTTTTTTTCCGGTAAGTCCGAAATTCCAATCCGTCTCCTTTCTAAGGACCACCTGTGGTCCCAGTCCCAAGATTTCTTATCGCCCGTGATATTGAAATGTTATATTTTTGCGATACCCGTTGTTTCAGAAGCATTTGAAATGTTGAAGGAAAGTTCAGGGACCAAGCGTCTTTGAACATGAATTATGATTCGCGAATCGGGGGAAACATTTTCATCTGAATTGCGTATTTTTTGGTTGTTGCGGTTTTTTTTTTTTTTTGATTTGACAGAGATCTCCCCAAGAAAAAGAGCCAGATGTTCGTCCGATCAGTGAGAATTGTCTACGTTTGTTTACCTAAACAACCCGGGTTGTTGCAAGCTCATAAAACGTTTAAAGGGGTTATAAAATTCGCCTAGTTTGACGATTTTTGGGCATCTGTTGATGATAAAGATTAAAAAAAAATCATTTTTTCTTTCGGAATATGGCATATTGGAAAACGTGAGAGTTGCGATAAGAAAAAAAGGGCGTGTGCTCTTCGCACGAGAATTTGAATAATGGGAACGAAGAAATTGGTGAAAAAGTTCCGATGCGTTTGTTATGGTGCAATACTTATTTATTGTAAATGAACCATAACGTGTTTACGTGTTTTTTGGCCTTGTGGATTACTTGTCGAATAGACAATTTTTGTGAGATTTTGAATAATATTGTGACTATTATGATACAGATGATTATTGTTTATTGGGAAATATTAAGGTAAATGCCATTATATTTCTCCGGTAGTACGTTTCATTGTTTACGATATTATCACCGATAGCACGAAGAATTTTGTACACTCCACCAGGCAGTGTTCCAAGCGAGCAATTATTAAGTAGCGCGGGTTTAATTTACGAACCTCTGCGTAACCGCCTTGAAGCAGAAAAGGCGGCAAAATAATACTCCAATTTTCAACTTCTCTTACTAATATAAAAATAGGTAAGTGAAGTTAAAAAAAACATGTAGGTAAATACTTACACTCGATATACTTAATACTAATTTACTTCAAAAATGTTAATAACTGCTTCATCGTTGTTTTAATTCTTTACTCGTATACTATTTTTAAATAAGATCTTAAACATCCGCATCCGCATCGCATCCGCGGATGTGAGTTTTCGAAAATCCGCATCCGCGGATGTGAAAAAATCGGCATCCGCAACATCCCTGGTCAGAAGAACGACTTATAGAGGTGGTGGTTCTCTTGACGACCATTCCAGCAGTTCGACTCATCTACTAGACCCTCTAGACTCATTGAGGTTAAAATACACTGGGCATAGACAAAGAAGGAAAAGACAATCGACTTGAGAAGAAACGTTTGGAAGGTTGAAAGTGGCGTCCCGTCCGGCAGTAGACAAGAACTAATTGTGTGAAATAGAGATACTGTAGAAAAAGATGAAATAATTTTCGTCGTAAATTGTAACCTTAATTACAGTTCATTGTTGTTTTAAAAATTTTGGATAAGGAAGAAGTGGTATGTCTAGTATTTAATTCCATCATGAATTCTGATCCATATATTCTATTACTAAAGCAAAACTTTCGATCTGAAAGTCAAAGCACACTATAACCGATTTCAAGCGAATAACCAGTAATGACCGCGGTTATCTACGGTCCTGCCTGCGGTTATCTACGGTTATAGCCTTCAGCGATATTCCTTGTAAAATGATTATAACCGACAATGACCGAAGTCGCTTGAATGCAGTTGGTCCTAGTTGGTAATTACCAATGAGGACCAGGTTATTCGCTTGAAATCGGTTTATGTTTTCAATATTTGAAGTAAAAATCGTAATATTTTGTAGAGCAATTGAGGTCGAAGCTACTGTGGATATGTCTTAGTTTGTTCAAAGTGGAATTAATGTAAGTATAAATAAGGGTAATTATAAATACAAAGAACCTCTTGTCGTAATTGATTAGATTGTCATCATTTAGATCATCATTATTCTTGTTGCATCCCAAATTATGCGAGCTAGTACTTCTTTCGACCCCTCTTAGTAGAAATTGAGGAAGAGATAATACAATTAAAGCTGTTCATTCTAGCTATAACATAATCCAAAATACTAGAATATGTGGGGACCATTTTAGTATACAAAATTTCATAAGTAGATAAGATACGTTAAGAACTTAACGTATCTTCATCTCTTATGCATTAACCCTATACAAAAGCGTCCTATATTAATAAAGAATTCCATAATCTAGCAATCAATTTGTTGTGTAACATTTGGAGAAAAACCCTTATATCACAACTTATATTATGATCATACCTCGAATAAAGTGGTAGGATTTATGCTCACATATTAGACGATTCGAAGAATTTGGTAATCCTTTATATTAGTTCTTATGGTATCCGGACTCAAGCATTGATAACAACTGATAGCTTAGTACTTTACTATAGAACAAATAAGGACAATTCAACTCAAAATCTTCTGAAACGGGCAGAGCTATATCTTTACTTCATATTGTTTTATTTTTTATCATCATACATACTTTTCATATAGTGTCAACATTAATTTTTCACTTTGTTCCAGGTTTCGAAACCCTTTATTTGTCAATCCTCGAATTGAATGTTTCCTCCTCCAATAGTTTAGTGATACAATAGGTATGATATATCTAACACGATTCAGTTATTTTTTTGATTAATATTCACAAAAATCAATTGTATTACTATGTGAAATAAAAAGAGTTTCAGTGTTCATTGAGTATTATTATTGAATGCTTAACCTTACTGAAATATTGAATAAACTGTGATTGATGTTGCAGTTCATTCACTATTTTCAGTGCAGGTTTTCATTCAAATTGTAAAATTGTTTCGAATTATTATGATTTAGCCGCTGAATGCCATAGTTAGTTTCATCTACTGCCGGTGAGGACGCTACTCTCACGCCGAAAACATAATATGGCATCCTTGTCTACTCTATCGCTATTTCACTCAATTAGTTCTTGTCTACTGCCGGACGGGGCGCCACTTTCAACCTTCCAAACGTTTCTTCTCAGTCGTTTGTCTTTTCCTTCTTTGTCTATGACACTGGGTAAGATATGTATGAATCGGGTCCAGAACAACTGTTTGATTTATCGATGTTCGATTTATCGAGAGTTCACTATGAATAAGTTCTTGAAATTGTTATAATAATTCTCTAATATGTGAACAAATTTTTTAAATGTTCTCAATTTCATAATTATTGTATTGTAATTGATTTTACATAATCATTTCAAATAAAAATATAAAGAATCCAAAACGTATTTCATTTGATTCAAAACAATGTGTAGATGGAAAATATAATCCTGATCAAAAAACGGAGCTCTGCTTTTGTTTTGTCGATTAGGATGATTCTCTAAAAGCTCGACAAAGAATACTCATTTTAATGGAAATTTATGAAAAGTATAATTCGAATTTCGCGCCTATTAAAATAGTTTTCTGTACTGAGTTATATCTTCAGCGCTATGTAGGTGTCAAAAGTAAGAAACTAGCCAAAAATCGTGGTCGGATTTTAGTACCACAGATGTGAGGGCGTTTCCTATCTTTCTAACTCTTTGGTTATGACATTTCACTAATTTCTAATTTCAATAATCTACTATAAAAATAAAAGAATCAAATTTTGAATAAGTAAAAAATTGAATGTGCTTACGATAGCTTATAGCTTGCTAGTTAATTAATCATGCCCGAAAATAACGAAAATGTATTATCTCGACGCTTGAATAAAGTACTAGAATCTAGGTTCGAGAACGATGAAGTAATTACGAATTATTGATACTTGAATTCTTGTACCCTCGAATTTGTTTTTTTTAGGAAACCTTAGAAGCCCTCAAAGAATTATCTACATTTTATAAAGAAAATACGATTCGCGCGAGGAGAATTCTTCGTAGTCAAATAGAAAAACGAAGTCTTGAAATAAACGAAAACTTTTTGTCTTCTTTTAGAGAGGTTAAAGATTCATTTGATTCAGTTTACAAGGATATAATGGAAATTAATAAACAACTTCAAGAAATGACGATGAAAGTGCATAATACCAAAACACATACTAGACAGTTGTTAGAGCAAACCAGCAGTTTACAAAAAGATGGGTAGGAATAAAAGTCAGCTCAAATTTTTTCGTCTGAAGTATTTTTAAATTCTTCAGGTTCAATAATCAAATACAACAAGAAATTGTTAAAGCGTTTTTGAAAACCTTCCAGTTAACACCTGATGAAATTCTTATTCTACATGGTAACAAACAAAATCGAAATATACCAATTACAAGAGAAATATTTAGTGTTCTGGATAAGGTTCATGAAATTCATGAGAATTGTAAGTTATTGATGCAAACTGGACATCAAACTTTAGCTCTTGATATGATGGAACAAATGACTTTACATCAAGTGAGTTGAGGTAACCTAGTATCTAAAAAGTTTAGCTGTAAGCATTGATGTTTTACACATCACTAGCGTTAATACGAGGGGTGTAAGGGGGGTAATTACCCCCTCCCCTTCCATAAAAATACTGACTTTTAACCAAAAGACATAGAATCATTACATATTATTATGACAATATCTTATATGATAAATATGGCTTCATTCTTCATTTCAAATTTCATATAAATCGGTGATTCTGTTCAGGAAATAAAGTGAGTTTAAATTTCCTTTCAATTTTGAAAAACGCCCTGTAAATCAGAATCTATATCTTCCAGATAGTACATATGGGGGTTTTTCATGATCCTCTAGGTGTTTTCTATCTCCTATTAAAATGTTTCCCATCGAATACAGATACTCTTTCAATTATCAGCAATAAAATGATATTACAGTGATATATATGGATGGATTGGAACCTTCTCCAAATACATGATAAATATTCCAATCTCTGAATTTGACGTGATCTCTCAAGGTCACTTATGGATTCTGCTTGTTTACCTAAATTTTTAACCAAGTGCCATTCATGTTAAACCATTTGAAGAGTACAGGGGAAGAATGGTGCTTGTTCCTTCCAACTGAAAATTGAGATACAAACTCCATCTATTGCCTTTTATCATTACCTATGATTGGTCACATGATCACAGGGATGGAATGATATTGTTGGCATATATTACATAAACAACTTTTCCATCCCACATGTCGTTCCGTGGAATAAGCTTTTTTTAGACATGTATCATTTTTCCTCTGTAGTCTTCATATTTGAATTAGGTAGTTGTAATGCTGGGAGAGTGAATGTCTCTAGACCTTTAGGTATTGTATCCCTATGTCTTTTATAACCTGATCTTAAGTAATAATACTATATTAACTAGTTTTACAGTTGATTCCGAATTATTTAGTATAACTATTTATTCCATATTTGAAATCTACTTCACAGAGTAATGAGTAAATAAGTTGTCGCTTTTTGGTTTGTGTCAGGTACCATCCATAAATGATTTCTTTAACTCTCTAGGGTTCTCATTCCTAGTCTCAAAAACAAAGTAATTTAAATTATTATCAAATAACAGAAATGCTCCCATGTAAATTCTTGTACTAATTTGTCGAAAACAAATCAGTTTGCAAGGATTTTTGCCTGACAATAAACAAACAATAAAAATTTGAATTCCGTATTTTAATCCTTCATCAGCCAAAATTGCAAACTCTTCATTCTTGTGGATTTTTGATTAGTCAATTCAACCTTCAGCTTTTTTGATAGTTCGAAGTTTTTATTTTTCATTCATTGTTAGGAAGACTTTACATAGGACTGTTCTCATTACTTAAAAATTTTCAATCGGGAGCATTCAGCAGAAAGAGCGGTAACAAAACTGTTTGCGCTACTGATAGGTACTGGTAGCGGAAATCGGTCGACATCGGGCGGATTCAGCAGAAAGAGCGGTAATAAACTTTCATAACTGTCAGCCACACAACAGGTACGCTACTAAAAATGGTGACCGTTACCTGACATGTTACATAGATAGCTCAACGTTCAGCAGAAGGTCATAGAAATTTGGCAACAGTTCCGTAACAGTTGTCTCTGCTGAATGCGCCCATTGATTAGGTTTCAGAGACTGGGGGTGGAAACGAAAACCAGAAAATGCAGAATCCTCCCAGAATCAATTTCTATCGAAACTATTCATCCCATTCTTTTCAATCTGCTCTCTACAAGGCTGAAAAGATTATATCAGCATGTTTCCATTTGCGATGGGCATCCTCAAATTAAAATACTTGGTCATCCCAGCACTTTTTTTTCCAACCAAAATTGTTTTATATGACTGTGTCACAATTAAGCCAACTTCTGCCGGTCAGATTTTCAGAAAAAACAAAAGGTTTTCCTTTATGGAGAAAATAAAAAAAATTAGGAAAATCAGCATATCTGGCAACAGTGTATGCGAAGTTGGCACAGCTCTTGTGGAATTTCAAGAAAATTTTTGTTGTGCGAAGTTGCACTAGGCTTTACTGTTTTGTACTGTTGAAATTTTGTTTTTATTCCATATCTTCTTCATTTGCGGTGCCTTATTTGGCAGAAATGAGGCCTGGTGGCACATTGTTCATGCGCCTGTTGAACAAGAGACTCAGTCCCTTAGACACGTCAACAGAAATGTTGTGAGTCGACAGGGAGGGGTCCCTCTCACCATGGAAATATTGGGTGTAGGGTTTCCTAGGTGTGTTGACCTTAACTCATAAAGGTTGTTGCAGTTGAACAGCATATGCTCAACGGTTTCATCTGTGCTCTTGCACCAGCGGCACCTTGAGCAGTCAGTTAGTCCCATCCTATTAAGATGTTTGTTAAACAGTTGGCCAGTTAGTGCGCCAATTACCAGACTTAGTTGTTTCCTCTCAAGGGCCAGGAATTTTTTGACCTCAGCTGCAGAGGAAGACCTCTCAATGAGAAGCCTCGACTGCCTAAGACCATTTCCTGTGCTCCATGCAGAGGAAAATTCACTGTCTAGCCATCTCTTAAAGAATTATTCCATATGGTTCTCGAGATATTTTACAAGATGTGTTGAACGAACATATGCTTCCAAATTATGTTAATTTTTTTTTCTAATAGATATAACTCTGCAGTGTAAGTCGTTATTTTTTAGATAAAACATAAGATTACAAAGTTTATTAATGTTGATTGTTATTTTAATCTTTTATTTCATTTATAGTCATTTGTAGATCCCAAATCAACAATATTCAACCATATTTGCTGTATCTGTAATTTGATACATAAAACATATATTTTCCATTTATATTTTGAACTATTCATTGCAGAGTAAGCAGCTTCACTCAAAGCTGTTTTAATATATTCTTTCATTTGATCTAAACATCTTCTAGGACAACAGCCTCTCAGCTTATTCTCTTTCACACTATCATACACCACTAACCTCTCTAAATTGTCTTTATTGACTCTTAAAATTTGAAATCTTAAAGAGATTGGTCTATTTGCGACTGATAAATGTTTTTCATAATACTGATTAGAACTTTTTATTAGGAAGGAGCTCTTGAACGGATGTATAGGTGGACTCAAAATTATTGTAGAAATATTGATCTTCCAGAGTTTGCGGAATTATTGACATTAACAATGGAAAGGCTTCAAGAAAGAAAAGTTTTGTTTGAGTAAGTGGATATCCCATATTTTCGATTAATTTCAATGAGACATACCCTGAGTTGCAGGAACTTCCATTATATTTAAAGCTCCTTTAATCCTGCATTAAACTGGCATGGCTACCGCCTATGGATACTCCGTTTAAGGGAGAATTAAGGGAGCATTAAATTTTAATGGACGTTCCTTCAACTCAGGGTAAATCGCAATCTATCACTTCTTATCAATTTGGATTTAAAAACTTCGAACACTCACCCTATAATAATCCTATTGTCAAATATACAGTGCAACAAGAAAAAAGGTGAGTTGCCAGACGTATTTATGAAAATATTTACGAATTGATAGTGTCTGAAATTCAAATTTTTCTACCTCCAATGTCCAAAGTGTTGACAGTTTTTACATAAGTTCTTGTAAAAAACGAAATTTCAGAATTTATGATTTTATAATCACAACAATGACACAGAACACCATCGCATCAATAATCTTTAGGTTCTTGTCAAGAACGAAATTTCAAAATTTATACTTTTATCAAAATACATTTTTTGCTCAAGCACATGCTTTCATAATCACAACAATAAAACAGAACAGCATAATTTAATGAATAACCTAAATTTCTTGGGAAAATCCCGGTTGATCAATTGCTGAAAGTGCATCTCAAAAGAGCTTTTTCACTTCGAACTTATGATCTATGAGGCACAGATACTGGAATACTGTTCCCAAATTTGGAGTGTGCCACCTCGTTGGATTTTTCCAAATAAAGACAGTTCATCATGTCGGTGATGCCTCGGTCACTTCTCTGGATTACCGTAGGAAAGTTAGACTCTATTTTATAGATGCTCTTTTGAAATATCAACAATTGTTATTCCTCTGGCAGTTTCCTAGATATTAAACTGTCAAGGTCAAGATTCACACCCCTGTGTGATCACTTTGGAGACCTGCACAATAACTCTATTCAAAGACTCCTTCATCCCACAAACAGTGAGGTTCTAGAACAAATTGCCTAGGTCCCAGAGACATATTATCTTCAGAAATTTAAGAAGATCACCAAATCCCACATCACATGATATCCCTTTTCACTACTCTAATTACTCTTGCATATATAAACCTATGCAGGTTACATGAACTTATGGATGTCACCACAACATGGAATGAGACATTGGACGACTTGAAGACAGGTCGAGTGCTGAATGATTCATAATTCCTAAATTCTTTATCTCTCTCCTCGTGAATCGTAATCCCAAATATCCTTAAATTCTTGGAAAGTATTTTTTGTATCAGTGCATTATATATTGCAGGTATATTTTAGAAGAATACTGTATTGTTAGGAGAGACGTTCTTGTTGGTGATTTCATAAATGCATTGACTCGTGGAGGTCCATCTGGAAAACCTGCTCCTATAGAAACTAGATCACATGATCCTCAAATTTATATAACAGATATGCTAGTTTGGTTAAATAAAGCAATTCCTATTGAAAAACACAACATGGATATGCTTGTTTCCCGTTGTAAACAAACCGAAGGTAATTATGTTTTTGTTGTCCTTATTTCTGATGTTTATATTCTAAGTATTCATTTGGAGATTTTCAATACTCATTACTAATAACTGATTTCCCTTTATAGAATTAGCAAATATTTTGAATAAATCTCTCAATAATATTTGTGAAGGAATATGTCAAACACTAAAGGTTAGAGTGGACAAAATTCTCAATACTGCCGACAATGCTGCTGTTATATACTCTATCACAAATTTGATCAGATATTATAAAAAATGTATTTGCAAGGTAAAAATTCAAGAATGTCTATGAAGTCTTTTTCATGAGGTGTTATACTTCTTAGATAGTTAAAGGTGGTTCTCTCGAAGCAACCCTGATGGAATTGCAAAATTTTAGTGGAGAGAAATTTTTGGCCACCCTTAATCAACAAATCAGCAATATGTTGATAAGAATTGAAGCTCCCCAAAGGGACTTATGCCCTACACCTGCTATAACTCACATATTGGCTATATTGAGAGATCTGCTGTCCACTGCGAATATGAGTGAAGGCAGAGAGACTGACATGATGAAAGTGAGTAATGTTATTCATTGACATTGGTAGTTTTACAAAAAAAACTTAATAAGTGATCTTTTTTTTTTCGTTGTTACAATTGCAACCCTTTTCCGCGTTACCGATGTATTAGCATACCGTTCTTGTTGTAACCAGTAGAACAGCTTTCTGCATGATCTTGTAGATATTCTCATTCAGTTGAAGCTCCCAAACTTTCTGAGAGTTTTTTCGGCATCAGGCCTGTAGATGAAATTACCACAGCCTTCTAAATCCTCTCACCCGGGCATTGCCAAGAGCGGCAACGCTGCACTGAGAAATAGCCACTCGACATATCACAGAGATAAAGAAACGTCAAGTCCCCCATTAAATTACTCTCTTTGAGATTTCCAAAATTGAAAGAAGGCGCAATCCCTGAAATTTTTCCAAATTTGCCCTTTTACCTTACCAAATCAAATAAAAAGGACCGATCCTCAGTGTAGAAGGGAATAAGTAGTAGAAGAAGTGGAATAGCGTAAGCTAAACTTCGCCTCAGAGTTGTATTTTATTAATTACAAATAAAGGCCCTTTATTATTATTATAAGTCATTTTTACTAGGAACAATAATGAAGCAGAAGTTTTTTTGAGTTCCGATTCAATCATGGATTACAAAGACCCATTTGAAAATTATTCCTCGACTTCCTTGGAACATTTTTATCACATAAGAATAATGAAAATTTGAGCAATTCAGGCAACTGGAAATTATTATTGATCAATTGAGAATATTATAGAGAATTTTATGTCACGTCATTTTTTAAGAATTCAATTTTTTTTTGAGAATTCAATTTTTTTTTGTTATCTATATAGAGAATTTTATTGGAGTTAGTTATATTTTGAGAGTTATATTTGAGTCATTTTTTGGCGAGAGATGGCCCTACACCCCCGTGGACAATAAATTTAATAAAATAAAACATCAATCAATTCGATTCAATTTCAATTTTGTTTTTCACTTATATTCAATTTATTGACTGAGTAGGGCAAACTTCTACCCTTTTTTCAGATATTCATCGGAAAACACATTTATCAACATCAGGAAATGAAACGTTCGAAATATCGTATCTCTCACGCTAAGTATCGCAAGTAATACCTCCCACACTTAGTCTTTTGCGGCGTTGTCGTTTGAGGCGCCGGACCGGGGGTTTAGAAGGCCGTGAAATTACTATCAGGATGATTTTTAGACATCTGTCAATTTACACCGACTTCTGATTTGTTCTTCACATTCTCTGTATGAGAGAGAGATATCTCTGTATTTGGATATCTTAGTCTGTTGAGACTGCAATGCAGTGAGCAGTGGAATCTTGAGTTTAATAAGTAAAATGACACCATCTGGTTTACCAAGAAGTAGAAAATGTTGCACACTTTTGGTCTGTCCTTTAATTCCGGAAAGTTTAAAATCCAAAACTTCATGTGGATTATTTCTTGACTACTATAGACGAGCCTGTAATTTTTTTTCTTAATTTTTCTCGAAAATTACGATTTGTGTGCATTGTGTGTCAACTCACTGTTAATATGGAGAAGGTTCATGCTATTTACTAGTTGTGAGAAAAATCTACCAATTTATAAAACTATACAGAGACTATATTATGTTATATATATATATATATATATATATATTTTCTTATGAAAAAGAGAGCTAAAATAATACAATAAATGTTGAAACAAAAAGTACCTAAGCTGAGGTAAAAAAAGAACAGGGTATCATAACATTCTTTGTATGATACTATAGAATCATACGATACTATCAACACTTGTATCATACGATACTATACAGCCAGGGGAAAAAACCTCAGCCGAAAAAACCTGTCTCCCCGTAAACAAAATAACATAAAATATCAGGAAAATCTTGAAAGACATCAGTGTGATCATCTTCATGATATCCGTCGATGGCCTCAGGCACACAGATTCTTCCCAAAACGACTCGTAATTCTTAATCTGAAATGAAAAAAGACAAAAGCAGAAATGAAACCGATTATTCAGAATAAATCGAAGGCATTTTGGAAATGCATTTGCTACTTTAAAAAACATCAACATTAAGATTTCTTGGCCAAATAATGTTCGGAGATTTATAAATATTTATGACAGAAATGTCACAAAATTTGAAAGAAATGAAAAAAAACTCCATCAATTTCCATTTTCCGAATCTGTTGAAAGTTACGTAACTGATAACTTTTCAACATAACAAGCTGAACTTGTAAAAAATCAATTAATACATAACCTTTCAACTGTCCTCTTTCACGACGATTCTGTTGCCGTGTGGGTTTCTTGCAGAAGAATCTCTTTGATACCAAGTTCATCAGCTAATTTGGAGACGTAATCACACTCGTCTTTCGAAATTCCTTCGATATTCAAATTCAAAATCCACAAATTGTTGCTCTCTGGTCGTGAGGGTTTTTTCAAAGCAGGTACGACCTTCCAGGTGATGATTTTTCGGCACTTCAGATGTTTGAAGACCGCTACGGGACCCCAATGAAAGGCAATCATCTCCCATAGATAAACCACACATGTTATAATACAAGAAAACAGAATATTTTTTAGGAACAAAAACTAAGACATATTACGAGAATTGTCATTCTGACAATATTATGTTTGCAGGCATTCATGAAACAACTTGTAGATAGAAAAAATAGTTGAAATTCTGGATTGTGTCTCGATCTTTTGTCCTGATTTTGTCTTTATCTCTATTTCAAGTGCAGCAACTATATGTTTCTTTTTTCATAGTACAGAAAATATTTAATTAGTTAACTGGCGCTCATATACAAGCTTTGCCTTTGTGGGTGATTACTTGCTATCCAACTAGCGATTTAACTTAACTCCTTGTATCCAGTAAATGTATCAAGTGCAGTCCACGCAAAAAAAGATAAGGAAGAGAAAAATGGCAGCATTGTTTGTCTTAGCCACATTATTTGATAGATCGGTTACATATTTTTTTATATCCTCGTAACCCCAGCATCCTTTGTAACTTTCGTCGCGTTCAGTAAGGAGGTTTATTTAGGACCTGAGCCCACGGGGGCAACTATATGTTTGGGCAAACCAGAGGTCATGTACACGTTATAAATTTTTTGGCCAACAATCTTCGAAAAATTCTCTATATTGAAGATGCCGACCAAAGCAATAAATGATGCTGGTTCATAAGTGATGGGGGAAAATTTATTAGGTATATAATCCCCAACAGATGAATCAAGTTCCAATAACTATGTATAATGACTGATGCTTTACCGTGAAACATAGAAACCAGCTTGAAAATGTAAAATCGGTATAAAAATCAGGAGAATAGCCTGGTATTTTCAACAAGTGTGGAAAACTCTTTCCATTTCTGTAGAACATATTTTATTTCGGTGGATATACCGAAAACTCGGTAGGACCGAGACCACTTTGACGGTCAAGAGTCGAGCACTGACTTTGATCATTCTCGCTGCAAACTCTGGGCCAGTCGGAAGTCGAATCTACGTTTCGTCCCTATAGATGTCCAATTAGATATCTCGAAATTAAGGAAAAAGAGCTTTTCTTGTTGTTTTACTGCTGTATTTCCAATAAGTTCACAACTTTGTTTGAATCAGCTTGAATGTATGGAACCATCCTGTTAAAATGCAATAATGAAAAATTATTATTTTTTCAGATAGCGCAGAGTATATTAGAGCCAACATTGCGAGCTGTTAATGAACAAGCATCTAGATTGCCCCCCACAGATATGGCTGTTTATTTACTGAATTGCATGTATTCTATGTATACCTGTTTGTCATTGTATGAGTTTATGGATGAGAGGTTGGAAAGACTACAGGCGCAGTCAGACGCACAAATTGACACATTGACTTCTGAACAGGCCAGCTCGTTAGTAGCCAATTTGTCTTTGGGTCCAATATACACAATATTGCAGGATCAGTGTCACGGTGCTTTATCCAGTATTCCCGGTATGGAACCGAGTAACCTCAGAAAATTTTTGGTAAGTTTGATCAACCTGATCATTTATTTGAGAACTTCAAACTGAACTCAACTTAGAACCTGCTGATTTGTTATTTTATTCTTAGGCTGGAAGGCCTAGGTCGTTAGCTTATATTGTTTCAATAGGGTTTTTACTACTGCTACTATTCCATTCTCTTCACCTGCTCAGTCTAGACAGCGTTTTTGGGAGTCACCATCATATGATAGACACCCACAAATAATAATTTTGAATTGAAATAGGTATGTGTGATCATACTGTCTTCAAAAGTAATTGGCCTGAAAATATTTTATTCACCAGACATTCAAACACTTCTTCTGAAATTTCTCTCATTTTGAATCAGAGTCTTGCAAGATATCAATTGAGATGTATTCTGGAAGGATTCTGCACCTCTTTAAGGTTTTTACTCCTATGAAACAAAATCAATTGAAAAAGGTTTAAACAAGGGACCTACACTAAACCTTTTTCCTACGTGTAAGGGCAATCTTTCGCTTAGGTTTTAGATGTGTGGGAAGTTGCACACTCTTTTGCTAGTGATTAACCCGCTTGACTTTATTTCTTTTCGATAAGCGGCGTTTGTGTATTCGCACGGGCTTCAATTGAAGAAAACGTATTAAAATTCGTGGGTATGGGAATCTGGGGCAATATGGGATACCTAACTACAAGATTCTGATTTTTGTATAAAACATAGAGTAACTTAACAGCTAGCTAAATAAGTTTTCTTTTGATTTCAGCCAACTAAATAACGAACTAAAAATTTTTACGTAGTTTTTTTATGTATTTTTGAGAAAGCAGGCCTTACCCCGTTTTGACCCGTATACTGGGCAAAATGAGGTATTCTGCCTGGCTTCGTATATAAGGTACATATAGGTGAAATAACATATTTTATTAACACAACAACTCTTAGTTATATGATCTCCATTATATATTTCACAATCTATAACTCTTGAGGCCATGCATTTGATAAAGTATCTATATGAGGGCAATATCGATATGGCATAAAGAAAACATCAATAACTTTTCGAAAAATGTACGTACCTTAAGAAAATATATGATCCACTTTTACGACATGAGGCGTTTATAACACGATGGCCGAAAAAATCAAACTTACGTACGTGCCTTCGATTCGTACTGCTTCTATTGCAAGAAAAGGTATTGGTAGTGGAGATAATGCGTCTGAGATTTGGGGGGTTTATTCGAATGAAATTCATGTAAAATGGCGGTACTCCGTTTTGCCCCGGATTCCCCTACATACATGCAAAGATTATCCATACTAGTCCATATACTAAAGGCGGCTACAGACGACTGGGCAAGCCTCGGCCAACGTCCGTTCGTTCCAACGTTGGCGCATCGTGTGTATGCAAAACATATGGCAAGGCAAAGCCAACGTTGGCGCTGGCCAGGGTTCAGGCGGCTACAGACGATATGGCAAGCCTCGGCCAACGTCCGCCCGTTCCAACGTTGGCGCATCGTGTGTATGCAAAACATATGGCAAACCAAAGCCAATGCTAGCGTTGGCCTGGGTTCGCCTAGGAGGCGAATTTATGACACACATCAAAGGGAATTTTAGAAATTTGCCAGTACTCGCGGGACATATTTGGGATTTTATAATTAGTTTGAATCTTGTGTTAGGTATAATGTTTTAAGGATTTCGTTATTTTTGGTGTTTTGTGAAGTACGTCATATTGTCTGTTGAATGCTCAATTGGTTGTAAACTCAGTAGGATAATATCTTGAAGTGAAATAACAAGGATACATTGATTTATATTGGTTGGTTGGTTGGCTACATTTAGTATACAGGGAAACCCAAACTGTTTGTTTTTTTAATTGGTTCAAGCTTTCGCAGCCATCGTTCAATGTCACCTCTTTTCTCGAGCATTTCGGCCGTCGTCGTGGATTCATTCTCGACGTTTCGCCAGTTCGAGTGTCTCGCATCTTCAGGAGTTATATTTCAGGCGATGTTCTAGCTGAATTGAGCTGTCTGATTTATTATTTTGCCTGATTTTCATAATCAGGCAGCTCAATTCAGAGAGAACATATCCTGAAATATAACTGAAGATGCGAGACACTCGAACTGGCAAAACGTCCAGAATGAATCCACGACGACAGTCAAAATCGAGAGAAAAAGTGACATTGCTTGATTTTTGATGTTTCTAAATTTTTCCAAGAATTGCATAAGTGAATACTTCTACGTGATATCCTTATTTATTTTAAAAATAAAATCGAATATCAATATTTTGTCGATTTCGAAAAAGTGTCATAACTTCTTCGATTTCGAGCGAGATTTCGAGAATATCTAAAAACGTCAAAAAGTTGGTAGAGGTTTTTTTCACTGGTAATATACAACATACTCAAACAACTTTTTTGTTTCAAATACGAATATGTAGTATCTTTTCTTGATCTCATGTTGTACAAAAAAGCTTTTCAAATATACATCATTCCAGATTTTCATAATTTGTAGCTTCTTGTGCAGTTAGATGGAATTTCAAGAATCAATGGTTTTTCATTCCGCTTCGGGGGTGGCTGTTTCATGTGGCTCTACATGTGACATTGATTCATGTTCTATTATTAATGAGTATTTTCAAAAGAGTAGGTACATACGAGTTATTGACCTTAATTGAAATTTGGGCGATTTCAACTTTGGTCATTATCCCCATTTCTGTTGTAGTTCAACTATCACCAATTTTGACCACCCGGTGCGTACATACACAAAGGTACACCCACTTCTTGCATTGATATGGTAAGTGGTCATATGGAACACATTGTGTGAAAGATTAGAAGTCATTAATAAATCGAATATCTTTCGTAATTTATCGTATTATGTAGTTGCATCAGTAGTGAATATTTCGAAAATCGCTCATATCTACAAAACGGCTCAATTACTGACTCATATTCATATGAAACTATTTACTCCTTTTGAGGTCTAGAATTAGCTCCCAAAATACTGAAATGTTTTCTCTTAACACCCGATATACTTCCGGAAATCATATAATTATTATTATTTGTATAACATGAGATCAAAAAACAGATACCATTCAAGTTTGAAAAAAGGAAATTGTGTTTTTCACCATTTTTACTAGATATAAAAAAACTGAGTATATGGTATCGTATTCCCATTGAAAAAGTACCTACCTGCAAGAAGTTTTTACTGTTTTAAGATATTTTCGGTGCGAGGTATATAATTTTTTTCCACGCTTATTCAACGTTCGCGTTCACTTGAGTCGAAAAGACTGACAAGATAGAAAATGTCATGACATGACATATATCAAGAATGAACCAACCTATCTCTATGGAACCGACGTTTCAAAAAACGTTCGCTAAAACGCTGGCCTTGGCTCGCTATATCATCCGTACCTGCCTATGTTTTGCATGCTCTCATTACGCCAACGTTGGAACGAGCGGACGTTGGCCAAGGCTTGCCCAGTCTCTCTAGTCTCCTTATCATTCGAGCGGAGGCCATTATTATTTGAACCAGATTACCGACTGAGCTCTTATGATACACAACATAGTAAAACTAAAACTCTGCGCACTCACTGCCCTCTTTCTCAAAAGTAATTCAAAGTACAAAAAAATACTGGAACAAAAGTTCCAGATAATTTATTCCTCTATAATATTCATAATGAATAAAAATTGAGCAAATGTAATAAAGGAACCGAGATATTTGAGAAAAACAACAGATGTTGGTCATACTTCCTCTGGATTTATATTAAACATTTCTTTCTTACTTTTTCATTTATCTCATACCAGTTTAATGTATTTCCTATGTACAAAAATTTATCTTCACAAAGAAATTTTTATTGCTGAAAACTGCGGAAGCCCACCTATATGCCCAAAATGTCAAGGACCACACAAAATGTTACAATGCAAAACTACTAATACTCCAAAATGTGTAGCCTGTGGAAAGGAAGATCATATGGCATGGTCAGTTAAATGCCCAAACCATCCTAAGAAACCCATCGAAGGTATCCCCAACCGAACCTATACATAATCAAACTAATAGACAAATTCATGTCGATAATTCTGTACAACAACATAAATAGTTACATGCCAAAAAAACACCTCATCAACCACTTCATCGAAGAAAATGATATTACTTGTGCAATGTTTGTGGAGGCGAAAATAAACAAAGAGGACAATATTGGTAATAAAAATTTTACTACCTTGCACAAAATTGGCCATATCGACCGAAACACAAGAGGCGGAAGTATAATACAATGTCATCCATCTTTAAATTGCACTAAAAACAATCCACCAGCAACAACCCGAAGAATGAGGTATCCCACTTTTCTATTCCATTTAAAAACGACAAACTACACATATTCTTGGTTTATTTTCATCCAACATCTAAAATTGAAGAAGCAGTATTTACAAAGGCAGCACTCTGTAAATATGCTATTATTATAGGAGACTTCAATGCTACAACTCCAAAAAAGTTAAAACAGATCAAGGGCTTCTTATCTCATAGCTAATTTATTAGAGCTGAAACACCATCAACGTTCTTAATGGAAGGAAACATAGATAGCACACCAGATTTGATGTTGTACACAAATAATATGAAAAACAACTTAAATAAAATCGAACTAACACCTGACCTTGGTTCTGATCACCTTGCAATGATAGTGGAATTGGACTTAAACAGAGAGCCTATTGAGGTACATAATAGAATATTATACAACTACAAACTAAGTAATATGGAGAAAATTAATAACGACCTAGGACTATATATGGAAGAAAATGGAAATACTGCCATTAATGAACAGCACATACAAAACTTCAACAAGTTTATGTCGGAGACAATAAGAAAGCATACTCTAAAAAGTATTAGACACCCTTATTTACATGAGCTACCTCCATTCATTATAAAAATGATCAAGTACAAAAGGAAAATATATAGGGAATATTGTCAGAACAGGGATCCAATATTTAAGCGAAATCTAAACAATTACAATAAAAACATACAACGAATGATCCAGCAATACAGAGAAAGCAAGTGGATTGAGGCATGCAATAAGATAAATGATTCCAAAGGAAGAAAATTTCATCAAGAAGTCAATAAACTGACTAAATATAAACACCACCAACATGTTCCCACAATATTGGACAACCAGGAAGAATACCATACAGATCTAGAAAAGGCCACTAAATTTGCGGAATACTATAACAATATATTTCATTTTGATGAAAACAATAATTTCGACAAAGATAATCTGGAGAAGATCAATACTTGGTACAACGATTTTTTCCAAAATCAAAATAAAAAATCTAGTGTTAGCATAACAATTGATGAGACAGAATATTACCAGATTCTACATAAAAATAAGAATAGTTCCCCAGCTAATGACAATATTCCGTGGATAGTTGTGAAGAAACTTGAGGACCAAGTACACAAACACCTGATAAAAATATACGAGCACTGCTTGAATAACTGCATTTTTCCGGAAATATGGAAAATTGGCCTTATAATAAATATCCCTAAACCTAATTTAAACACAAGCAGAGTTGAGAATTACAGACCTATTACATTATTGCCTGTATTAGGAAAACTTTACGAAAAAATAATAAAATGCCTACTTTCCAATTATATGGACCAATATATCCCGAATTTTCAATTTGGATTCAAAAGTAGGAAGTCAACATCGCATCCACTCTCAATCCTAGTTTCAAATACCAGAAAACCGCTGTCCTGAGTTTGGATGTTCAGAAGGCTTTCGACTGCATTTGGCACAGAGGCTTACTCTACAAACTGAAGAAAATCAAGATTCCATACAATTTAATAAACCTTTGTAGACAATTCCTTGAGAACCGACAGCTGGCAGTAAGAATCAATTCAGCAACCTCGCATTATTTTTGTCCACAACAAGGCGCTCCTCAGGGTTCCCCACTTTCAACATTGCTATTTAACTTCTGCTACGACATAGGAATTGACACTACAAAAGACCACCATCTATTACAGTTTGCCGACGACACAACTCTGATTGCACATAATAAAACACTTTCATCATGTTTAGAAAATCTCCAGATGCTTGTAAACGACGTTTGTGGTTGGTTTCAAAAATGGAGAATGAAAGCAAATCCACACAAATCACAGTACATCATCTTCCATCCTACTAAATAAACTCAAAAACTTATAGAAATTTTCTGTTTTGTTTTTTTTTTTTCATATAGAATTTGATGAATTGTATTTTTCTATTCGACCTTATAATGCAAAATGTAATATTGATTTGTAAAAGGCTGAAGGACCTCAGGTCGACGGCCAATTGCACTTGCAATAAAGCACTGTTATTATTATTTTTATTGCTCATACCCAAGCTACCACTGCCGGGTTAAGATACACTCCCAAGCACAAAGCAAGTTTTAGTTTATGGCTCTAATTTATCCATTTCAAGTTATGGGGCGCCGCTAAAACCATTGAGTGATCCAATCGCTCGAGAAAAAAAACTTTTTTTGTCAAAAGGTGTTGGAAATTCATTCCTGTGTAATATATCCTTCCAACTCTTATTCGTTTGAAATATTTCTTACCATTTTCTGAGTATTTCGACGAACTGAGCACTATCGTTCATTGCATCGTTCCTCGAGGCAGATATTGTAGAATAACAAAAATTTTATCTACTAATATAAATTGACTGAAGGGTACAGAGACTTGTGATTGAGTTTGAAAGCTTGCTTTATAAGAGCTTTTCTCTCTTTTTCATAGATATCTGTTAAATTCTGAAATTTCGCATATAGAACAGTTTATAAATTATCACTATTGCAGTATACTAAAGTTGTATCAACGTGTTTCAAATTCAATAAATTATCTATCAATTTGAACCAAAGCATCCACAGATAATTGTTTTTTGAATGGAACTATATAAAAATGAAATTCAGCACCGAATTCGTTTATAATAATTATTATATTGTTAATGGAATTATTATATATTATTATTATTGGTGAGGTCATACAAATCTTACATTCTTTTTCAATTCGAAAATGCTATTATTTCATCATACTGTCTAGAAAATATCCCGTTTCTCATATTCAGGGGAACGGTCCTCACTTTTTGAGTTGACTTTGAAAAATACTTGGGTGTGTTTGGCAAACATTCAGGAATCGCCTTGTTTCAATTTTATATTTCTTGAAAATATTTTTTGAATTTTTGCGTCATCCCTTATTACATCATCATCCTCAAATGATTTACATAAACAAAGATAGTAGTAGTAGTTTTCCTTGAAATTAGCGAAGAAAATCCAACGAGTATTTTATTTTTATTGCATTTCACTATGAAATAACATTTGAGTTCATTTTGAAATATATCGCTCTTATTTCATTACGTTTATTCGCCGAAAACAATGCTTTATTTTATTTTTTAAACAAAAACACGAGTGAACTGCACCCATGACTCGCCCTACTGATTTTCCCTTCTTCACAACAGATCACAGGTCTTGCGGTAGCTTGGTTCCATACAAACAGCTATAACGATTGTTATGAAATTACTATAATGAACCTCTTTTTTGTGTACTTCAACTGTTAGATCCGTTTGCACCATCGTTCCTTAAAGTTAAGGATCCCTTAAATATGACAGTTGTACGACTGTCACTCAAATGGAATTCTTACGTAAGGGACCTTAGAATATAGAACAATATTTCATTATCTATGTAGGGACCCTTTAATAGTTCTATCAAGTGATATTTCAGTTTTTCATGTTGTTTAACTTCACCCTAGTTCGATAAAGCCTTTTCATTGGCTGGCCGGATACAAATGATAGTTGTCATTTCCTTAACCTAGCTTAACTGTCATTTTGACGATTTCTTGCTAGTTGAAATTTCAAATTTTTTGCTGTAATTTCATAGAAAACAACAAATCTTTAGTCAGTTTGACAAATTATTTTAGGTTATAATCCCATCCTTAAATTTGAGGTTAGGTTTAAGTATCGAAACGTCACTTAAATATTTAAGGAACGATGGTGCAAACGGATCTTAGTAAAATAACCATTTATGGGATAAATTTCGTATTTCAATTGAATCAAATTATTATTACTTTTCAGGAAGAAGCATATTGTGTGATTTGATTTTTTGTTTCAGGAAAAATTGGATTATCTTATTTCCACACCAGAGTCATCATTACTTCCTCAAATCAACTTATTGTCATCATCCAAGCATAAACATGCCATTCAGAAGAGGGCTTTTGAACTCCTTATAGCTATATACAAACAACTTTATGAGGGTATCAATAATCCATCCAATCTATATGAAAATCCCCATCTCATTTTGAATAAAACGCCAGAAGAGTTAACTAAGTCATTAAATAAACATTTGTTATGATGATAAATGTATGTATCATTGGTAAGTTTCAGGAATGCCTTATAATTTTCAGCAATAGACGTTGGATGATGACAATGAAATGATGGTGTATATTGTCGCTATAGGATTCCAAGTTTTTGTTGAACAATTTATTTGAGGGTTTTTATAACATTTTTCGGATTTATTCTGAATTTCTGAACTGGTTCATAATTTGAATTTGAAATCTCTTGAATTCAGACAACTGTGTATGTTACTTATAAAAATCTTTCACCTGTGACTTCACCTGTCCACATTATTCATTAAGGTGATCGTAATATGTGATATAATAAAATATTTTCTTTTATTTAGTTCTGATGGTAGACGTTCAGCTCGTTAGAAGCACCTGATCCTAGCAGAGCTAAGAGGTTATATATTTTGAATTTGTTTTTGTCCGACTCAGTGTGCTGTGTGTCCATATAGTATTATAGCGAATACATATGGCTCGTTTTTGTTCTGAGTTGTTTGGCCAGGAAATTCAGAGGGGAAAGATTGCGAAAAGTATACATTTTTTGTTTTTTGGAACCTTATGAGTGTTCTGATTCGACTCACTACGAACCAGAGATTACTTGCCGAACTCAATCATAGTATCCACAGCTTTAGATATCACATGCTTGAACTTGGCACGATGGTACGGTCCCACGATCTCTAAAAACCATTTGGTGGAAATCGGAAGAACAGTTCTCGAATTTTCTGATATACCTATTCATTGTGACCAGCATATGAAAATCAGGTATATCTGAAATTCGTAAGGTATGTGCGACTACCATACATCAATAGGTGAAAATCCTACATAGTCATGGCGGTTTTCAATTATTCCGAGGTTTCCTAAAATTCAAATAATATTTCTTTTAAATCAGCATGTTCTCTCTCTGTATTTTTTGTATTATGTTGATGCTTCATAGCGTGCATGGTGAATTGATCGTTTTAACTTTTCTAAATATACTTCTTATATTTCAAATTACAATCAATATATCTAGTATTTCCAATAATTCATGTTCAACATAGTGTTTTGGGACCACAAATGCATCATATTGATTAAATCTTTACGTCAGGGGAAACCATCAACAAAGCAAGGTATTGTGAGACCCTAAAAAAATTGAGGAGACTTATTGTCTCAGAACCTGTATTGGAAGAGCCTAGAAAAATTGAGTACACTCACTTTCTGGACACGCTGTCGCAGAAGTTGGCCTAGGTCTAGACTCTAGAGCTAGAGCATACATACACTGATGGACACTCTTGTTCATGCCTAGTTTTAATTTTTTGTCCTGCTCATCAATATTCAAGTTGCTAGAGATCCTTCTGATCGCTTTTTAATTTTTTTCAATCTGTATCTTCTAAGTTCTTCAAATCATAAATGATTTTATTATTATTTGAACAAAGCCTACCAAAACACATAAAAAAATTTGAAAAATTAAGGGACTCAGTATTGATCAATATGAGATTCAAATAAAAAATTTGAATCTATATTGATGAAAATAAAAAAAGATGAAAGTGAATACCTACCCCATTCATGGGTCATGAACAAAACAAATCAATAACAGACTATAAATAGTGGAGACCAGGTTTGCAGATTCTTTCAAAGGAAGAAAATGCCCTTTTGGTATTAGAAAATGTTTCGTCAGATCACAGATCCCAACTAGCAAAACTAATTTTATAAAGGCTGTAAGGACTGCTATACAGCATATCTTATAGAAACGTGAAAATCTTATAATGTGGCTATAAACCCTTATACAATGTCTTTACAACCAAAAAGGGCCCACGTTTACACAACAGTTCCGTTCTTTTGGGACATCCTGTAGTAAACTACGCAACCGTTATAGGATCATCAATATGATGATTATATAACTGTCCTAAAGTATGTCTTCGGGATTAGTTATACAATCCATTTATAATATCTTATAAGTATTTTATAATGCAGACAGAATCGCTAATACGATAATTTTGTTTTCTACTGTTGAAATTCGGAATAGAATTGTCACAAGTATATTTCATAAGGTATATCTATATAAACGTTAGCGTTTTGTGTAGGTTTAAGATAAAACATCGGGCATTATGGCGGTGGGTGATTATTATTTCATCATATTGCAGATATTAAAGACCTAATATATCGCTACTGGACGGAATGTATTTGCCCAGCTAACTTTTCTGACAATATATATATATTTTTTTGATGAAAAATTAAAGCGCCTCCGTTTAGCATACATTTAATAGGTATTATGAAAAATGAGAAATATAAAATTTTGTTTCATTTGTTGAATTTTCAACTTGAAACGAAATTTGCACTGTGGCAGTTGTGAAAGCAGAAAAAAAATCTTCATATTTCTTTGAAAATTCCATTTTTATTTCACTTTCTTACGTTTGCATATAATTTTTTCACAATGGCGGCGGTTTCTGAATAGCCAAACGTTTAATAAATATGGCGTATAGGGTAGAATGTAGAATACAAATAAGACGCCTTATACAATGATTCTGTTTTCTTCTGAGCTGTATACGATATTAAAGTTTTATAATGTTGTTTGATGCAGCGCCATAAAGTTGTTTTTGACAGTTTTGGGAGTCATGGTGAAGTTTGATTCTTGACCAATTTCGAATGTTGCCAGATTTAATGAAAAATTTCCAATAGCATTTTGTTTTTTACAGAAAAAAAGGAAAATACTCATATGCCCTATTGAAGGCATAACACTGTATGATCAAGTTCGTATCACTTGCATAGGATGAGTTTTATAACATAGTAGATTTGATCTAAAAGTCGCCATGAAGGCATCACATTGACATAATTGACAAAAACTGAGTTGTTAAGTGGGCTGAAGAACAGAAACGTATTACCACAAAGTAGAAGACCATCAGGAAGGCCCTGTAAGAGGTAGCACAGGAGTTGAATTTTGGATCAAGCAGATAAATGAAATTCAGCGAATGACATTGTGATAATCCAGAAATAATTTTCAAGTCTTTACATAATAATTATTATTGTAGTACTAATACAATTTAAAAAAATTTCCACACTCCACACCAGTAGAACTATTATTAGTGTGGATGGACCCTGATGAAAATCAGGAAATATTGAACAATGACAAAATAGCAATAAATATGTAATTCAATTGCAGTCTCCAAATACTTAAAAAAATAGACAATGATTGTTACAACCTTAGGCTAAATTCAGACATACCAGTTTGTGGTCGGTCAGTTTCATACAGGTTGTCCAAATCTCACGCTGATTGGTGCCATGAATGCAAGTTCAAATTCACCTATTAGTGTGCGATTGGGTTGACCGGCATATATGGTCGGCCGGTTAGGAGACCCACATCTTAAAAAGAAGAGGTGACAACTCCACATATTCGCAAGTCAGAAATTTATATCATGATCATCCAATCTGAACCTAACCCTCAAACGGTGGTAATTTAAATTGAGTGGGACAATGTTGTTGTTTGAAAGTCTCCCCACTGCTTCACAATCAACAACAATTCCAGAAGTTCTAGAATAGAATCCTTTTAATATTTTCAATAGACATTATCATCACTGACTAAAATGAAGAAATACAAATAAATATGTCTCTAAGTGAAGGAACTGTTCTTTATTGTCACAGACAAGAGCCATAGACCTCGGTCTAGAAAAAATGTCTGTGTGATATTAGTGACCCGTTTCTGACCTTTACTGATTTTTTTTTTGAGTTATTCAAGGTAATGTGGTGATTCATAAGATTTTCATAAACAGGAATTTGGTAAGCACCTTCTTTTATCAGCAGGCTTCCACGACAAATCAGAATAGATTCTAGGTATATTAATTAATTGAATTTTTCACAAGGTTCCTGCTGTAGTGTTCAGGAGTTTTCTGAAAGGTTTTTTATCTCTATGAAAGGAGTCACAGCATTCGTTAGCCAGATGCGCATGGCTCTCATCGGAGCCGCCAACAATCTAGCTTGCCACTATTCTTCGTCTGGTGCGAACGGCTCCTATGAGAGTCATTGATAAAAGAATTAAAACACCCTCTATATCAATTTGAGAATACACCAATATCATTTTTACAGATGATAAAATGATTTATCTACAAAAAACATCGCCGCTTTTAGGTGAACTTTCATCTACAAAAAACATTGGGCACCTAGGTGAACCTCCTACCCAAAAAGGCGCAGCGAAAGTGTTAGAAAAGTTGTTACATATAACAAGTGCTTAAAATTTAGGAGTACCTTGATGCTATTGCAGATTTTAAACTTCAATTTGTTGCCATTTTCAGTTTAAACTGTATTTGTGTGTTCAAAATTTTGTAACACCTGACTGGAAATATGAATGAAAAAATTACAAATTTCAATGTTCTCACATTACCAACCTAAATTCATTACAGTGACTATGAAAAATAAGTTTTGATAATAAACATCTACAATCATCAAATAATCAACATTTTGAAGATTCATTGACTAGGATGGTTCGATAGATAACCTCTGGTTTAAATCATAATTGGTTTTTTCTCTTTCTGTTTGCCTCTATACTTCCTTCTTCCCATACTCTAGGTCCTCTTACATTCTCCCAGTTATCAATATCCATTTTTTGCAATTTTTCATATTCAGCTTCGATGGTAACTTCGGATCGTGGTTTCATTTTAATACCTTCTTTTTCGAAATCTTCACGGGAAATAGAACTTTTATTGGAATATTCATATCTACGAATGAATCACCAAATTAATTGATGAATTTTAGGAATCTTTATTACTTTTTACCTCAGTGACGTGAAGCCCTTTAGGCCAAAAGAGCCCCCTATACATATAATGAGGAAAGGCAACCCTTTTTGAAAAAAGGAGGATCTGAAAAATTCCGGGACACCTAGTTTCATATTTCCCCTTTCAACTTTTGTTTACTTCTATGATAATCATAGAAATACAAACGATGATTATAGGTTAATTGTCAAGCAAAGAAAACCATAGACAATAATTTCTATGCAGACCATTGACACATGAATAACACATCTTTGATGCAGACAGAGGAGTTCTGCAACTTATGTCACATCCAAAATGATCCAAATGCATGGAAGGGTTTCAGAGTTTCAGATATTTAATAACGGTTGAATCATAGATAGATAATGGGTTGAATTTTTGAAATCGATATGTTAATTTCTTCTAGAACATATATTCGACTAATGAGAATGAGTCAAATCATTGAAGTAACAAGTTTTCTTCAATTGATATTTTCCAATAGAACGTGAAATATTCAAGAGCTCTGCAAGTTAATGTGCCTTCAATAAAATTCGTCGTCAACTAGGCTATGGAATTTTGAACGTCAATATTCTGCTTCTGAACATGATTAGAAAATTAAACCTTCAGAGTTACATAGCCTACTTGACGACGAATTTTTTTGAACGCATGTTATTTATAAAACTGAAGAATTGGAAAATCATTTTTTTTTAATTTCAAATAGCATCCTTTCGTAGTCATGTTTTGCAGATATGGAATTATATCGAGACCAAGGCTTTCTGAATACATCAGTATTCTCATATGTATTACGAAGACTAAATATTATTTTTCATCGATTTCGTCGTTTACTATTTTCAATTTCAACTTTCAACATGATTTATCGAAAATGTATCATTTTTACAGTTTGGACAAAGGCGGCACCTGTTGTTCACCCGTTAGAAACACGCGACATTTGATCTCCACCAATGAAATTATGATGATCGCAGGAATAGAGATGATTGTTGTTATTAGTTTTATGCTGGGTCGGCAAAGTAGTGAACGTGGTGCTTTTGTTTGGTTAATGTCACCGTCCTCTCGTATTCTTCTAGGTTTATTTGAAAGATAGTTAATAAGTATCTATACAAATTCAAGTATTTGTGATTTGAATAGAGTGAAGTGAAGTAGTGTAATGAATTTTGTTTTGACTGTTCAACTTAATTTGTTTTACACATTAATAATCACCTTGTGATGTGAATTACATTCAAAATGGCGGATTCATATTATCAGGTGAGCATTTATTTTTGTTTATGTCTTGGTTTCATAGTTGAAATATTTTTTAATTCAGATGATGATATTCGATAGTTGATATTACTGCTCAAGAATGTATTATTACTCGCCTCTGCAAAAATTCAATGAAGGTTATTTGGCAAATTTTAGGTTAACTCAAATTTATTCTGAATTTATTGTTGAGATGTAGTCTTTTTTTGGTCATAACCATATCTGAATGTTCTCATGATTAACTGTTTCAAGGTAAACAGTCGTATCTCCTATAATTATTCCTCGTTTTTCTTTCTGGGTCAGATCTTTTTGGGATGTTACCTAAGTGCTTCATGTAAGATTTAATTATACCTGAACCAATAGCATTTGAAGATGTATCTATATTATGTTCATTTGGACGACTACTCAGTCGTGAACACAATCATAAAAAAGTATCTGCTACTTATTTGAATTGTTGGAATATTCAGTTGACTTGAGTTGACGAAGTTCCACTGCTATAGTCAACCTACCTTAATTATGATATTTAGATTAGAATTGTTTGACTTTAGATAGAATATCTATCAATTTGTATTCATTTAAATTAATCATCAATTCATAGAAAGTATTGATTCAGTTTTTAATAATTTTATTTTACCGATTATTCATTAGATTATAATGATACATCAATAAAATTTACAAATTTCAGCAAGAATTTCAATTCTTCACCTCTGGTTTAGGAGGTAGGAATGGTTTATTTTGATTTAAACGATAGCTACCTCCGAAGCTTTCGCATAATTTGAAGAAAAAACATTTTTGAATGGGGAAGGAGTTAAGAAAGAAAGCATATTTATATTTATAATCATTGTAAGGTTGAAAACATAATGCTTTTGTAAAATTGTAATGTTTCAATGCTTACAGAAGGAATTTATTCTTTGGGTAAGTATCTTTTTGTCGCATCATGATAGAATGTTTCTCTAATTATGTGTCAAATCCGTTCATTCTGCCACATCTCTTAGAACAAAACAATGTTAGAATATTTCATTCTAGCATTAGAGTAGTAGGTAGTAATATTTATTGATTATACCTATGTTGGCCTCCCGTCACGAATTTATTTAACATCTGTCAAATTTGTGAAATGGAAAACAGTTCCTCTATTTAATATTTGCAAAAATTACTATCCGATATTTTCGGTAATATTTCATCAATTTCAATAAAAATTCAGCGAATTACAGAAAATAATGTTTGATACTTGTAGAGAATACTCATTCTAACACTCGTTCAGCTCACATAACTGTAACTTGATGACAGGGTAATTATTAATAACGATGTTAAAAAAAAAATTAACTTGATTTCTTGTAATTACTGGTCTCGCTGCTGTTCTACCTTTTACTGTGGGATACTCATTTCACAAATTCACAGTGTTGAGAAACTTTTTACGACCACTTCAAATTTTGACAATTGGTATCTGGAAGATGGTCCCTTTCACAAAAAATTGAGCTGGTGTGAATTTGGCAGATTAATTCAAACGTACTGATGGAACTGGCAGACCGTTTGTCGGAAACACCCGAAGGCGGTGTCCAGTGCCGTACAGAGCGTTGTTCAAATTTATGCTAAAATAAACGTGATGAACATAAATTATAATATGAGGGATCTCCGATTTGATGGAACTTCTCTTGATCGAAGAAAAATTAAATAATTTACTCCCCATCAATCGGTGATCATTCTGAAGATGATTTGGTACAGTTCTCATACTGGAATCTGAGTGGTGAGTTCCCACCCCCTAATTTTCAAAATTCAATATTACATGAACTAATCACCGGCGCACTCAATATTTTGAATTGTTTCATATTCTATATATGTATACTATATAATATACAGGGTGTATCTGAATAACACCGAATAAGTGTAAGGCATTTTTCTTTGATGAAAATTAAAGTGGGCATCTGGAATAAAATTTTTTGAAAAATCTCCTCCCCGGATAGTTATACTCCTCCGAAGATTTATAGAATTTTTTTCTTAATTTTCTCTGTATATTAAGCTGAAGACACGAAACTTGGTGAATACTATTTGTCGATAAGAGTACACATTTTGGAATTTTTGCTCCCTTGAAGCACTGCTTAATAAACACACAGCAAGGAAACTAGAACGTTTGGAGTAAGCAGTCGGGTGTGACCTTGAAGACACCATTCGGCCGTAAAAGTCATAGTAGGATTGAAAATATTTTCAGGGAGATTGACAGGACCATACTTCATGAATTTACAAACACGCTTATTATTATTTATCATCTTTATCATAGTTTTCAACGTATAATACAATCGAAACCTTGCATCGAGCCTTGCATATAATTTTATCGCAAAGCAGCAAAAGGAAGTTTATTGGCAATTTGAAAAATATTTGAAATAACTTGCGGCTTGTTTCTGCCAAGTCTGGCAGCACAAGACACTCCAATTTTTTTTATCTTAATATATAAAAATAAGTCGGCCATATTGTTGGTTACAGCATTTATAACTCATGATTGGTTGAACTGTTTGTTATGAAAGATTTTTTGTTGGATTCTTCTACGGTGGGGTACACACACACATATATATATATATATATATATATATATATATATAATGAGGAATTTGTAGAATACATGGAAAAAAATCTAATGAACATAACCCTCAAGGATGAAAAATAACCGTAGACACGTGTTTCGGGCTTTAGGCCCTCGTCAGTACGGTGAAAAGATGGTAAATCAAAACGCATAACGGAGTCAACATAAGGAAGCCAGCGATTTCGGTTGGAAGACCCTGCATTCCAGGGCAACATCCCTGGAATGCAATCCCCCCATATAGATTTTTTTTCTTCACCGTATCATATGGGTAAGTGGTTGCATATGTCGGGCGGTTGGCCAAGACAAGTGCTATCGCAAAGGACCTTGAAGGAACTTCCTGACCGTTCTTAGATATATATATATATATATATATATATATATATATATATATATAAGGTTTTAAGGTATGGGAATTGATCAGTCTGCAGTTAGGTCACTCTTTTTTATTTCATAAGGCCAACGTTTCGATCGCAATGCCGATCTTCTTCAGGGCTCTAAAAAAATATATTACATTTGAAAGGGACACGTGGTATTTTTTATAAAACACAATCAAACCTACCGAAATACAGAGGTGTTTTAGGTCTGAAAATTTTAGTACTAGGATCAACATAAAAGGATAACAGCTGTCAGTGAGGACGATCTACATCACTCATATACTGTGGTTTTCTTTCAATTCTAATTTCTTTCGATTTTCCACTCTTGGGTTTAGCGTTTGACATAGGTTGGGTTAGGTTTTGGGAACACATATTTTTTTAGAGCCCTGAAGAAGATCGGCATTGCGATCGAAACGTTGGCCTTATGAAATAAAAAAGAGTGACCTAACTGCAGACTGATCAATTCCCATACCCCTTAAAACCTTTCTTATTATTAAAATTCTGGGAGTTACCACCTCAATTGTTATATATATATATATATATATATATATATATATATATATATATATATATATATATATATATATACATATACATATACATATACATATATCCATCGGTTTAAAACGTTCTCCGACGTCTTCCGATACTCAGTTTCTACTCCTCGAGATTCATCCAAAGATCTTCTTCCAGTTCTCTTTCTCCCATCTGCATATTTACTCCTTCTCTCCAGGTGAGACGCGGTCTTCCTCTCTTTCTTCTTCCATGCGGGGTCCACGTTAGTAACTATTTGGGCAATCGTTGCTCAGGCATCCTTTGAACATGGCCATACCATCTCAGTTGTTGTGTATAAATGTCGTCCACTATTGTGTGTTCCACCTTCATGATCTCCCTTATTCTGCTGTTGGTCACTCTCTCAAGTCTGGATCTTCCCGAAGAACGTCTCCAGAAGTCCATCTCCGTTGCTTCAGGTTTTTCCTTGACTCTCTCCTTCATTTGCCAAACTTCACTGCTGTACGTGACTATACTCTTCACGATCGAATTGTATATGTGATGCTTATTGTCATTCGAGATAGACTTATCCCAGAGGACACTGTTGAGGAGCGCAATTGCCTTTCTTCCCTGGCTGTTTCGATCTTCTATTGTTTGATCCACATTTCCCTGATTTGTGATAATCATACCCAGGTACTTGTACAATTCATAGCATGCAATCTTCTCTCCACTCTTGAAAATGAGGTCCTGCTGTCTCCCACCTATGCACATATACTTAGTTTTTGTCATATTCACCTCTAGGCCCCACCCCTCATATTCCTCGATTAGTTTTCTTGTCATGTATTCCATATCCTCATACTCTTGAGCAATAACAAGTTGGTCGTCTGCAGATGAGAGGGTGTAAATAATGTTGTTGTCTATCGGAAGTCCCATGTTCCTGCATTTCCGTTTCCAAAGTTTCAAAGTTTGTTCAAGGTATATCTTAAACAATGTTGGTGAGATGCATCAGCCCTGCTTCAGACCCTTCCTGATGTTCAACCTTTTCGACAACTCTGTCGAAACACTCGTTACACAGATCGTAACACTCGTTACGATCTTTTATCACTGCTGTAGCCCCAAACCCACATACCTTTCGCCGCACTCACCAAACCAGAAGTAATGTTGGTTTGCTCCAATGCTTCCCATAATTTATTATGTGGTTAACATAAAATACATTAAAACTCTGAAAAATTTGATGAAATGGAAAAAGAGCTCTTTCTTCTGATTTCAAATATACAGTGGACCTTCCCTATAACGAATACGCTAAATCCGCAAAGAAATTTCGTTATACAGAAATTTCGTTATGCAGAATTTTTTTTTCTTTATTGTGTCAAGTGTCAAAAAAAGCAACGTTCACTTGCATTTTTTTTATTCGAATACATTATACATAATTAACCTTCCAGCGGGCGCGCTGTGTAATTTTTCTTGAGCGGGCGCTTGTCGTAAATTTTACGTCATCGGGTTTTTTTCATGTAGATGGTGTTTTCTATATATGAATATCAGGGAATGGCTCTAAGGTTATGAAAAATGATATATGACAATATTAAAAAAAAAATTTATCTGACTTTCTTGAACAAAAAACCAAGCAACACTCTAAATATGTTATTATTTCAAAACAAAACATTTTATCGACCTATGAGTCAGAATCAATCTTCTCAAACCACGTCAACTGCAGATTGGTTGTTGCATGTAAAGGACTGGCAACGGCAACACTTCATTGATGCTGAGGATCTTTTCTTCTCCAGTGCACATGACCGACAAACACCTCGTTTTGGGGGGCTTTTTCTTTCTTCTGTTATCGGTTGAACTTCCCGACCGTAATTCGCTTTTAGAAAAGTATTTGCTTCTCTCCTTCAGATTCGTCTGAAGTGTTTTCTTGTTCGGTAGCACTTTCTTCAGCTTGTTGCTCGACTTCTCGTACCAAAAAATCGCTGTCACTCGAAAAAAAGTAAGTCTCATCATCTTGCTCTGACTCTTCGAAAAATCTTGAGCAATTTTTTCTAGCTCATGTTGTGTAAGCGGCCTACGGGACATATTGGAACACGTCTAAAACAAAAAAAAATATAATAAACTACATAAATGAGAAAATATTGAATAGAGCAGTTGAGCAGTTTATACTTACACCTTAAGGCGCGTGTCGTAAAATTTACACTCAATGGAAATTTCCAGAAGTCAATGAATAACAAAGACTTCTGAGCACGTCTGTAGTTAAGAGAGTTACTGAGCGACACATAGCTCAGAGCTCGATGCTTAAAATTGAGTGGTGAAAGTGGGGGAAGCGATAAGGCTCATTTGTCGTAAATTTTACGACAGCGCGCCCGCTGGAAGGTTAACTCAAGCACTTCGTTCTAGACATTTTCGCACTACTATTTTCATTAACGATCAGAGCGAAACTGAAAACTGAACAATCTGTATAGCCAGGGGTGCATCTACAACTGTTTCAGCCGTAATGGTTTAGTGTTTTGTTTATGATCGTTTGTTTATTACCTACGTCCGTCAGAATTACGGAAAAAACCATCCCTAAGTATACTCTGGGAAAAACCTTCTTACCAATACGCACTTAGAGAGTGATTTTCTTGGAATAATTCGTTATAGAGAGAATTCACTTCGTTTTAGAGGGTAGGGTGTTTTTAACAGGGTATTTGGATTCAAGGTGCAATGACAGATACGAAATTCGTTGTACAGAGAAATTCGTTGTAGAGACGTTCGCTGTAGGGAAGTTCCACTGTATATACCTTATTGAGATTATCTCTAACAGTTTTCTAAAAATATAGATATTTTCTTCTAAATCTAAGGCAGTTGTGGAATGCCACACGAGAACGATGCGATTTTTTTATATCAAAGGAACCGTGGATAATGAAAGACCTGATATTTATATTATTTATTAATTAACTGAAAGTTCAATTAGGGATTCAAATGACGAGTCGATATCTTCTTTTTAAGATTTTGAGGATTTTCGTCAACATTTATGGAATAATAATAATAATAATAATAATGATAATAATTTATTTGCCTCAACAATCATACATTAAAAAAAATACAGAATGTGAGTACACGTCAAAATGAAAGAAAAAAATCAAGGTTGTCTATAATAATCTAGAAATTCCTCAACTGAATATGGTTCACATGAAATAAGAAAATTTCCAACACTTTTTGAAAGTTTCATACTTAACAATTTTTTGCAAATATCTTGGTTGAACATTGAAAAAACGTATAGCATTATAAAGTGTACCTTTCTCCACTATAGACGTTTTATGTGATGGAAAGAAATGAGGATGAATTCGTCTTGTATTATTAAAATTTTGAAACTCTGTGAAATAATTATTTCTCCCATGTATGAACAGCAAAGTTCTATAAATATACAATCCAAAAATTGTCATAATATTATGGCTTCCAAATACACCACGACAAGTTTCTCTAAAACGCATTCTAAAAATTACCCTCAAAGCCCATTTTTGAGCAACAAAAATGTCACTTATTTGTGAAGAGCTTCCCCAAAAAATAATGCCATGGGATAGTACAGATTGAAAATTGGTAAAGTAAAGTGTTGTTAGAATACATGAATCTAGGTGATATCTCAAAATCATAAGGGTATAAATGACTGAATGAAGCCTCTTTTTGACATATTCAATGTGTGAATCCCACTTGAGATGTCTATCTAGAATGACACCCGAAATTCCTCGATTTAGGAGAGCTAAATGTCAAGCATTTGGTCTCATCAATATTCACCTTCTACACCATTCCGTCATATCATTTTGTGTTTTTATCACAACAGCAGTTGTTGAGGAAGAATATATTGAGGTTGTCAATTTCTTCTTCTATTCTGAATTTAATGTCTTCAATATTTTGCGGACAGTCATTTTATATTTCAATTATCCCCATAAAAAATGTCCAATGATGTTAAGTAGGGAGAATCAGGAGGTCATAGAATGGAACTTCAATATAAATAAATCGCAGTATTCTCGAGTGACGTTCTACAGCTGCCCTAGATTTAGACAAAAAACCTATAATTTACAGAAACTGCCGAAGAAAGAGCTCTACCGATTAGGAAACTAAAATAAAGGGTGTGCCATTTGAAAAACAACAATTCACAAAGAATTTTTAGGTTAACGATGCCTTAATGCAATTTTTAGTACTGAATTCTGAATGCCCATAAAAAATACTGCATACTGCAAATTTGCCCATTTGAACTTATGTGTACGACCAATATTAACTGAGATAGCTATTGAGTAATATATGAACAATCACCCTGTACATACCTATTTCACTGCAATTAAATTTTTTGTATATTTTGTATTTCACCTAGTATATTTCCTTTAAAAAAAAACAACTTCATTCATCTCTAAGGCGAAACAAAGTTTGCCGGGTCAGCTAGCTTATCTAATTGCCAATTGCCACTATTAGTCCCACCACCAGATCCCTTGCGCTCTTTAGTTTCCGGGATAGTAAATCATTCTAAACACTTCTTGGCCAACATTCAAAAATTTAACAGCTGTTTCCAGACGACAACGTTTGGCGCAACACATATTGTACAGGACAAATAATTCATGTCCACTTTCAAGGTATTATACCATAATAGTTTATTATAATATTAAAGTTGCTTTTTTGAGGCAGTACGAAGTCTGCCGGGTCAACTGGTAATGAATAAATATGCACTACAGACCAAAGGAAAAGTGTCCAAGCTAACTTAAAAACACACTCTTAACACTTTAATGAACAGCTTAAAGGTGCGTACAGACATGCTCCGAATGCCGTACCGCACCACGTCGCGTACATAAGTGTGGACGGCAGGGAGCAACAGCGTATCGCACCTCGCCGCGATTTTTTGTTGATAGCGTCGATGTACGCGACGTGGTGCGGTACGCCATTCGGAGCATGTCTGTACGCACCTTTTGGTAGACTTTATCCAAATTCAATTCCGCTTGCCACTTGCTGAAAATGACAAATCAGATGCGAGAAGATTCAGTACAAGATTTAGAGTACAGAATTCATCGTCAAGCATGGAGTAAAGACATGAGCACAAACGCCTGAAACTTCATAAATGAGAAACTTCACTGTCGTCAACCTGGAATTGAACACAGAACTTTTCGTCAATGAAGAGGGAGTTTTGATTACATCAGGTATTCTCAGTGCTTTTGAAAGCTTATGGGTTGGTTTCACAAAACTTTGATTGTATCGTTAAATTAATTGGAGCCACCGTGATTCATTGAAATTTCAAAACGAGTGATTCGATTGGTTCGAATTTACGTAAGGTTTTTTAATCGTACAATTAAAGCTTTGTGAAACCCGCCCTTAGTCAATCTTCTTTCTCGAATCGAAAGTTGAATTTATCCTCATCATCATTTGGAAATTCATTGAAATTGGAAGTGTCATTAATATTTTCATTCGAATTTCGAAAAATATTTTTTTAAATTGCAGTTTATAGAAACTGTGTGTGGTTTCATCACAACCACAATCATACTTTCAATATCATCTTCCATTTTTCTTCTAATGAAGTACTTGAGACTAGTCACTACTAAAATGAAAAATATATAAATTTGAATTTATCGAAAGCATGGAAGGAAGATGGTCTTCCTATTTTGTGTGCTCACAGAACATTCTATTCTATGCGTATAATTTGGTGAATTCGTGAGGCATTCGAATGAAAAATACACTGCGCAAAAAAATTAACGCACTTTCTGAAAATCTCAATTTTAATGAAAGTTAACTCTACATTGACTTTATAACTTATTTTTTATGTTCTCTCGGGAAGGTTTTGAACGAAACAAGACAGAAATGGAAGAAAAATTCAGGATTTCACCGAATCTTATGTGAAAGAAGAGAAATGAACAATTTTCAAAATACTGAAATGCTGATAAGTGATTTAATACTTGGTATTTCTACCCCTCGCGTTAATTACAGCTCGGCAACGACGGTTCATACTCAAAATGAGTTATCTTAAAATGTTCTGATCTAATCCTTCCCAGATTTCTCCTAGTTGGATTCCAAAGTCATTAAGGATGATTTTCTGAACTTCTCAGCCTTCTATTGAGGTTGTCCCAAACCTGCTCAATCGGATTGAGATCTGGACTTTTTGCTGGCCATTCCATTCGAGAGACTTCAACCTCTTCAAGGTACTCCTGAACGATGCGCGCACGATGTGGGTCTGGCATTATCGTCCATAAAAATGAAATTTTCACCAATGTATGGGGCAAATGGCACTACATGCTCTTCAAGAATGTTCCATATATACTTATCAGCATTCATAGCTCCATTATCAACGACCACTAGGTCTGTGCGAGTAGTCAAAGATATTCCACCCCATACCATAATCGATCCTCCCCCGAAACCAGTAGTATTCAGGAAATTGCACTGAGCATATCTTTCATGTGGACGTCTGTATACAAGGGAACGTCGATCACAATAGTAGAGGCAGAATCTAGACTCATCTGTGAAGAGAACCTTTTCCCAATCGGCCTCTTCCCAATGGATATGCTCTCTCGCAAAATCCAAACGCGCCCTTCGATGGGCTGGGGTAAGAGCTGGGCCTCTTGCCGCGACATGAGACCTTAAATCATATTCTCTGAGGCGATTTCTTATTGTCTGAGTGCTAATTTGCACCCCATGAGTTTGCTCAAGCTGATTTTGAAGGAGGCGAGCGGTTGCAAACCGTTGTCTTAACGAAGAAACTCTCAAGTAACGTTCTTGAATGGCAGTTGTTACCCGGTCTACCCTGTCCTGGTCTTCAGACATTCATACCTGTCTCCCTGAATCGCTGCAACATTCTGGACACACTTATATGGGGAATACCAAACCTTTCTGCAATTCTTGCGTATGTCCACCCTTCTTCTCGCAAAACTACCGCTTCGGCACATTCCTCTTGAGTCAAATTGCGTGTTTCGCGTTGCATAGCGATCGAGTGTAGAAAATCAAACGAAAGAAAATCTATTGATTACTAGAATTGATCGAGAACAACTGATTCTAGAATGGAGCCAATACATTCAAAATCTGATAATATCATCTTTTTTTTATTCCTGCTGGGAAAATACATCTGTATGGAAGAAAAACTTTGAAAGTGTATAACATATGCATGCATAATTCTGATAAAAATAATTATCATTGAGAACACCTTGAGTTGTAAAATAATTTGAGATTTCCATAATGTGCGTTAATTTTTTTGCGCAGTGTATATAGTAACAAACTATCCCTCACGCCGGCCTGGGGACACTTATGGCTATCGAGAGAAACCAAATGCCCCAATTTCTTCAGTGGAAATAAGTCGACCCGGGAATAAACCTGCCTACGAGTAACTCATTTATTTTTTCGTTAACCTAAACTTTTCATTTTACGTGTGACCTGAATCGCAGGAAATAAACGAATCTTTCAATTAAAGTGTTTTAGAGTTATTTCTGAGAACCTAAAGTTTCTATAAGAAAAAAACCCTCTTATAATATGTAGTAATGCATCAAGAGGTCACAGTCAACACGACGTAAAAACTATCTCTGTTAGTTGACTACGCCTATGAGTTTATGAATTCGGAGGCATCGTCATCCCGACCAGCGCCACTGAATTGATAGGTTTTAACCAAAAGTGTATCTTTAACGTTGCACGTTTTGCGGTGCCCACTCTTACATTGCCTCGTTTACTCCTTTTATCCAAGAAATTTTCAGTTATCCTTTTATACGACGTTCAAGTGAGTTCCAATTCATTATTTGTTTTGGTATCCTATACTCATTCATCTTGTGAACATAGCTATAGCAGCTGAGCTGCTTTTCCTGTATATTGTCTATACCCTGTTCAAATTTGAGCGAGAGCAATAAATACGAACAGAATCGTCTAGTTTGCGCACAATAAAGCTCGTAATGGTCAAACGGTCATAACAACGCTCCCTTCGTCCGCCCTAAAAGATTGCCAGGGTCGTACTCGGAACTATGCTCGAGACTGCGGCAAGGTAATTCCAGGAAACACCAGAGTTTTAGAGATTTGGGTCGGAATCTTGCAAGATTCCCTCGTTTTATTGCTCTCGCTTAGGTTTGAACAGAGTATAGTATAGTTGTCTTAACATCAATTCTGTGGCATTTGGGAGACACATGATAACTCGAAAATTAATGTTTTTCAGGAGGGGCTATTCAAGATAAGGGTTGGCCTTATAAATTGCATATAAATGATGAATAAACCAAATATCTATCTTAAATAGTCCCTACTGAAAAACATCAATTTTGGAGTTATTATGTATCTCCCAAATGACACAGAATTATTTCTCGTAATGTGATATTTGCGATATGTTAGAATTGTTGCATGAATGTGTTGTTATCAATTAATAATAAATAATTAATTAATAATTCGATAAACATTCAGTATCATGTTCGGTTATCCATGTCATTATCGGCTTCGGTGATCATTTGTGAAAGTGACATTTCAAGTTACGTCCTCTTTTTGCAGTTGATCTTTTGTGATAGATACAACTTACTTCAAAGTGTGCGAGAACTTTTTTGTCAACTTGGCTTATCTCAATTTGCGATGCCAAGACGAAAGAAAGAAGACCTGATATAAGACACCGCGTCACGGGAGGGCCCATGCATTGAGGGGGTTTACTGATTATTTGATTAGAGGAATAGGTATAGTTTCAGTTATTTAGGTATAGGACGTAATCGTATGTATACGAATAGTAGGAAATATAGGCCAGTGTTGGCATATAGAAACTGGTCTTCAACCTGAAGTTGAGTCTCAATTGACGGTTGACACGTTTATAATACCGGCCCTAAGTAAAATAGAATCCCTAAAACTCCATCCCAATTCAACAGATGTCCCAGTAAACAATGTTCGATATTATTGTGGGAGTTGCCAATCTACAACACTCTGATCAATGATTCCTAATTTTTAAATTCGACAAATTTATCTAATATTCTCTCGGATATTCTTCTATGTCCCCGTGAACTTCGGAATATCAAAGCATGAGAAAAGCGAGTTCTGATCTTAACCATCGAATATTAAAATTTTCTGATTATCACAGTTTATCGTATGCACCTGGAGCCTCCTGCACCAGACTACTTTGCAACTTTGTTCTTGCCTTTTTCCAATGAAAAACGTTTCACAATAAGCATTCAGATTAAAGGGTGCAAAGTGAAACGTTGATTTCTCTTGTGGAAATAAAATTTTACAAGATATTCGTTGATTTGATCAGAAATTTATTAATCACGCTATATTTGGAAATTAAAAAAAACAATCTCATGTGTTTTGGCCGAAAAATCGAAAACGAAAAAATATAAAGGAATGCAATTGATACTTTTTTCACTGTTTCAAAAAAAAGGTAACCGCAATAATATGCTATTCATTTTCTTTTTTATGTTAGGGTTGAGAAGTAGTAGTTCAGGTATAACAAATTTTTCCGACTCTGTATATATTTCAATTTACATGAACGAAGTGAACTCAAGTTACTCAAATGAAAGCTTTGTTTGCCTATCTTTAGGTTTCATTTGGGGCAGCACATGCTGAAAAAGCAGCATTGCTTGTCCATAATCACCTTTTTCGATATGCGATGTCTACTACCGGTGTGAACTTGGCAGACTGTTTCCAGCGGCCTCCAGCGGCCAGTTTTGCGAAAGCACCCGAACGGCGGGATCAGTGGCGTGCAGGTCGATCGAAAATTATTAACTGAAATCTGTTAATATTCGATATCTCGGAGAATATATGTTGGAGCATATTGGTATTTCGTGTGCTAGATTATATTTCCAATATCGATATTACCAGAAGACGATCGACTTCCCGTGGGAGCACGGGCTTGTTTTTTCAACCCTTAGCATTGGAAAATTTATATCTCGGAAACTATTCTTCGGAACACATACAGATTTTGCATGTGGGTTAATCACATCGATACTAATTACCACTGAAAAAATGATCGACTTCCCGTGGGACGAAAGGGTTGTTTTTTCAACCCTTAACAGTAAAAAATTCATATCTCGGAAACTATTTTTCGGAACACATACAGAATTTGCACGTGGGTTAATCATATCGATACTGATAACCACTGAAAAAACGATCGACTTCCCGTGGGACGGAGGGGTTGTTTTTTCAACCCTTAACTTTGAAAAATTTATATCTCGGGAACTATTCTTCGGAACACATACAGATTTTGCATGTGGGTTAATCATATCGATACTAATTACCACTGAAAAAATGATCGACTTCCCGTGGGACGAAGGGGTTGTCTTTTCAACGCTTAACATTAAAAAATTCATATCTCGGAAACTATTCTTCGGAACACATACAGATTTTGCATGTGAGTTAATCATATCGATACTGATAACCACTGAAAAAACGATCGACTTCCCGTGGGACGAAGGGGTTGTTTTTCAACCCTTAACTTTGAAAAATTTATATCTTCATATTTTTTAATGTTCAGTGGTAATTAATATCGATATGATTAACCCACATGCAAAATCTGTATGTGTTCCGAAGAATAGTTTCCGAGATATGAATTTTCTAATGTTAAGGGTTGAAAAAACAACCCCTTCGTCCCACGGGAAGTCGATAATTTTTTCAGTGGTAATTAGTATCGATATGATTAACCCACATGCAAAATCTGTATGCGTTCCGAAGAATAGTTCCCGAGATTATTATTATTATCATGAACAGGGGTCGTTGTGGCTTCGTTCAGCCTTCCGGGAACTTCGACCGCAAGGATCTTTTGTTCTTTACCCAACTCGTTCATTTAAATCCCAAGGAGGCCATCAATGGTATTGATGAACCCAACGACATCTTTAGGAGCCTTGGCGGTTATTTCATGTGGATCCAGAACCGACTTCCCCATGTGAATGGTTCCTAATTCCGCCAGCTCTGGACACTTGCATACCATGTGTTCAGCCGCATCTTTCTCTGATCCACATAGCCTGCAGGTTTCATCTGCTGACTTTCCCATGCGATACAAATGATATTTATATCGACAGTGTCCCGTCAGCAGACCCACCATTACTCGAAGCTCAGCTTGTGGCAGCTTTATGAGCTTCCTGGTGTAGGTCGGCGAGAATTCCACAAATCTCTTGGCTTGCGCAAGTCTGGGAGTATTTCTCCAAAGCGTTATTTTGTTTGCCGCTTCCCATTGTTGGACCGCATTCTGGTATTAGTCTTTTCCAAGCCCACAGAAAGGTTCAGGTCCAACAGGCTTCAGCCTTGAAGCCCTCGAGATAAAAATTTTCCAAAGTTAAGGGTTGAAAAAACAAGCCCGTGCTTCCACGGGAAGTCGATCGTCTTCTGGTGATATCGATATTGGAAATATAGTCTAGCACACGAAATACCAATATGCTCCAACATATATTCTCCGAGATATCGAATTTTAACAGATTTCAGTTAATAATTTTCGATCGACCTGCACGCCACTGATCCCGCCGTTCGGGTGCTTTCGCCTAACTGGCCGCTGGAGGCCGCTGGAAACAGTCTGCCAAGTTCACACCGGTATGTCTACTGAAAGTGTGTGCAATCCCAGTAATTTAATCTTGAAGCTGGAATTATCGAGTTTTGTCCAATTGAATTAATGAGTTCCACTTCCTTGACAGAACATTCTCAAATTGAGCGTTGATTTTTTAAGCTAGATTGGGGACCAAAGGTAGATTCAGCCTAGTTATTTCTTACGCTGCCTTAGTATTAGGTCAAAGACAAAAGGTGAGTTGTGTGAAATTGCACCATTCATACAAGAATATTAGGTTTCGGCTAAAAAACATATTTTATCTTTTGATCTCAAATTTGAAAATCTGTATGTATAATATAGGTTTATAGTGCCTACGGCACATGTGCGCAAAATTCATACCTATCAAGAAAAAATCTTTTCATCAATAATCATAATAACGTTTCGCAATAACTGGCCTTGAACCTTCGTTCCGAATAATATCAATTAATGTCTCAAACACCAGAATGTTTCTGTTCGTATCGCTGAGAGAAAGAACACTGAGCCATGTCCCGCGGAAGAAACTTCTTCGTAGCTGTCCCCTTTCCGAGGTCCGATCACCGGATTGCACTTTCTAAATTTGCATGAACAATCAGTTAGTCGATCTTGAATCATGATAGGTAACGACGAATTAGGAATTTCACCTAACCGTGCTCGTTGTGTCCGGTCAAAAAGTAGTGTGTTACGGTGTGCGGTAAGATTATGATAGTTTTGAAGAAGTCCGGGCCCTATTCGGCGATGAATGAATATTCCGGCTATGTGGTATTTTGGAATGGATCGAGCATCCTATGGGTATGTAAATGTTACATCCAATGTTTCATTACATTTACTCGTTCATTACCTGATGGGATTCCAAAAATCAAATCAAAAGGTTTCCTTAATTTGAAAAGTAAATTTTTAATGATGCCGTTTTCAATGAGCGATCTAGATAGATAGATACTGAGCATTAAAACATTTCGTTAGTTTCCTGCGCAGTAGCTATCTATCGACGGTTTCGGTGGATAGATATTAAAGCGGCCGTACTTCCCTTCCCTTGACTGTCTCAGTAATCCCTGTGTCGTACCGAGTGCGCATGTATGCGGGGAGAAAATGATGGAAAGTGATGTCTAGTTTCCTTCTGTTGTAACTACGTTATTGAAATAAAAACATCTTCAGGACAGTTTTTCAGTACTGTCGACCGGTGCTATCGAAGTTTTAGTGCGAGGGGGTAACCGCTCTGTTCAAAATGTACATTGATTTCGGAAATCAAGTGATTTCGGATGATTGCAAACGATTTCTTTTTACTTAAAATTATTTTAGGTAGAAAAGATATAATCACATACCACTATTGAAAGGGAAAATATCGACTGACTAATCTAATCTAATCTAATCTATGCTGTCTTTTTGTTTTGTAGGTATTTTTCTCAGGATTTCGGATGATTTTGTATGGCTACGAGAGATTTCGGATGAGTCCGTACGATTTCTTGTTACTTGAAATTATTTTAGGAATGAGAAAAGATATCATCACATATCATTATTGAAAGAGAACATACAGGGTCTTTCACGAGGAACCTCACCCATATTTATACGGGAAACTACTGAACGTATTTTCATGAAATTCAGCACTTATAAGTATTTCACGATGCTGATGAAATCTAAAATATTTTCAAGGCATGAGCACCTCCGGTTTTTCCGGAAATGACGTCAACTTCCGTTTTTCAAATTAGAACACCATTTTTTTATTGCAGAAATAGATTCCTTAGAAAATTTCAAGTTATTTTGATGTAACATTTTTCAGTTTTGGTTGGAAAATTCTCTCTGAGCGGGAAAATTCGAAAAAAAAATCGAAAATAGAGCTCCGCTGAAACAAGAATAACTTCGAGGTTTTTGGATGAAAAATTTTCATTTTTGGGATTTTTCAAGATGTAAGATTGATGTATCCACTTTGAAAATCGAAATCGCGATTCATGATACAGGGGGTGAAAAAATCGCTTTCATAGTTAGGGATGACAAAATCGTGAAAAATCAATTTTTTCAAATTAGAACCCCATTTTTTTATGGCAGATATTGAATCTACGTTAAAAAATAATGTGAGTGTATGCATCACACCCTTGTCCTAAAATGGATATTTTCTGAGTTATTCACAAAAAACTGTTTTTCGTCTTGAATTTTTAGCTATTTCTTTTCCCTTCATGCCAAAAAGATGAAATTTTCAGGAACTGTTATTTGAACCATGCTGTAGATTTTTCACCCCTTCTTGAAACCGACTTCAAGTTACTATTAGGAGAACCATGGCAAACTCTCGCAGTTATAACTAGAGAAGATGCTCAAAGTTTTGACCGTTAATTTCTAGACATTTATTTATACGTCTCAGGAATGCTTCGTGCGTTGCTCTTCTTATTTCATCGGGAGAAAGAGATCTGCAAAAGTGTTTAAAAACCAAATTGAGTTTCAAAACTATGAATCTAAAAATCTAAACAAACCTGAACGCATTTCTGACTCGTTCTATGCAGTCCTCTTTATCAGTCAGGGGAGTTGAGTAGACAATATTTTTTATCCTACCCCAAACATAATAGTCTGAAGTAGTTAAATCGGGAGAACGTGGTGGCCAAAGATGTGGACCATTGTTCGCCAACCATCGATTTTCAAATAGCCTGTAGAGGATATTTGACACATTGAGTGAATTGTGTGGAGGCGCGCCATCTTGTTGATACCATAAGTCATTATGGTTCTCTACTAGCGGCTCAATTATTTGAGTCAATATGTCAGAATATCTATCTCCTAAGGGAGAACATTCTTTAAATAATGCAAACATGTGTAGTGTTCTATCTTACCAGTTAAAGTCCCATCATAAATGTGAACATCGAGAATTGCATTATTTTTGATGGCGCAAAAAACATTGAAACTCCAGGTCTCTTGAAAGTTCCATTGTCTGAAGTGGTGGTTGTTCTCTTCATCCCAATAATGACTGTTATGCCTATTGAAAGAACCATTCTTTGTGAATTTAGATTCATCTGTCCAAATTATACAGTCCAAAAAGTTTTAATTCTCTTGAAATCGAATCATCATAGCTTCGCAAAACTCTGTTCTCCTGACGAAATCAGTTTCCTTCAAATGCTGTGCCCTATTGAATTTATATGGGTGCATTTTATGTTTTTTTAATATTCTCCAAACACTCGATTGAGATAATCCCAGATCAATCTCGGCATCTTTGAGAGAATTTTGAGGATTCACACGAAAATATGCAAGAACTGTAATTTCGTTGTTCTCATCTTCTACTACACTTTTTTCTCTGTGTATAGTTTTCTTAACGAAAGATCCGACATTTCTCAAGTTTATCATGGTTCTGTTAATGGTATCTCATCTTTTTGGCGTGAAGGGAAAAGAAATAGCTGAAAATTCAAGACGAAAAACAGTTTTTTGTGAATAACTCAGAAAATATCCACTTTAGGGCAAGAGTGTGATGCATACACTCACATTATTTTTTAACGTAGATTCAATATCTGCCATAAAAAAATGGGGTTCTAATTTGAAAAAATTGATTTTTCACGATTTTGTCATCCCTAACTTTGAAAGCGATTTGTTCACCCCCTGTATCATGAATCGCGATTTCAATTTTTAAAATGGATACATCAATCTTACATCTTGAAAAACCCCAAAAATGAAAATTTTCCATCCAAAAACCTCGAAGTTATTCTTGTTTCAGCGGAGCTCTATTTTCGATTTTTTTTTCGAATTTTCCCGCTCAGAGAGAATTCTCCAACCAAAACTGAAAAATGTTACATCAAAATAACTTGAAATTTTCTAAGGAATCTATTTCTGCAATAAAAAAATGGTGTTCTAATTTGAAAAACGGAAGTTGACGTCATTTCCGGAAAAACCGGAAGTGCTCATGCCTTGAAAATATTTTAGATTTCATCAGCATCGTGAAATACTTGTAAGTGCTGAATTTCATGAAAATACGTTCAGTAGTTTCCCGTATAAATATGGGTGAGGTTCCTCGTGAAAGACCCTGTATAGACTGACACTCTGTAGCAGCTCTATTTATTTGAAACTTTCATTCCTAACAAAAAGGATCGCTTTTGACCTTCTTCTTTTAGTTTCTTTGTTTGTTATATGTATTCAAATATTTCATTTGGTATGATTCCACTATTTTTGAAATATGTTATATTTATTTTGTCAAAATCGGTGGTACGCATGTTTTCTACTCGGGCTACTTTGCGGCTTCAGAAGAGCTCAGGATGAGCCATCATTTTCCGAATATATTTTTATTTAATAATGGTTATAATGCTCTTTCTGCAGCTGTCTTTTTTTGTATTTTTTGCAATGCTCTGATTATAAAATATTTTCTCTCAATGTCTTTCTTTTCATCCTTTCTCAATATTTTTGATAATGATGATATTGTTCAATATTTAATAATTCAATAGATTCGAGACGCATTATGACAAATGAAATTCTGAGAGCTGAATTTTTTCCAAAATTTTATTCAATTCCATATCTTACAATTCTGTCGACATCTTTTATTTTCTAAAAAAATGTTCAATGATGTTATCTTTCAGTTATTGCTTGAAAAAAATTCATGAATTTTTTGAAATTTGAAGGTCAAAAGTTTTGTTGTTTTTTTTCAACTTGGCGATGTTCATCGTACGTCGAAAATTAATGTATATATACAGGGTGGCCATTTGAAAACGAAACAGACGAGATTACAGACGAAATAAATTTTTTCGATAGAAATGCTCGGACAGGTCCATTTCTGTTTCGAGGGGGACAACTTAAGATGTAGGTTACGGACGCATAGCGCTTCAACCCTTGCTACTACAACCCTCACCCCCAATTTTTGAATAGGGAAGATGGGGTGAGTGATACCTCATTCGAAAGGTTTTTCACAAAAAAACACTACATGAAAACACCACTTCATTTTCAAATGCTTAGTCAAGAATATTTCGAGAACTAATGCATAAAATGAAAAAACAATTACTGTGCTGAAATCAGTATAAAAATACCTTTCAAATGAGGTATCACTCACCCCATCTTCCCTATTCAAAAATTGGGGGTGAGGGTTGTAGTGGCAAGGGTTGAAGCGCTATGCGTCCGTAACCTACATCTTAAGTTGTCCCCCTCGAAACAGAAATCGACCTGTCCGAGCATTTCTATCGAAAAAATTTATTTCGTCTGTAATCTCGTCTGTTTCGTTTTCAAATGGCCACCGTGTATATACAGGGTGTTTCATCATAAACTGGACAAACTCATATGACGTATAGAGAACATCGGGAGAATCATTTTTTTCTTATGACATATTCCCCGTTTTCGAAGCATAAGGGAGATACACGGTGTTTAATGTCATTTTCGAGCGTTGTTATATTGAGTGTGGTCGGTTATGTATAAGACTGGAAGTAATGGTTTCTTGACATATCGTAGTATTTTTGAATGCTTCATTCAGAAATGGTGTAGAGCTCCGAAAAAAAAATTACAAAATGGCGGAAAACCTGCAATGTTCGTGATTTTTTTTTTCGGTTGCCAAATTGATTTTCATTTCCTAAATTAGCACAATTTTTAAAGGATATCTGTGAAAAAATTTTCTCAAAAATCGAACACAACTTTTTTTTCACATGTCTACAGCGAAAAAAAAATTTCACTCGAAATTGATGAAATTTTTCACGATTGTACTTACTTCTATACCTAACACGAATATGAAAACAGAATCGAAAAATATCAAACGGTTTCGTTTTTACAGTCATTCAAATGTCCCGTTCGAATATCTGAAATAATAAAAAAACATGATACAGCTTGTGTTCTTAGGCCCATAATTTTTGAATTTGTATGTCGAAACATTCCAGATTGCAAAATGAATTAAAAAAAAAATCAGTGAAACTCCATTGAGAGTTGAACTCCCTACTCTGAGTTAAGTATTAATGTGAAATATGAGTCTGTTCTAAGGTTCTGAGCATATTAATTTTCGTTGCCGAGCAACAGTAGCTGATAGAATGTGACAGGTTATTTGAATTTTACTGAATAATTCGAGTATATTGAAACGACTTGTTAGCAAACGGAAATGAAATATTCACTTTTAGAAAAAAATGATATGGTTCAGGCTTATTATGAAGCGAATTCCTCAGGGAGAAAAGCAAGGGAAATTTACGCTCACAGATTTCCAAGCCGAAACGTTCCTAATTTTAAAACTTTCATAGAAACAGTGCGCAAATTACGTGAAGAAGGTATTCTTCACCGCAAGAAGAAGGAAACAATCCGAAATAACGAAGAACGTATCCTGGATTTAGTGAGTGAAAATCCGATGGTATCAACGAGAACTTGAAAAGAAATAGCTACCATCCGTACCATTTCCGTTCATGTCAAACCTTAGAAGAAGGTGATTTTGAGAAGAGGAAAGAATTCTGTGAATTTATTTTAAGAAGGACACGTGAGAATAGGAATTTTCTACGTCTCATCCTGTTTACGGATGAAGCAACATTCCACAGAAATGGTTTCTTCATCAACAAAAATAATATAATATGGCAAAGGGAAAATCCACATGCAACAGTAGCAAAAAATAGCCAGAAGAGATTTTCTGTCAATGTTTGGGCGGGAATGAAGGATGGATTCCCGTACATTCTTCCTGAAACATTGACTGGAAATGGCTATAATCAATTTTTGAGGGAAACTCTGCCCGATCTATTAGAAGATATTCCTCTGAGTCACTTGCAAGGAATATGGTACCAGCATGATGGTTGCCCTGCTCACACAGTGAGGAGTGTACGAGAATTTTTAGACTCTCAATACCCTCGCCGATGGATCGGCCGATTGGGACCTGTCGCATGGCCTCCTCGTTCTCCAGATCTTACACCTATGGATTTTTATTTCTGGGGTCATATGAAGAGTCTTCTTTATGATAAGCGAGCTCCAGTGACTTCGAGAGAAGAACTGATTCAAAGAATCGAATCAGCCGCCGAAGAGATTCGCCGAAACCCGGAAATGGTTCGTTCAGCGGTTGATAGTGTGGCGAAGAGGACGAGAAAGTGTATCCGGAGAAATGGCAATATTTTTGAGATTGAATTATGAATAAATTTTATACTAATAGGTTTTTTTTGTTGTGAAATTGTGGAATTATTCGTAGAAATTTCCGCAATAATGCCATGCCATTAATATCTGGGAAGTATTAACCGCCAATTTCTACTCAAACTGCATAAATTGGTTTCAAGATACTTGCATTATTATATTCAGTTAAATTCAAATACTCTGTCAAATTCTATGAGCTGCCATTGCTTGGCAACGAAAATTAAAAACCTTTGAACAGTCTCAATTCAGATTCCACATTAATTTTAATAGGTACTTAACTCAGAGTAGGGAGTTCAACTCTCGATGAAGTTTCACTGATTTTTTTTTAATTAATTTTGCAATCTGGAATGTTTCGACATACAAATTCAAAAATTATGGGCCTAAGAACACAAGCCGTGTCATGTTTTTTTATTATTTCAGATATTTGAACGGGACATTTGAATGGCTGTAAAAACGAAACCGTTTGATATTTTTCAATTCTGTTTTCATATTCGTGTTAGGTATAAAAGTAAGTACAATCTTGAAAAATTTCATCAATTTCGAGTGAAATTTTTTTTTCGCTGTAGACATGTAAAAAAAAGTTGTGTTCGATTTTTGAAAAATTTTTTTCACAGTTATCCTTTAAAAATTGTGGTAATTTCGGAAATGAAAATCAATTTGGCAACCGAAAAAAAAAATCACGAACATTGCAGGTTTTCCGCCATTTTGTAATTTTTTTTTCGGAGCTCTACACCATTTCTGAATAAAGCATCCGAAAATACTACGATTTGACAAGCAACCATTACTTCCAGTCTTATACATAACCGACCACACTCAATATAATAACGCTCGAAAATGACATGAAACACCGTGTATCTCCCTTATGCTTCGAAAACGGGAAATATGTCATAGGAAAAAAATGATTCTCCCGATGTTCTCTATACGTCATATGAGTTTGTCCAGTTTATGATGAAACACCCTGTATATTAGACTGATTCAAAAAAATGGATTTTTTTTGTTTTCACGAAACCCCCCCCCTAATTATCTTCAGGGTATCGAAAAAAGACCTCTGTGAAAATATCAGCTCCAAATAATAACATTTAGAGGTCGCTCATCAATTATTTCTATTTTGCCTACTAATAGCAGGGGAAAATTTTCTTTTTTCAATAAAAAATTCCTAGAACACAAACCAATAGACGGATTTCTTTGTGTGATACATTTTCGTGTAGGCAATCAGATACTCTACAAATATGTCCCTTACGATATTTCGATAAAACGGCCGCTTCAAAAGTTATTCGATTCGATGCTAATATTGAGGTATTTTTGAAGAAAAAAATTGTTCAAAAAAATCGACTTTACTTGTTTTCATGCAACCCGCCTTCTAATCATCTTCGGGGCATCGACAAAAGGCGTCTGTGAAAATATTACCTTTGAATATAAATATTTAGAGGTCGCTCATCGATGGTTTCTATTTTCGCTGCTGATGGCAGGGAAAAAAATTCTTTTTTCAATAAAAAATTTTTTGTTCACGAACCAATAGAGGGATTCCACTGTACGATACATTTTGGTGTAGGGAACTAGATACTCTACAAAAACGTTCCATACGATACCTCGATAAAACCAGTCTTTCAAAAGTAATTTGAACTTTTTTTCCAAAATACCTCAATATAAGGTATTAATTTACAGGTATTCTTGAAGAAAAAGTTCGAATAACTTTATAACGAGCGGTTTTATTGAAATATCGTATGAAACATTTTCGTAGAGCATCTAGTTCCCTACACGAAAATGTATCACAGAGTGGAATCCCTCAATTGGTTCGTGAAGAAAAAATTTTTTATTGAAAAAAGAAAATTTTTCCCTGCTATCAACAGCAGAAATAGAAATCATCGCTGAGCGACCTCTAAATATTAATACTCAAAGCTAATATTTTCACAGACGCCTTTTTTTGATACCCTGAAGATAATTAGAAATAGAGTTTCGTGAAAACGAACAGAATCGACTTTTTTGAATAATTTTTTTCTTCAAAATTGCCTCAATAATAGCATCGAATCGAATAACTTTTGAAGGGACCGTTTTATCGAAATTTCGTAAGGGTCATTTTTGTAGAGTATCTGATTGTCTACACGAAAATGTATCACACAATGAAATCCGTCTATTGGTTTCTGCTCTAGGAATTTTTTATTGAAAAAAGAAATTTTTTCCCTGCTATTAGTAGGGAAATTAGAAATAATTGATGAGCGACCTCTAAATATTATTATTTGAAGCTGATATTTTCATAGAGGTCTCTTTTCGATCCCCTGAAGATAATTAGGGGGGGGTTTCGTGAAAACAAAAAATTTCGATTTATTTGAAACAGTCTAATATATATATATATATATATATATATATATATATATATATATATATATATATATATATATACTAGCTGACCCAGCAGACTTCGTACTGCCACAATCGATAAAGTATTAAAAAAGTTCCCTCTTTACCTCTTAAATAAAGAGAATTATTTTGATGTATGAGGAACAATGTACATACATATTTCAATGCAATTGAATTTTTTGTATATTTTGTACTGCTTTGTATTCCACCGAATATATTTCCTTCTTAAAAAAAACCAATGGTTAGAGTTTATTCATCTCTAAGGCGAAACAAAGTTCGCCGGGTCAGCTACCTTATCTAATTACCAATTGCCACAATTGGTCCCACCACCAGATCCCCTACGCTGTTTAGTTTCTGGGATAAGAAATGATTCTAAACACTTCTTGGCCAACATTACACTATAATAGTTAATTATAATATTTATGTTTATTTTTCATTTATCGATTGAAGCAGTACGAAGTATGCCGGGTCAGCTAGTTTTGTAATAAAATTCATAAGTGACTTCACTTTTTGTTTGAATACTTGTGCAATGATGCACAGCAGCCCTTGCCCTGGTTTTTTCCACCGCTGAATATTGTTGCCCTGTTTGGCTCAATAGGGTTCATGTTCAGAAAATCGATGCACAGCTCAATTTTTCAATGAGAATAATTACTGGAACCATCCGATCTACACCTATCCAATGGCTACCAGTGCTATCAAATATAGTTCCTCCCCATATTCGAAGACAGTCTGCAACTTGGAATTCTTGGAATAAATTCAATTCATTTCCGGATACTTTCCTACGTTCCAGAAAATAGAATTCCAAGACTGAAATCTCGTAAACCTATTTGGTCGAATAACTTTCTGAATTCGAACTTCAGCTACAACGAAATCTGGAAATCCGAATGGGATGTATGTTCTTTATCTAATAAAGATCTAATATCTGATCCATCGAATAAAGTTCCTGGTTTTAACCTTCCCGGGAGAATATGGTCCCTTCTTAATCGAATAAGAACAGGTCATGGTCGTACCAATAGCATGCTTTTCAAGTGGAAATCGGTTGATAGTCCTAATTGTGAATGTGGTGAATCAGAGGAAACAGTTGAACACCTAATTAATAATTGTTCGATTTATAAATTCCAAGATGGCATTAGAGCCATACACAATATATCAAACTCATTTTTGCAATGGGTTGAAAATTTCAGATCAATTTGATGAAGTATAAATTGAATTCTCTTGCTGTTCTGTCTTTTTTTTATTTTCGGGGTGGAGTTTGTGTTCGGAAATCCTTCCTCCGAAGAGCCGTTCCGCTAATCGTGATGTCCTTCTATATAGAATATTCAGATACAACAATTTTATTTTATTTTTTTAACGGGGTGACAGTTTTTTTCGGCTGAGGTTTTTTCCCCTGGCTCTATAGTATCGTATGATACTAGTGATAATAGTATCGTATGATACTATAGTATCATACGAAGAATGTTATGGTACCCCGTTCCTTTTTTTTACCTCAGCTTAGGTTCTTTTTGTTTCAACATTTATTGTATTATTTTAGCTCTCTTATTCAAAAGAATATATATATATATATATATATATATATATATATATATATACGTAAGATAAGTAATTGGGTATTCAGAGTAGTAGTACTGTCTTCAATTAACTATTTATTGTTTATATAAGCTTTCGTGAAACATCGTCCACTTCTTCAGATATCTAGAATGAAACACAATATCAAGAATAAAAAGGTAAAAAACTTAATCTATAAATTTCATGTGTAAAAGATCTGTATGAGCATCAAAAATTAATAGGATTTCAAACTTACAACAAATCAAAGTTTTTCAGACGATGTTTCACGAAAGCTTATATAAACAATAAATAGTTAATTGAAGACAGTACTACTACTCTGAATACCCAATTACTTATCTTACGTATCAATACAAACCAGAGATGAACTATTTTCAATATATATATATATAGTAGGATAGCAGCTGGCTTTGATTGTCTCAAGTTCTATGACGGTGAACTTTTCCTTTTCTAGTAGCCATCTCACTCTGTTGGCCAACAGCCCAGCATATGACTTTTTTTCAGGTCTTATTTCATTCCAGGTTTCGGTAAGCAAATTTCTGTATGTGTCATCCGTTCTCTGTTCCAAATCTTTAGCGATATAATGAACACGCATTAGAAGGACATTCTCCTCGTCAGTCCATCGTGTTCTTCCATCCCGCCTTCGAGTCTCTTCAGCGGGCCGTACATGTGTTTCGGTCAAGCTGAGTGCTCCATCAGTTAGAAACTGGGGGGAATTTGGTCTTGCGGTGCCATCTCGGGGGTCTGCGCCGCTAGGTCCACAGTGGCCCCCACCGAGCTCTGCCTCCGGACGGCTCCGAGAGGGGCCAGCTCGCTGCCCCTCACCGCCCTGTCTACCGATTCTTGTATTAATATATATATATATATATATATATATATATATATATATATATATATATATGTGTAGATCAACTGATGTTTGTTCGGGAAGAAGCAGTTGAGTGATTTCTTCCCATTTTGGATTGCAGGTAAATGTAATGAATAAATCAGGACGACCATAATTTCGAACGTATGTCATTGCATTTTGTGCATATTCATGCATATGACGCGGGCTGCCAATATACGTGGCTGGTAAAATTGTCAACGTAGTTCAGATTGATTCAGTCTGATATAAGTGAGGCGCTCTGTTTCAATTTTACAATACATGTCCACACAACACTGCTGCAACAATTGAAGAAATCTCAGCAAATAGTTATCAGCATTTTGACAAACCATTAAACGAAATGAATAATAATTCATCGAGCTAACTTTCTTGGTGGTTTCTTGGCCTAAAATCAAATCATTCAAATTTGTATTAAGAAGACATTTTAAATTTTAAAATAGGTACTCACCATTCAATGGATTTATCCATCATAAACCTCTCCAAAACTACAATAGTAGAGCATCCTATGAACAGTGCTTCATATATTCGTTACAAATCTCCAGTATTGCGACACGTAAGAACAATATCAAGCGTTTCCAAGTTTTCACCAACAATCACAATTGCACTTCGTCTATTGTAGCAACTGTTGCAAATAAGTATCTTTGAAAATTACATTATCATCTTCATCAAAATAAACACTTTTCATTTCCTCCGTTAATGTTATCCAAACTGTTCTTTCTTGTCCTCTCCGGTTCAGACTTTTCTTCACTCTCTTGAAATGTTCTGTTTTCACCAATTCATCATGCTCACTCACGTATTTATCTTCTTCTGAGAGTATATATTTTACCTTGTCTTCCGTTGTAATATAAGATATTGCAACCTCATTTGTCTTTGTATCCCTTGAAGATACTACCAATTTGAAAGTGAATTGGATTCTTTTTGCCATGATAACAAAATATTGTAAGACTATTTTTATCAGATGAAATTGAAACCAAATGTGTTTCTCTGTAAACAAAGTTTTCAATTTTATTCAACATTTCTACAATATCTAGAATCTTACCTGTAAACAAAGAAACGACAATATAAGTTTCTTATACTATTTTAAATTGAACTAAATATCAAACACTTCTTCCAATATCTAAACATAAATTCTTCTCGAACAATACTCGTGACAATCAGCGTCAGAACATTGACATTGACAATGGTTGTCAAACCGGAATCACTCGGAAAACAAAATTATTTAAATCCTTCTTCTTCTTCTGGTGCCTTGTCTGTCTTCAGACGTTGGCTATCATCATAGATACGATATTTTGGAATCCTTCTCTATCGGCTGCTGCGCGAAATAGTTCCTCGGCCGAAAGACCACACCATTGCCTGATATTGCGAAGCCAGGATAGCTTTTTTCGTCCTATCCACCTTTTACCTTCAACTTTTCCTTGTATTATGAGGCGCAACAGCTGGTATTTAGATCCTCTTATTATGTGTCCAAAGTATTCCGTTTTTCTCTTCTTTATGATATTCAGTAGTTGCCGTTCCGTATCCATCATTCTGAGGACATCTTCGTTGGTAGTGTGCGAGACCCACGATATTTTTAGGATCCGGCGATAGCACCAGAGTTCAAACGCTTCTATTTTGTTCATCATTTTGACCTTTAGTGTCCATGTCTCGCAACCATAAAGTAGGACAGACCACACATAACATCTTAAGATTCTTTTACGAAGATGCATTGACAGATTTCTATTACATAGCACTGGTTTCCATGTCATGAATGTTTTCCGTGATATTTCAATCCGTGTTGTTATCTCTTCATCAGAGTCCGCACACGCATTAAGCCAACTGCCCAGATATTTGAAATGGTCTACACGCTCTATCTTCTCCCCACCGACCCAAACCTGCCGTCGACTTACATTTATTTTTCCAACTGCCATCCACTTTGTTTTCGCAGTGTTGATTTTGAGACCTCTCCGACGACTTGCTTCATTCACTAGATTTACCAATGTTTGAAGGTCTTCTATATTCTCTGCCAGAATGGCTGTATCATCAGCGTATCGGATATTGTTGATAGTTTCTCCGCCGAGTCTTACACCTTCTTGTCGTCCATCCAAAGCTTCTCTGAATATTTCTTCCGAGTATAGGTTAAAAAGGCTAGGCGATAGAACACAGCCTTGTCGTACTCCACGTTTAATGGGCAGTTTTTGGGTTTGATTGTCCTCAATTTGGACGGAGGCTACTTGGTTGTAGTATAGGTATTTTAGTATTCTAGTGTCATAGTTGTCTAGTCCTGTTGCTTCTATGTATTTGAAGAGTGGGTCGTGTTTTACTCGATCAAATGCCTTTTCGAAGTCTATGAAGCAGACAAAGACATTTTTTCGGAATTCACAGCTTTTCTGGAGCAGAACGCGCATACAAAATAAAGCCTCTCTGGTCCCCAAACCATATCTAAATCCAAATTGTTTGTCACTCATTCTACTTTCGCATAGTTGGAATATTCGATTTTTTATTATTCGCAAGAAGATCTTGAGCGTGTGACTCATCAGGCTAATGAGTCTGAAATCGCCGCATTTAGTGGGTCTGCTTTTTTTTGGTAGAATTATGAAAAGTGATTCTAGCCAATCGTTTGGTATTTTTCCTTCGCTGTATATCTTATTAAAAAGTGTGGTTAAGCACGTGATACTCTCTTCGTCTAGAAGTTTGAGCAGTTCAGCAGGAATTTGGTCTGGTCCAGGCGCCTTGTTGTTTTTTGCTTGTTGTATTGCTTTCTTGACCTCTGTCTTCAGTATACTGGGGCCTCTGTCTACCTCGTTCTCACATACAGTGTGTGACATGTTTCCTCGGCTGGCATCATTGAAGAGGTCTGTAACGTAACTCTCCCATTCTCTGCATTGTTGTTTGTGATCAAGGAGTTCTCCGTTTGAATTTTTAAGCAGGTGAACATGTTTTGGCTTTCTGATTCTGGAGGTATATTTGAGTTTTTTATGGAGGTTGAAGCTGTCGTGTTTTTTCAGAAGATCCTCTATTTCTACACAGGACTTATCTAGCCATAATTATTTGGCTTGTTTAATTTTCTTTTTGATGGTTTTATTGGTATCGTTATATCTGACAGTGTCTTTATTTTTATATTTCCGCCGCGCTTCCATCAGGTTCAGAATTTCTTGTGTCATCCATTCATTCTTTGCTAGTCTCTTAGAAGATTTTAAGGAATCCTTCGTTACTTCTATGATCGGCCTTTGTATATCATGCCAATATTCATCGATGGTTCTGTTTTCATTTGGTGTTTCCTTTATTTTGTGTATTTCAGTGTTTATTTGTTGAGATATCCGTTCACGTACTTCTGAGCTTCTGAGGGGATCGAGGCATATTTAAATCCAAGTGAATAGAAATCTTGAACAACATTCTAGGTTGCAACCTTCTTGCTGCATTTTTGAAAACCCTGTATGTAACTTGTGGAAATATCTACAAAAGACTAAACACCTTTATAATAAGAACGAAACCAAAGATTATAGAGTATAAAGATAGGAAACGACCCTATATCTCCAGTACTAAAAACCGACAACGATTTTCGATTAAGTCAACACACGACAGACTAGATGGCGCTGAAACCATGTTAACTAAATTTGTCGATACAGATTTCTGCATTCTACGAAGAGTGCGAAATTTGAATGAAATCATACGTATTAAATTGAATTTCGACTTTGTCAGGCCCAGAATATAACATCCTGAGCGACAAAACAAAAACCAATGCTCTTTCTTGTTCTGCTCAGGATTTTATTTTTCACTCGGACTTCAACTCAATTCATATTAATAAAACACGCCGTTAAATTTTTTATATTTTTATTTGAGATAAATACACTTCAAGAATATCGTACAGCAGTATCAGAACCATTTAAAATAAACTACCAATTCAAGAATAGTTATTTATGATACAAGTGCAGAAAGCATTGATATTCTTACACGAGTTCGAGCCACGAAGTGGCGAGTTTTTGAAAGAACGGTATTGACACATAATTAGAGAAAAACACAGAATAATCAGAACAACAATTATAGAGGTGTTCAGGATGTTATCCGATCCCATTCAACGACATTCCTGCATCGCATACAGGATCAGGAATGAAAGCTTGGAATAGGAATAATTTCATTTCAGTATTTCTTTATGAAACAATATTTAAATTGAATAATGAATGAACAAAGAAGACATCAAAAAATAATAATGCGATGCATAATGGCATAAGAGGCACATCTTTCGCAATTTGTCATCATAACTTCGATTTCTCTTCTTCATGTACCAAGCTCTCAATTCATTTGAGAAAAGAGCATGTGCCTCCTCAGACAGATAACTTTTTGATTCTCTAATCAATTTACTTATTGCTAATTTATTACTGGATATGAGAGGTTGACCTTTGGAGGAGTGACGGATCACTATTAAGTTGATAGTAGCCTTCATCCTCTTGATTTTCTTTGTGATAGGGGACTCTTATATAGATGATTTTTCCTCTTTTTTCAGTTTCACTCAAAGAAATAGCTGAAAAAGAGGAATATCAGGTCATTCAATAATTTGAATGAAAATTATCTCGAATTCACATTAACAAGCTAGAATGTATTCATGAAAATGGTTAAGTTTCAAAACTTATTGTGAATGAAGTCAGTGAGACATTTAAGAAACATTTAAAGATAAAACTATGAGGTTAATGGAAAGACTTACAATTTATTATTTGAGCATTCACTAGGATTTGCCGCCATATTACAACTCTCAATTGGTGGTGCAACATCTGTTTCGGAAGCTCCCGATGTTGGAATTTCTGTAAAAGGAGAAGCTTTAATGAACGAATTCAATGTCAGACATATGTGTTTTTTATTCATTATATTAATATTTGGTTAAACTCACCGACAGGGGAGTAACACAATGGGAGCTAGCAGCACAAAATCGACAAGAGTGGAGAAGAATAGTAAATGCGGCCAAGACTCACCTTGAGTTGTAGAGCCATTGATGATGATGATGATGACAGAATTTATTGCAGCACTTTCAGAAATTGATTCATTTTCTTTCGAATAAGGCCTCTTCTGGAATGGAATGCTTCCTGGATGCAGCAATTTTCGAGGGTAATTGTACCTGGAGAAAAATGCTCACTGCATACCGTGTAAAATTTATTGAGATCGATATCGTCTCGCCCTGAAAATTCTACCCATTTCTGAGCACTGAAAATAAAAGGAATGAATAACACAGTTACAGGAGTCGTGCTTCATTACTTACATTTCCATTTTCTTTGGTAATGAAACAGTTCTTCACCATACAACACGATCCAGAACCCATCTTGAAATCGAAGAATAATAAATAATAATATAAGTAAAAACCGAAAAAACACACGACAGCCAAAACCAAGCAAACTTCGAAACTAGTCAATCTGTCAATCAACAAGCGAGGAATGTCCGATTGGCGGAATGACGCCTTGCCAGTCACGAAGCTAGCACGTGATCGATCACGTGCTAAATTTTAGTCAACACAAGACTCTTCAGATGGCGCTGAAAACTGTAGTCGCTTCGTTTCCTATCTTTATACTCTATAATCTTTGAACGAAACATTGTCGTTGAGATGAAAATTTCGATTATTCTTATCTGTAAATATGCAACAGATGAACGTAGACAGAATATTTCGTTGATGATTGCGGGATTTCGGTGATCATTCCGTGATTTCGGTGATGATTTCGGAATTTCGGGCTGCAAAAGTTCAAAAGTACATTGTGGTTACCCCCTCGTTTCAGTGCCTTCTATTTTTCAATATTGTAGACAATTTCAAAAATATATATTATAATATACTTCCGAGTTTATGTATCGAAGATTTCGAAAAAAACATTCTTTTTTAACTGACGAGGTCATAGAACTTGAATTTCCACAATTGCCAGTTGTCAATTTTATTCAGAAAACATTGGTTATACTTATATTATTGTATACAGACCCGAAACTTTTTGTTTCTAATATGATTTCTCTACTTAATCAGAGAATGAACAGTATGTATTTGAAAAAAGAGAGCATAACATGTATATTAGTTGTTTTCTATTTCTTTCAATTTAGGAGACGTAGTACTAAATTATCGAAATATATACACTGTGTCCCAAATTGGGTGAGACTGTATTGTATCTCGGCTATTATTGAAGATAGAGACATGCGGTTTTCGCATTTTTTTGTGAAACTTTTAAATTCACAAACAGAAATATTCCAACTACTTTTGTTTCTGAAATACAGGGTGAAAACGAAAAATTTTCACTTTTGGAGATTATTGTATTTCCCGAGCCCTGTATAAGATAGAAAAAAATGAAAACTGCTTTTAATAGATATTTTCACGTAGAAGTCATTGGCGTAGTTGAACAAAATTTTCAGAGCACTGTTTTTGAAATTGAGCAGAAACTTTTTAATTTCCAAATGGAACAGCCTGTGTATTTTCAACGACAAATTTTCGCAATAATTTTTCTGAATACATTGATGTATCACAACCTTTCTTTTAAAAATCAGAAAAATCCATGAAAAAAACAAACATTTTTTTTTCAATAGTGAGTCATGAATTCTTCCACAGATGCATAAAGATTGAACATGCATAAAATTTTCAATATTAATATTAAAATATGTTTCGTTTTCAACATTTTCAAGTTCATGTTGAAGAGTGATATTTTAAGTTTATGTCGAGTTATGTTTAAATATAATAAAATGACTAGGTTTAAGTTACATGGCGTTTTAAAATAGTAATAATTAAATTAATGTGTGAAAGAATTCATGGCCTACTATTGAAAAAACAAACATAATATGAATTCTTCTGATTTTTGAAGCTTAACTTCATTGAAGGTTAGATTGTGATACATCAATGTATTCAGAAATTAATTGCAAAAATTTCCCATACAGGGCCCGAGAAATAATAACATCTCCGAAAAATGCTCATTTTCGTTTTTGCCCTGTGTTTCAGAAACTAAGGTAGTTGGCATATTTTTGTTTGTTGATTTAAAAGTTTTACAAAAAAGTGAAAACCGCATGTCTCTATCTTAATTACAGCTGAGATAGAGTGCAGTCTCACCCAATTTGGGACACAGTGTACATGTGCAATGTGCCTCGTACATCTGAGACTTACGGCATCTAAAGTGTAGATAAATCTAACATCCGAGAAACCGACATGCCAAACTACAAACTAGAAAGAAAACTCAAGTTACAGACCAATCTGGCCAGGGCCATGTTAACCGTCAATGTTTTAATTCCAATTAATAAGTTTGAAAAGAAGTACACTAGATATACATAAAGAAATATTCATTCCCGTCGATTCCTAATCAATGTATGTTGAAAATGAATCATGTATGGAGGATCTTTACTACACTATTCCTCAAGTAAATGGTCAATACCTCCCGATATACCGAACCGTTTAAAAATGATTTCATTTTTCTAGTAATAATAATAATCTTGATAAATGTCAGCCCAAAACTTCATGACTTTATTCTGGCAAAAAACAGAGTTTTCAAAAGGCAAATTTTCATTAATCTAGTCCAAGGGTCGGCAACCTTTAGAGTCGGAATGGATAGAATTTTTTTTATAAAAAAATCCATTTATTCAGAGAAAAAAGATTTATTCATTCATTTATAGAAAGTGTGTTTTCATTTTACCGTAGACAACAAGTTGAAAATTAATTGAACTATATCATACATTCGAGCGAAAAAGTTTAATGGGAGCATTGGCTCTGCATAGTTTTAGACAGTTCGTTCAAGTCTGGTTTTTATAACTCGTTGTTTTGAGTTTCAAACATTACTCTAAATTTTCATTTGATAGTTGGCTTCTTGCCTTACTTTTAATTATATTCATGCAAGAGAACGCTTGCTCGCACGAATATGTCGATCCAAAGATAGTCAGATTTCCAAATGCCAACTTCTTCAACTCACTGTAGCAGTGAGGTAGACTATTCCAAGTGTCTCTCTACTTGTTGCATTTCTTTCAAAGCTGTCCATTTTTGTTGCGACATGTATAAACTTTTCTGAACCACCAACGCTTCCAAGTCACTCTTCAAATCTTTAATTTTTTCACTCCACAAAGCTTTATATTTCAGATCGATCAATTGCATTTCTAAAGATCCAGAATCAACTCCAAATGGATCAATATGGATTTCGTTAGTATTTGTGTTGAGAGGATTCACTATAAAAGCTAAAGTGATTCTGTTGTTCTTGAATTGTTAAAATCTGTCAGCAAACTCATTTTTAATTTTTTTATAATCTTGCTGAAGTAACTCGTGTCAACAGTTGCACTAGTTTCATTGCGATGTTCTTTTAGAAATTGAAAATGTAGCAATTTATCGCTCTGAATATCTTCAGCAAAAATAATTAATTATTCTTCGAAGCAAACCCATTCTTCTACCAAAAAATAGACTGGATTTCCCTTTCGTTGTAGTTTCAGATTTAGCTCATAAAACCATAAAGTAAAGTTTCTGCAGCCATTTATCGTTTTCTAATTCAGGGTGATTAATGCCTTTTTCATTAAGGAATGTTTTGATTTCATTCAACCACAAGGCAAAACGTTTCAACACCTAACCTTTAGAAAACCATCGCCCTTTATTGTGAAGAAGGAGGTCGGAATACTGAGTCTCTATTTCAATTAAAAAGTCTTTAAACTGACGATAGTAGAGTGCTTTTGACAAGATGCTGTTTACAATTTTGACCACCAAATCCATGACCTCAACTATTTCGGCCGGAAATATTTAGGCACAAAGCGCTTCTCGGTGTATAATACAGTGAAATGTAAAAATGTTGTGGTTTATTTTGCTCTGCAGAATTGTTATTGCCCCTTTATTTTTTCCTGTCATACTTCTGGCTACATCAGTTGCTATTGAAACGATTTTATTTAAATCGATCTTATTTTTTTCGAGGCATTTTTGTACAACATCCGCTATGTCTTCGCCTCTAGTTTGCCCCGAGAGCGGTAGCAATGTAAGAAGTTTTTCTTTTGGAGCTTGGGAAGACATATATCTCATCAAATAGGCAACTTGTGCCGTGTCTTTTATGTCGCAAGCCTGTTGAATGTCTTCTTCCTTCAAATGTGTTACATTTGAAGACATTTTAGTTATTCTGTCTTGTACTGTTTGAGCAGATAGAGGCAAATCTTTGATTTTTTCAATATTTCTGGTTGGTTTTTGAAATCACGAAAGAGTTCTCCGGATGCACGTAAGAAGCAGTCTATATGAAGAGCCTCACCTTCAAGTCTAAAGAGCCGCAGGTTGCCGACCCCTGATCTAGTCCCACAGTCTGTTCAACCACAAGAACGAGGTAAACCAAAATTGTATGGTTTGCGTATAGATAGCTCTCTTATAGGTCAAACGGTCAGAAATCCTATCCGTTCGTCATCTTAAACAGACTGCCAGGATCGTACTCGCGACGGAATGTGGATAGTATTGAAAAGTAATAATAGAATCATTTGAATCCGCAAGTATCAGTTTTAAATTTCTAGTTCTAGCTGGAATCTCGTCAAAAATCTAAATATTTTACGTAAAGGTTTTGTGTGTATTTCATTCAGAGAATAGTATCGAGTTGAAACTGTAGGAATGTGTGAATTATCCTAGATTCGACTCTGGACGGACAACCCGTAACCCCTTCTTGTTATGCGCCGAATTGTTTACCTTGCTATTTCTTACATTTGAACAGATTATAGTGGTATTATCCACACCAAATGTTGCATGAGCGTTCATTTCAATCGATCCGATCGCAAATATAAGATCTTGATGAAACCACCTGCGGATTTTGCCCATTTAACAACTTCACCGGCACATTCAGAACATAAATCTCTTAAAGTTCTGCACTATATCTTTCCATTGGAAATTAACTTTTAAATTAATAACTCTAACATAATCCTTTGAGATCATTTTGAGGGACAACTCGTTCTCCATAGAAACGAGCGCGCCAAAACTTCATTTAATTACAGGATGAAAACGGCAAAATATTCCGTTTTTATTTATTATAACTCTTTATCTACAATAAAATCATCATAGAATGCTTTGAATATAGTATTTACGTTGCAAAACAATTTGAAAAGTTGATATCAACTACAAAAACCCAAATTGGAGATAAACAATGGATCACACGTACTCGCCTTTTAATTGCCTATTATACATAAGACAATATTTTCATTTTTTTTCCAAAGGTAGGCCTGTCGACTTGGCCAAAGGAACTCTTGCAAAAGTTAGTTATCATTCAATTATTATACTCTGATGAGCTTAATTAAAATCGTTTGTTCCAAGATTAAACGACCGACGTTGGACGAACACGCTACGGTGAACGTGATACTATTTTTTGCTCCATTCGTTCGTAGAATTTATTCCAGATAGGTGTTAGATTGTTGTTACTTACAATTAAGGGAATTTTCATTTTCATTTGGTCAACGGCACAACAAATTAAAACTTTTGAAGTTGCAGGAACGGATTGCAGGTGTGGCTAATGTGGATTTGTCAGGCTCTGGAGGGTGAAATTTTAGTGGATATTATAATTCTATGAAAATCTATCATATTTTTCATTATGATGCGAAGAAGGAACTAGAATGATAACGGATTGGAATATAAAACAATGGTGCGTGAAACGATTCCTAACTTGGTGTACCTTAGTTGAAGAAGTTAGAATTTTTTTGAAATCATGATATGTATTTCAGAATAGGGGTACTGATTCGTTAGCTGTGTAATTTTCACTTGTATATCTACACGTTATATAACGTGAAGCAATGTACAGGGTGTCCCAAATTCTATGCTCACTGAGAGCATGCATTTCAAGAACTATAACACTTCAAGGACACCCGATTCAAAATAGGTTATAATAAGATCTGAAGATTCTGAAAAATGACTGACTCAAATATATGAAATATTTAATGTATCAACAATCTATATCTCTGGAATGATAATAAACTACTATGATCCGTTATGAGTATCATACACATAAACCATAAAAATTACTGAAAATACTTTTTGAAATTTTTCGAATATCTCGAAGATATCAATCAATCAATAATAAATAAAGATATAGATAGAGAACGAATCAAGATATCTGTAATTTACTTTCTTATATCTTATTACTTCGAAAAAAGCTATCGAGAGTCCTTCAAGATTTTTTCTTCAAGTCTTATAGTTCTTGAGATGCTTTCGGTCAGCTTCGAATTCATTACACCCTAGTCTCTAGTTGATGTTCACCAATTCCTTTTCGAAGGTTTCCAATTGAGGTAAAACTGGCCCACAATCTGAGGTTGAATTTCAATTTTCGATTGACACGTAAATACACGTAAATAATTTAAAGAATCTACCTACTGCAGTTCTGCAATGCTTCAGATTGTTGCATCGTCGGTTGGTAAAATTGTTTTTTCCTAACGTTTCAGGCGTTTCCACTAATAATCAGCTTTTTATTGTCATCGGTTCTAGAACGCATAGTGCCTGTCTGAGTTTTTGATAAATCACTATATTCAATCTCCTCGTGTAAGTAACAATTAGTACCAGGAGAACCTTAGATTTTTCTTTCTATATTAAGGGCGGGTTTCATAAAACTTTAATTACACGATTAAACGCTTAACAATCGGTTAGTAACGGTGTTCTATGATCAATAGTTAGTTTGATTTTGCCATTAAGGATTCAACGGTACCATTAAATATTCCGCGATTAACGCGTCTTAACTGAGAATTAAGAGCGAAATGCGTTTCACAAAGCATTTTTGACATCTGATTAACTGAAAAACCGCGTCTGTGTTCATGATCAAATTAATTGAAGGAATTCGAGCAATTAAACTAATTTACTGTAAAGCGAAATCATGTTGAGTGACATAAGTTCATCTTCCGAAGAGTTTGATGAAGAATCTGATGATGCATATCGTAGATATCGAACAATAAGGCATAAATATGTCCTCAGTCAATTGGATGTAATGGAGTTTGATAAGATTCCGGAATTAAACATACCATAGGAAGAAGATCCCCAAATTGTTCCTGGAAACCAAAATACTGCAGTACTAAATGCTGTGATATCGGATATTTTTGAAAGTTGAGTCTTGAGTTAGGTTTAACTGCAATCGAATGACTGTGTATGCACTTTCAGGTAACATGTCAAGAATAGGAGTTGAAAGATATGGTTTACAAGCGTACCCACTGTCGTCCAAAAGATATCCTGTTCCATATAAGCCCTGCTCCAATTCGTCGTGGACAGAACCTTGCCAACGAGCTATAATGTGCATTATTCTCAAATTAGCATCACATACTACCTGCAGGTTGATGGAGAAGTAGCATTTGGGATTTCTGAATATCTCTACATTTATTCCTTCTGGAGAAAATATTCAGATATGCGTGCAATCTATGGCAACCTGCTGCTACCTCCACCCTCTTTTGCCTGGTAGTTGGCATGGATATATATCGTGGTTTCAATTTGGCAATTTCTACCGATAATCGTCAATTGAAATCCTCCCGTAGCAAAAAATCTCAATGCAACCAAGATTTGTGTTAAGCTCGAGCAAAGACCCCTATTTTGTAATATTTCGTGGACCATTTACTTCAACTTTTTTTTAAATTCATGTTCATTGTAACTGTGTTCTTTGTCTACGATATGCATTATCAGATTCTTCATAAAATGTTAATTCCAAAATATTTCTCAAATTTGTTTTAATTAGGGCAAATATTTGTCCCCTCATTGTGTTCTCTATTAAAACTTCAACTTACCTTTTAATTTTATTGATTTTGTTTTGACAATATGTGAATATTAATGATGAGTTTGGTGGGGTAATAACATATCAAAACAAATTTCAGGGAAAAAACTTTATTCAAAGATTAAAAAGATTGTTGCAATTTTCTTAATTGCAGTCTCAAAATTTGCCCTTCAATTTTGGCATTTGCTAATTTTTGTAAATAATAGCGGTCTTTAGGACTCATTTTTTGTTTTTTTCTAACTCGTCTGAGTGGCTTTTTTTGGGGAATTCTACTTTTCAATGGGAGGGAAGAGGAACTTGCTTCAGGATGAGGATTTATCACTTCTTGAGGTGGAATGGGGTTGACCTCTTGAATTGGAATGGAGTTGACTTCTTGGAGTGGAATGGGGTTGACTTCTTGGATTGGAGGTGAGGGACTAACGTTAGGATTTGCTGGAAAGAAATTCACATTAGTGTTCGACAAAAAATAAATATCTTGGATTTCAACAAATACAGGCCTTTTAATCGTACTTTATCAAGCTGGAATATTAAGTAACAGTTAGGATCTTTTTGAAACAAAGATAAATTCAGAATGGTTATCATCGTAATTAAAACCACCTTCAATTTAAAAGCTCACGAATCTTTCATCATGAGGACTGGAGAAATGAAATCAGATTCTGTCTCTGAGAGACAGGACGGTTAGGGCCTCATTAATCTAGTAAATCAAATCGAATGAATACAAGGGATTTGAAATGATCTATTAACTATATTTTATCACTGAACCTAAGAATTGTAGATTATTTCTACATTACCAGAAGAACAGTCAATGACATTAAAAGAGTCTTCCGGGCTTATAGGCTGTGGTCTATTAGGAATTATTTCAACTATATTTAGAAAAATAATTGCATCGGACAGTTGGTATATATTTTCTTTCTAATTTATTCTTGAAAAAGTGTTTTTTTATAGACTTGAGATAATCTAATCAGACCTCAACTAATAATCCTCAGCTCATTCATATGGGATTTTGGAAATTTTACGAGCTCACCAAAATAAACATTTGCATCATCAAATGGATTATCCAATGGTCTTATATTATCACCCAAAAGTGATAACACCCTACAATCCGCCTCCGTCAGGGTTGAACTGAATGTGCCACCACCTGTCCGGTACATTTCTTTCTGCAATATCAACAATGTCTTAAATAAAATAATGAATAAGAATAGCTGAAACATATTAAATATTGTTCATTCTGTACAATTCGAATTGCCTTGAAGTATAAAAAATTATACAAATCATACTTTCTCCTCTCTGGCTCTCTCTTTCAGTTCTTCTATCCTTTTTTTCTCTCCTTCTTCAGGAGTCTCAAACGCAGCACTTAAAATTTCCATATATTTTTCCCTCTGTGAAAAAAGGTGTTCAGAATAAAGATGAAGTTAAATAATCGCATACCCACATTTTCAGCAGCCACTTCTTTCTTGGCCTTCCTCTTAATATTTTCGTAGAAAATTTTCAGTTGTTGCATGGTTCGGAAGACCGTTGAAACTGAATTATAACTTCTGGTTATATCCATCCAAGCTTCCCTCTTGGCCTCCAAGCTGAATCGGTTGCTTATTTTACATTCTATTATATCTTTTTTTCTGAAACAGATGGGGAAACTAGGAATTTCTAAAGGAATATTTCTAGGAGATCATAGGTCGTCACAGGATATGCTCAGGAGGTTTGGATTTCAAAGCGGAACAAATATTAGATATTCTCGGTAACACAAAAATAAATTATACTCACGTTTCTAGAATTGACAAAAATATACTTTTGTCCTCTGAGGTGTAGTTTCTTCCTCTCTTTCTTTGGTGCTCCATTTTCACTTTGAAGAATTATTGATTTGAAATAAAGTATATATGACACTTCGAACCTCAACACGGAAATGATTAACCTAATTCTAAATTTCTTCCGCCTTCTGTGTTCATTATTAATGGCGTGATTAACTCGAATGGGTTCACCGCTGGATTCTTAGGAGAATGCAACGTTGCCAGAATGTTTTCCTCCGTTAACTAATGGTGCTGTTAAATTGAGAAATCAAGTTTTATGAAACCCGAATGTTGTTAATCGATTTGTTAAATTTGACAGCGCAATTTGCTAATCATGTAATTGACGTATCTTTATGAAACCCGCCCTAAGAGTCGGTTTCGCACTTTGAATGCACCGTTGAATTAATTGGAGCCACCTCGATTCGTTGACATTTCGAAACGAGGGATTCGATTGGTTCGAATTGACGTAAGGATATTTGATCGCACAATCAAAGTTTTGTGAAACCCACCTTAAGGGCGGGTTTCATAAAACTTTAATTACACGATGAAACGCTTAATAATCGGTTAGTAACGGTGTTCTATGATCAATAGTTAGTTTAATTTTGCCATTAAGGATTCAACGGTGCCTTTAAATATCCCGCGATTAACGCGTCTTAACTGAGAATTAAGAGCGAAATGCGTTTCACAAAGCATTTTTGACATCTGATTAACTGAAAAACCGCGTCTGTGTCTGTGTCAAATTAATTGAAGGAATTCGAGCAATTAAACTAATTTACTGTAAAGCGAAATCATGTTGAGTGACATAAGTTCATCTTCCGAAGAGTTTGATGAAGAATCTGATGATGCATATCGTAGATATCGAACAATAAGGCATAATTATATCCTCAGTCAATTGGATGTAATGGAGTTTGATGAGATTCCGGAATTAAATATACCATAGGAAGAAGATCCCCAAATTGTTCCTGGAAACCAAAATACTGCAGTACTAAATGCTGTGATATCGGATATTTTTGAAAGTTGAGTCTTGAGTTAGGTTTAACTGCAATCGAATGACTGTGTATGCACTTTCAGGTAACATGTCAAGAATAGGAGTTGAAAGATATGGTTTACAAGCGTACCCACTGTCGTCCAAAAGATATCCTGTTCCATATAAGCCCTGCTCCAATTCGTCGTGGACAGAACCTTGCCAACGAGCTATAATGTGCATTATTCTCAAATTAGCATCACATACCACACCTGCAGGTTGATGGAGAAGTAGCATTTGGGATTTCTGAATATCTCTACATTTATTCCTTCTGGAGAAAATATTCAGATATGCGTGCAATCTATGGCAACCTGCTGCTACCTCCACCCTCTTTTGCCTGGTAGTTGGCATGGATATATATCGTGGTTTCAATTTGGCAATTTCTACCGATAATCGTCAATTGAAATCCTCCCGTAGCAAAAAATCTCAATGCAACCAAGATTTGTGTTAAGCTCGAGCAAAGACCCCTATTTTGTAATATTTCGTGGACCATTTACTTCAACTTTTTTTTAAATTCATGTTCATTGTAACTGTGTTCTTTGTCTACGATATGCATTATCAGATTCTTCATAAAATGTTAATTCCAAAATATTTCTCAAATTTGTTTTAATTAGGGCAAATATTTGTCCCCTCATTGTGTTCTCTATTAAAACTTCAACTTACCTTTTAATTTTATTGATTTTGTTTTGACAATATGTGAATATTAATGATGAGATTGGTGGGGTAATAACATATCAAAACAAATTTCAGGGAAAAAACTTTATTCAAAGATTAAAAAGATTGTTGCAATTTTCTTAATTGCAGTCTCAAAATTTGCCCTTCAATTTTGGCATTTGCTAATTTTTGTAAATAATAGCGGTCTTTAGGACTCATTTTTTGTTTTTTTCTAACTCGTCTGAGTGGCTTTTTTTGGGGAATTCTACTTTTCAATGGGAGGGAAGAGGAACTTGCTTCAGGATGAGGATTTATCACTTCTTGAGGTGGAATGGGGTTGACCTCTTGAATTGGAATGGAGTTGACTTCTTGGAGTGGAATGGGGTTGACTTCTTGGATTGGAGGTGAGGGACTAACGTTAGGATTTGCTGGAAAGAAATTCACATTAGTGTTCGACAAAAAATAAATATCTTGGATTTCAACAAATACAGGCCTTTTAATCGTACTTTATCAAGCTGGAATATTAAGTAACAGTTAGGATCTTTTTGAAACAAAGATAAATTCAGAATGGTTATCATCGTAATTAAAACCACCTTCAATTTAAAAGCTCACGAATCTTTCATCATGAGGACTGGAGAAATGAAATCAGATTCTGTCTCTGAGAGACAGGACGGTTAGGGCCTCATTAATCTAGTAAATCAAATCGAATGAATACAAGGGATTTGAAATGATCTATTAACTATATTTTATCACTGAACCTAAGAATTGTAGATTATTTCTACATTACCAGAAGAACAGTCAATGACATTAAAAGAGTCTTCCGGGCTTATAGGCTGTGGTCTATTAGGAATTATTTCAACTATATTTAGAAAAATAATTGCATCGGACAGTTGGTATATATTTTCTTTCTAATTTATTCTTGAAAAAGTGTTTTTTTATAGACTTGAGATAATCTAATCAGACCTCAACTAATAATCCTCAGCTCATTCATATGGGATTTTGGAAATTTTACGAGCTCACCAAAATAAACATTTGCATCATCAAATGGATTATCCAATGGTCTTATATTATCACCCAAAAGTGATAACACCCTACAATCCGCCTCCGTCAGGGTTGAACTGAATGTGCCACCACCTGTCCGGTACATTTCTTTCTGCAATATCAACAATGTCTTAAATAAAATAATGAATAAGAATAGCTGAAACATATTAAATATTGTTCATTCTGTACAATTCGAATTGCCTTGAAGTATAAAAAATTATACAAATCATACTTTCTCCTCTCTGGCTCTCTCTTTCAGTTCTTCTATCCTTTTTTTCTCTCCTTCTTCAGGAGTCTCAAACGCAGCACTTAAAATTTCCATATATTTTTCCCTCTGTGAAAAAAGGTGTTCAGAATAAAGATGAAGTTAAATAATCGCATACCCACATTTTCAGCAGCCACTTCTTTCTTGGCCTTCCTCTTAATATTTTCGTAGAAAATTTTCAGTTGTTGCATGGTTCGGAAGACCGTTGAAACTGAATTATAACTTCTGGTTATATCCATCCAAGCTTCCCTCTTGGCCTCCAAGCTGAATCGGTTGCTTATTTTACATTCTATTATATCTTTTTTTCTGAAACAGATGGGGAAACTAGGAATTTCTAAAGGAATATTTCTAGGAGATCATAGGTCGTCACAGGATATGCTCAGGAGGTTTGGATTTCAAAGCGGAACAAATATTAGATATTCTCGGTAACACAAAAATAAATTATACTCACGTTTCTAGAATTGACAAAAATATACTTTTGTCCTCTGAGGTGTAGTTTCTTCCTCTCTTTCTTTGGTGCTCCATTTTCACTTTGAAGAATTATTGATTTGAAATAAAGTATATATGACACTTCGAACCTCAACACGGAAATGATTAACCTAATTCTAAATTTCTTCCGCCTTCTGTGTTCATTATTAATGGCGTGATTAACTCGAATGGGTTCACCGCTGGATTCTTAGGAGAATGCAACGTTGCCAGAATGTTTTCCTCCGTTAACTAATGGTGCTGTTAAATTGAGAAATCAAGTTTTATGAAACCCGAATGTTGTTAATCGATTTGTTAAATTTGACAGCGCAATTTGCTAATCATGTAATTGACGTATCTTTATGAAACCCGCCCTAAGAGTCGGTTTCGCACTTTGAATGCACCGTTGAATTAATTGGAGCCACCTCGATTCGTTGACATTTCGAAACGAGGGATTCGATTGGTTCGAATTGACGTAAGGATATTTGATCGCACAATCAAAGTTTTGTGAAACCCACCTTAAGGGCGGGTTTCATAAAACTTTAATTACACGATGAAACGCTTAATAATCGGTTAGTAACGGTGTTCTATGATCAATAGTTAGTTTAATTTTGCCATTAAGGATTCAACGGTGCCTTTAAATATCCCGCGATTAACGCGTCTTAACTGAGAATTAAGAGCGAAATGCGTTTCACAAAGCATTTTTGACATCTGATTAACTGAAAAACCGCGTCTGTGTCTGTGTCAAATTAATTGAAGGAATTCGAGCAATTAAACTAATTTACTGTAAAGCGAAATCATGTTGAGTGACATAAGTTCATCTTCCGAAGAGTTTGATGAAGAATCTGATGATGCATATCGTAGATATCGAACAATAAGGCATAATTATATCCTCAGTCAATTGGATGTAATGGAGTTTGATGAGATTCCGGAATTAAATATACCATAGGAAGAAGATCCCCAAATTGTTCCTGGAAACCAAAATACTGCAGTACGAAATGCTGTGATATCGGATATTTTTGAAAGTTGAGTCTTGAGTTAGGTTTAACTGCAATCGAATGACTGTGTATGCACTTTCAGGTAACATGTCAAGAATAGGAGTTGAAAGATATGGTTTACAAGCGTACCCACTGTCGTCCAAAAGATATCCTGTTCCATATAAGCCCTGCTCCAATTCGTCGTGGACAGAACCTTGCCAACGAGCTATAATGTGCATTATTCTCAAATTAGCATCACATACCACACCTGCAGGTTGATGGAGAAGTAGCATTTGGGATTTCTGAATATCTCTACATTTATTCCTTCTGGAGAAAATATTCAGATATGCGTGCAATCTATGGCAACCTGCTGCTACCTCCACCCTCTTTTGCCTGGTAGTTGGCATGGATATATATCGTGGTTTCAATTTGGCAATTTCTACCGATAATCGTCAATTGAAATCCTCCCGTAGCAAAAAATCTCAATGCAACCAAGATTTGTGGTAAGCTCGAGTAAAGACCCCTATTTTGTAATATTTCGTGGACCATTTACTTCAACTTTTTTTTAAATTCATGTTCATTGTAACTGTGTTCTGTGTCTACGATATGCATTATCAGATTCTTCATAAAATGTTAATTCCAAAATATTTCTCAAATTTGTTTTAATTAGGGCAAATATTTGACCCCTTATTGTGTTTTCTATTAAAACTTCAACTTACCTTTTAATTTTATTGATTTTTTTTTGACAATATGTAAATATTAATGATGAGATTGGTGGGGTAATAACATATCAAAACAAATTTCAGGGAAAAAACTTTATTCAAAGATTAAAAAGATTGTTGCAATTTTCTTAATTGCAGTCTCAAAATCTGCCCTTCAATTTTGGCATTTGCTAATTTTTGTAAATAATAGCGGTCTTTAGGACTCATTTTCTGTTTTTTTCTAACTCGTCTGAGTGGCTTTTTTTGGGGAATTCTACTTTTCAATGGGAGGGAAGAGGAACTTGCTTCAGGATGAGGATTTATCACTTCTTGAGGTGGAATGGGGTTGACCTCTTGAATTGGAATGGAGTTGACTTCTTGGAGTGGAATGGGATTGACTTCTTGGATTGGAGGTGAGGGACCAACGTTAGGATTTGCTGGAAAGAAATTCACATTAGTGTTCGACAAAAAATAAATATCTTGGATTTCAACAAATACAGGCCTTTTAATCGTACTTTATCAAGCTGGAATATTAAGTAACAGGATCTTTTTGAAACAAAGATAAATTCAGAATGGTTATCATCGTAATTAAAACCACCTCCAATTTAAAAGCTCACGAATCTTTCATCATGAGGACTGGAGAAATGAAATCAGATTCTGTCTCTGAGAGACAGGACGGTTAGGGCCTCATTAATCTAGTAAATCAAATCGAATGAATACAAGGGATTTGAAATGATCTATTAACTATATTTTATCACTGAACCTAAGAATTGTAGATTATTTCTACATTACCAGAAGAATAGTCTATGATATTGAAAGAGTCTTCCAGGCTTATAGGCTGTGGTCTATTAGGAATTATTTCAACTATATTTAGAAAAATAATTGCATCGGACAGTTGGTATATATTTTCTTTCTAATTTATTCTTGAAAAAGTGTTTTTTTATAGACTTGAGATAATCTAATCAGACAGACCTCAACTAATAATCCCCAGCTCATTCATATGCTCACCAAAATAAACATTTGCGTCATCAAATGGATTATCTAATGGTCTTATATTATCACCCAAAAGTGATAACACCCTACAATCCGCCTCCGTCAGGGTTGAACTGAATGTGCCACCACCTGTCCGGTACATTTCTTTCCGCAATATCACCAATGTCTTAAATAAAATAATGAATAAGAATAGCTGAAACATAATAAATATTGTTCATTCTGTACAATTCAAATTGCCTTGAAGTATAAAAAATTATACAAATCATACTTTCTACTCTCTGGCTCTCTTTTTCAGTTCTTCTATCCTTTTTTTCTCTCCTTCTTCAGGAGTCTCAAACGCAGCACTTAAAATTTCCATATATTTTTCCCTCTGTTGAAAAAGGTGTTCAGAATAAAGATGAAATTAAATAATCGCATACCCTCATTTTCGGCAGCCACTTCTTTCCTGGCCTTCCTCTTAATATTTTCGTAGAAAATTTTCAGTTGTTGCATGGTTCGGAAGACCGTTGAAACTGAATTATAACTTCTGGTTATATCCATCCAAGCTTCCCTCTTGGCCTCCAAGCTGAATCGGTTGCTTATTTTACATTCTATTATATCTTTTTTTCTGAAACAGATGGGGAAACTAGGAATTTCTAAAGGAATATTTCTAGGAGATCATAGGTCGTCACAGGATATGCTCAGGAGGTTTGGATTTCAAAGCGGAACAAATATTAGATATTCTCGGTAACACAAAGATGAATTATACTCACGTTTCTAGAATTGACAAAAATATACTTTTGTCCTCTGAGGTGTAGTTTCTTCCTCTCTTTCTTTGGTGCTCCATTTTCACTTTGAAGAATTATTGATTTGAAATAAAGTATATATTATGACACTTCGAACCTCAACACGGAAATGATTAACCTAATTCTTAATTTCTTCCGCCTTCTGTGTTCATTATTAATGGCGTGATTAACTCGAATGGATTCACCGCTGGATTCTTACGAGAATGCAACGTTGCCAGAATGTTTTCCTCCGTTAACTAATGGTGCTGTTAAATTGAGAAATCACTTGATTAGTTTTTTGTGAATAACTCAGAAAATATCCATTTTAGGGCAAGAGTATGATGCATACACTCACTTTATTTTTTAACGCAGATTCAATAAAAAAATGGGGTTCTAATTTGAAATAATTGATTTTTCACGATTTTGTCATCCCTAACTTTGAAAGCGATTTTTTTCCCCCTGTATCATGAATCGCGATTTCGATTTTTAAAGTGGATACATCAATCTTACATCTTGAAAAATCCCAAAAATGAAAATTTTCCATCCAAAAACCTCGAAGTTATTCTTTTTTCAGCGGAGCTCTATTTTCGATTTTGTTTTCGAATTATCCCGCTCAGAGAGAATTTTCCAACCAAAACTGAAAAATGTTACATCAAAATAACTTGAAATTTTCTAAGGAATCTATTTCTGCAATAAAAAAATGATGTTCTAATTTGAAAAACGGAAGTTGCCGTCATTTCCGGAAAAACCGGAGGTGCTCATGCCTTGAAAATATTTTAGATTTCATCAGCATCGTGAAATACATATAAGTGCTGAATTTCATGGAAATACGTTCAGTAGTTTCCCGTATAAATATGGGTAAGGTTCCTCGTGAAAGACCCTGTATAGTTTTCTCAAAGGCAAAGATTATCTCGAATATCGAAAGTTACTATCCCTGGCTGTACATGGAAGCCATTGAAATTTGTAAACATAACAACATGAACAGAAAAGAAGAAACTAATTTCTCACATAGCGCCTGGTTGCCGATCTTAGAAAAACCAAAGATCAAGCCGATACGAAGCGGGAGCCAACCAACATTGCACATCACCTTTTCCTGCCATTTACCGGGGTATAGATAACACTTCCGGTTCGAACACGTCAGTGTCAGAAATTCAGCGTTCGAGGTACAATCTTAAGCCGGGTCCGGACGAGTGTAATGTAACGCGTAATGTAATGCGAATTCTTTCGTTTGGACGGCACTACCAGCATTATGCGTAATGCTCTCAACGAAGAATTTGCATTACATTACGTGTTACATTACACCCGTCTGGACCCGGCTTTAGACCAAGAATACTCTGAAGATGCCTGCCGCAGTTGTAGGCGAAACGTTTGGTGAAATTATTCCTTATGGACCACGGCCAATAAGTCCGAAAGACTCTTTCAATGTCAGTAAATACGGTCGTGAAAGCCTTAAACTTTTGATAATTCATTGCAATTTTCGTTGAACCTTTTTAGCATATCTTAAAATCTATAATGTCTGATTAGACATTATTAATACTACTATGCAATAATGCTCATGTTATATTCTTATCTCCAATAGAAACGCGATCGGATTTTTTGTTTCTCAATAATTTGTTATGATCTTATCATTTTGATGACATGGTGTTGAAGTCAATGGAATTTTCAGTTTTTATGACTGATATTACTAAAGCAATGACAATATTCATTTAATAAAAAAGGCATGATTTTCAATACAGATTTCCTTAAATTTATTGTTGCTTGGTCGTCTAAATTATAAATATCGACAGTCACTCATTACTTTGCAAAACAAATTAAATAATCTTCTTGGAGATTTTGAACCGAATATAAGTCAAAATATGATTTTGATTTGAACGAAACGTTAATGTGCTTTAACCGAGATGGATTGAACGAGGTTAATATATCTTGTTTGATGTATTTTTTTCTTTGGACTACATTTAATCCGAGATGAAATTGATGAGAAACTTTGATGGAGTGAATTGAGGCAGCATTGTTCGCCATAGGACAAAATTTTATTGCGGTTAATAGACTCTAATTGTGCATTAGAACAATTTGAAGTAATGGACAATAATTCAAGGAATTTTCGTGGAGGTGAGTGCATGACTGTTGGAGGAGAAAATCCCGAAAAGTTTGGAAAGCTACTGGGATGAATGTTTACAGCAAAAAATGGATCTCACTGAGCTCTATCGGAAACACATGATTTAATGATTTTCAATGGTTTTGGAAAAAATGGTTAGTCTTTGGTACTCTCTAGCGCACTCTGTATTGGTAGTTTATAAAAGTTGTTCTATGGAAAATTTGTGAGATATCTAATGATCTACAAGTTTCTCATTTGAAGTTTTTCTCTTGTACCACCCGGTTTGACGATTTTCAGAAAAACTGGAATGAGGGCTCAAAATCGCGGTCTTTGGCTGCTAAAAGTCGTGCCAACATTTGTTAAAATTTTTCTTATCGAACCCTTACAATGTTTCACAAATTGCTCGATTTTGATTAACCATTAGTGGAAATCGTTTGAGGATATCTTCATTTCTTTTAGATATAACTAAATTTTGATATTTTATCGATTTCGAAAGTGTGCCATAACTTTTTTATTTTGGAAAATATCTGAAAATGATGAAAACTTTCTACAGGCAATTCTTTACTGGAAATAAGACACCAAATAAATTTTTTTTATCTTTTCTACTAAGGGTGGAAAAAACAACTTTTTCATTTCGAATACGAACGCATTTTTTTCTTATATCATACAAAAAAATAAGAGATGAAAAAAAGGTTATAGTTTCTTATTTCCAGTGAAGAAGTGCTTGTAAAAAATTTTATCGTTTCTGAATATTTTCGAAAATGAAACATATTTTAGAAATCGATGAAATATCAAAATGTTGTTATATCTTTTACGAAAACCGAGCCCAGAGTTCATTTCAACGTTTTTACCTATTTAGTCTAGAAGTACAAGAAAAAGCCAAAATCAAGCAATTCGAGATACCCTGAACATACATATATTATGTAAACAATATAATAAGCACTACGCTACTGGGCCATTTGTAAGGTAAGTCGTCTTTTCAAGATAACTGATTTTCAGTTTGGAATATAATAAGATCAGATATGTATATTCGGATTCTCTCAAACACCCTGTGCTACGTTCAGTTTGAAACAATTATGAATTGATCCGCGAACAAGGGAGTTGTCACAAATGTGCATCGCAAGTTGCGATACTCTTGTATCCAACAAGAGAAGATGCCGAATGGACTACTCAAGCTTTCAAGTTCCCAGAAACATAATGCGTTCAAAAGCAGCCTCCTGTAGGTCGTATGCATCTCGTTATCTAGGTTGAATAAAAATCAATCCTATCGGTTTTCAACGAGATGATAATTATATTGAACTGATGGTGACGGTGTCAGATAAGTTGATAAAAATAATTGATTTTATTTTTACAAATAGAAGTATACATGTGATGGTTAGTGTGTGATTGGTAGTCATCACGCTTGCATGTCCTGATAAAAAAAAGTATATTTGTTTTGATTTTTCGCACAGGCAAAAGAAGCAAGTTTATCTATGAACATCTTCATTTCTGATACTAGTTGCGGATATGGCTCCTATACAGGTGTCCTGGAAAATAAAAAAATAAGCTACCATCATATTTTTTCTTAGCGGCCCTATCTACGGAGATGCGGCCTTCTAAATGAACATCTAAATATAATTTAATTAAAATTTGATAAACAGTAGTAAGGACCTCTTAAATGAATTTAAATTAGCTTGTTCAGTTTACCCGGGTCGGACTAGGTTGTGTTACAAATATGCTGAATGTGGCCTCCCTCGGAAATATAATTTCAACCACCATTTTTCTTTCAGTTTGTATTAAATACTCCCAAATTTTCTATTTCACCTATAAATCTTGAGTTGAATTTTTTAAATTCTAGTTTTGGACAGTTAAGTTCTCTAGATCCTTCATATGGAAATTACATTGGGCGCATTCACCGGACGAAGATTTCGCTACCGCTACCTAACATAAATTGAAAGCGCTCCCAAAAATTGTAGTTGTAGCGTATGTGCAACCGGACGATTCCGCAACAGTAGCACAACTGTTACGTTCGGTGAATGCGCCCATTGTAACAATCTTGGTTCAATCCCGCTTATTGTTTCCAGCAGGATTACTAAATTGACGTTTACCCAGGATGAGCAGTCCTAATTAATGTGGAATTGTAAAACAACATAATATAAATACAAACATTTTTTTCAGGGTGACTATATAAAGCATCCAGTACTGTATGAGCTCTCCCACAAATATGGAGTCCAGACTGAGAATCTGTCCGATTGCCAACTCCCATACAAACTGGAGGAACTCAAGGAGATCATACGACGGGAGATCAGAAAGGAACTCAAGATCAAAGAGGGAGCAGAGAAGCTCAGGGGTGTGGCGACGGATAGAAAATCGCTCAACCACGTTGCAACCATCGTTAAGAACGCGAATTGCAAGTTGACCGAACTGAAAAACGAACTAAGCGAGCTGGAATCGCAAATCATTCTCTCGCAAGGGAATAGTACGCCGACGACACCTTGTGGCAATGGTGGTAAGTTGTCTGACAGCAATATATATCGAATAAGGTTAGGTATCACTAGGTATCAGTACTCATTCGTACACACCATTTATAAATCGAGAAATTTGCTGTGTTATTTCGAGTGATGAAGATATTTCAAGGAGGTTATATTCAGTACATCGATAAATGGCACCCTAAAATACTTGATAATCTGCCTCAACCCATTTTGCTCCTTTCTGGTTTTATATTGATCTTCTATACCGGGTGTCCAAGTATACCTGTTCTAATGGATTACCTCAGCCATTTCGAAAGATAAAAATTTCAAAATTTCATGTCCTCCAATTCGTTCAAGGAACCTACAACTGAGAAATACAAAAATTGAAAATTACTTCTGGTTCAAGCCGAACTTTTTTATTTCAAATAGCAACCCGTATATTTTTTGCAATTTTTGATTTCTACTCAAAACATTTTGTATCTCAAATTTGATTTGATGGAGAAATCGTCAATAGAAATTTTCAAATTGAAAGAATTGCAGTGGGCTACGATATTTTTCAATTGTTTTCTCCATCCAAAATACAAAGTGTGATACATCGTCGAAAAAGTAATTTTGAGTAGAAATCAAAGATTGCTGAAAATATACGGGGTGCTATTTGAAACTAATAACTCAGAGTCATTTTCTGTCAAACCGGAAGTGATTTTCAATTTCTTTTTCTCAAATGAAGGTTCCTTGAGCGAATTGTGGAACATGAAATTTTCAAATTTTTATCTTTCGAAATAGGTGAGATAATCCATTGGAACAGATATACTGGGATACTCTGTTTATATGTATATGAAATTTATGAAGAGACCTGAAATGAGGTCGAGATTTTGCGCCTGTATGGCTCAATTACATTGAGCGAGTTTAAAAGTTGATAGTTGACGAATTTAGAAGTTGATAAAAAACTCGTCCAGTGTAATCATGTTCACTAGCCAACCAGCAACCTGCTAGCAATTTTTTGTTTCCACGATACCATTGATTACATTAAATTTTGAATTTTTGTCCCTAAAAGAATAATATTTTTTTCTAATAAGTTATTGCAAAATACGTTCGAGCTTAAGTGTAAATGAATGAAGTGTGAACCTATACATCCATCTGACAAACTCTCTTGTTATGAAAGCCTGAGATCCAAACTATGTGATACAAAAATGGTGAATTTTAAATTTATTCATGAAATAAACAATGAAATCGTTTGGAACATAACAATACAGTATTCCATGGGAAAATGAGAGTGAGATAATTCCACAGCTTTGTCGTGGAACACAAATTGTTCTTTTATTTCCAATAACAAACTCTCTCTTATTCCGTGGTAAATTTGTTCATTCTGCCATACCTTGTAGAACAAAATCGTGCGGTTAAATCTTATTTTCATGGTTTCATTTCATTATCAAATGTTGGTTCTCAAGACTAGCTTGTCACGGATTCATCTAATATCTGTCAAATTTGTGATACAGATAAGAGAACTGCCAACATTTTCAATGCAAAAGTATTAATATAATAATAATAATAAAGGCCTTTATTTCAGAGAATAACACAAGTATCTGATATATCTTAAAATAATATGAAGTACCCATTTTTATTCAGTTTGTTTTGTATGAAACTTTTCATGATTTGGTGCCGACTTCAACACAACACTAACATTTTCAGGTTTCGGAAGAATGTTGATGCCAATAATAATTAGTTCTTACAGTTTTTGTTTTATTGAAATGTCTCAATATCTTCAGTAGACCTTTTTTATTCGCATTCATATCTTTTAGTGCCAACTTCACACTCAGCACCAGAATTTTGTGATTTCGAAAAAATTTTAATGCCTCTATTTAGTACCCAATTTGTTCTGTTGGAATTATTTCAATATCATTTTTAGTATTCGAGTAATTCACTCTTGTTTTTGATGAAGCGAAAAGTTAACGAAAATGTAAAAAAATTTGATGCGTTGAAATGAGTTCCATGTCATCGTGCTCCGTCGGATATTTCCGGGATATGGAAATTTTGAAAATAGGGGATTAAAATTCACGCCCTGGATCGTTTTGCAAGTGAACGAGAATTCCAGCGAATTTTCACATCATTAGAACAATTCTACATGCCGAGTGTCATTCTGCTGCGTTGAATATTTTTTGTGATATATGTTAATGATTCGACGGAAGATTTACGAGATAGCGGATCACTTATATTCCAGGAGAATAACGTTTCCAAATACCTGCGATGAAATTAACCTTCGTTACCTTTAGAACCCATTTTCATTCTTTAATAGAAATTCAATAAAATCTGAGATCCATATGTTCATTATTTATGCGAAGATGTATTATTACAGCATAAATTTTACTGTAGATCCGGGCGCCACTGGACACTTAACAAAGTGTTGTCAACAAAAACGGAACGAATATTGATAAATTCACTTGAAAATGAAGCATATAATCTGTCGATTAGAAGTACTAAATCAGTCCAGAACGTCTTCAAAAAAGTAAATACATAGATCGAAATACACGACTTCACCGAGGAGGGGTGTCTTACTAGATAGCCAAGAACGAGGCTAAGAATGACAACATTGATATCGTCGACAGGGTTTCCAGTTTGTTTCCTGCACATAAATATACTCTAGTATCATAATTGAATGCGAAAGATGATATTAAAAAAATTATTTTTACCCTGATTTGAAACCATTTCATAAAGAAGTGTTCGATTTTTCGAGGTGGCTCTAATAATTTGATCACCCACTGTATTTATCGTTATAATGTATATTTTTGATTATTCATTATAGGTATGGTATACCCTAAATGAATTAATAAAAAATTTAACCTTCAAATGAAGGCACGCATCAATTTTACATGGCAGGAAAAATGAAATATAAGCAACTTCGTTTTTAGCTCCCACTATATTTGATTCAACTTGAAATATATTTCAAACAATCTCAAATTATTCATATTATTCATAATAAACGTTACCAGAGTTTGAACCCCCAAGTCTACTCTGGAAGTCTACTCAGGTTCGTTCTGATCTTGAGCTTGAACTCATTACACTTGCGTAATATCCATCGGTATTGATTTCGTCGTAACATTGAAGTACAGAGTTGATTCGGTAGTGAAATTATTCTAAACCATACGAATCGCCCTAGGCTCACATTTCGCTCAACTTCAGTCGATGAACTCGTTCGGACACACGTTCTTAAGATTCTAGTGTTTACCTTTGTGCCAATTGCACCTTGAACTTCATCCGAATATGAAAGCCAGAACTTTAGACATATTTTTTGCTTCTTTGCTACTTTTCTTCGTCAATAACTCCGATCAGAAACATGGAAGCTTACTCATTTGAGTCAGTAACTCGAATCATTGAAATTTTATCGGAGAATCATAAATTTTTTTCCATAACACATTTCTAAGTAATTTCCTTTGCAAATTGCACGATTTATCTCGAATAATTTTGCACAAAATTTTTTTCAATAAAATTTGTATAATAGCAATAACAAAATAATTTCCGAAGTCCTAGTTTCAGTAATTATTCTGCATATCCCCATTTCAAATATTCAACATCCATGGTTTGGATATTTGATCTAGATCTTTTTGAGTTGCACCTTCATTTTTTATACAATAAGCTTCTCGAGTCCGCGAGAAAGGCTCTGATCGGATTTTTATATGTTGGATACTTCCATTTTATACTACTTTATTATTATTATACTTTACTTTTTGTGTAATGAATGAAATTCGAAAAGTCTGTGTAACTATCATTAAAATATGAGGTTAAAGAGGTTGGTTTCATAAAACTTTGATTGTGCGATCAAAAAACCTTGCGTAAATTCGAACCAATCGAATTACTCGATTCAATTTCAACCATTCTCGGTGGCTTTAATTAATTTGACATTGCTTGATAAGGCAATCACTTTGAATTTGTGACCGTAAAGTTCAGAACGGTTTTTTAATGTTCCTAGGTCTGGCTTACTGAAGATCGAGTAGTAGCATTAGCAATGGGAAAAATATCTGAAATATCGTTAGTTTATATTTTTGGTGAAAATTTTTGTAACCAATGTTTTTTTTTTGGGAATCTCGACATTGAAATCGACTGAGTCTGTGTACGGTACATAATTTGCTGTAACCAAATCTAATGAATTTTTATTTTGGATTTTGATAGAAATATATTATGGGTGGATTCTGAATTTTTCCATCCAAAAATTTTTTTTCTCTCCCATTCTCTGGGACAAAATCGATTAGAATAGTTATTTATGATACAAGTGCAGAACGCATTGATATTCTTACACGAGTTCAAAATTTCAAAACGAGCCACGAAGTGGCGAGTTACTTACTTCTGTACGAGTATCATACATTATTTTCTCTAATTCGCTGAATTTTTATCGAAATTAATGAAATATTGTTGTAAATATCGTTTAGTAAATTTAGCTTTGAAAAATATTGATTGGTAGAACTGTTTTCTATCTTATGAAATTTGACAGATGTTAAATAAATCCGTGACAGGAGGCCAACATGTCATCAATGGTTGCATTCACCGAACGTAACAGATGTGGAACTGTTGCGGAATCGCCCGGTAGAACATACGCTACAAACTCAACACGTTCTGGAGAAGCGGGCATTCTGGGAGCGCTTTCAATTTATGCTAGGTAGCGGTAGCGGAGCGGTGGCAAAATCTTCGTTTGGGGAATGCAACCAATAAATATTACTGAAAACAGTGTTGGAATGAAATTAGAATGAAATATTCTAACATTGTTTTGTTCTACGGGATGTGGCGGAATTAACTTATTTGACACATGAGTAGAGAAAACTGTTTTGAATAATAGTAGAATAGAAGGGCCGCCGCGTAAAAATCGTGCACTAAATACCTAGTCAGGGACCAAATCCTTTCATGAAATTGTTTGCCCCTGAAAAACTAGTGCATGATTTTAACGCAGGGGCTTTTCTTCTATTATTTTCTTGTGGATTTTGTTCCAGAGACTGGGATACAAAAACCTGAAAAATTTTCAGAAAAACTTTCATTTTGTCAATGGAATGATTTCATGTGAAATTTAGTGATCATACAAAATGTCAAAAGGAATGATATCAATAATTTCTAATGTTAATGAATACGGTTGCGTAAATGTTTTATTGTTCGAAACCGTATATAAAAATTCAGGAAAAACTGCGATGTGAAGTAGACGCTTTTGCTCGCTTGTCGAAATGTATTTCAAGAGCGGTCCCACGCATACTAAATTCGCATAACTGAAAGCTTGGCTTCAAGTTCTAAACGACCAAGTTCGTTCAGCAGACAACAATTTTCTCAAATCCTGTTTGTATCAATGTTCCAAATTATGGTGAAGTATCTATCAACATTTGATATCTAGTTCTGGAGTTATGAAATTACGTCGCCCATTTTTTTATATTCATATTGGAGTCAAAATTTGACTTTCTCATCAAATATTAAAATCAGTTGGTTGAATAGCGTAACCAATAATCTGAAAATTCTGAATATAACATACCTATCGTAAATTATATATAATAGTAAATTGTTGTTGCTTCTAGACTACTTGCAACAGTCTCTCATGGACACACGTAATAATGACAAACTTAACAATTCCGGACATCACAGTCGAATCGAAAACCTGGAGCGGCAGCTGAACATAGAATTAAAAGTTAAACAGGGGGCGGAGAACATGATTCAGAGCATCACTGGTAAAGATAAAAAGCTACTATTCGAGGCGCAGCAGATGTTGCAGGATTCGAAGACGAAGATAGAATTTTTGAAAATGAAGATAACCAAGGTAAGTTTTCAAATTTCCTTCCTAGCCTTCTATCCTTTGGCGAAGAGGTGATACCTGTCGCTTCAGCCACATCAGAACACACCAACAGATGTTTCGCGATTGTGGGGCTGTCCAACAGGAACGGCTACATCATCTAGACTTGTTTTTCTTGAAAGCTGACTGAACTCGCCCAGAAAAAAAGTACCTAAAGTTTATTGAGAGTGCTACCTGACCGCTGAGTATCACGGGTTTGTACAATAGATCTTAGGCCAATATGTTCGGGAGGTTAGGACGGTCGTATCGCTTCTCCTATAATCTCATCAATTCCAAATTCGTTGGCGGAGCTAGCGTTGTTCCTGGAGTTCGGAATGTGTGTAGGCCTTTTTTCGAGTTCAGGGGAATTCAAAAGGAACATGCCTTTTTCTACAAAATGGTAAATACCGAAGATATGAATTTTGCCGTTACTTTTACTCACCATGTATACAGGGTGTTTAAAAAAAAGCATTGTAATAAAAATTGATACGAATTTGGTTTCGGAGCTGATACATCCAATGTACTCTCATAGTGGGCGCTAGTTACACGTTTCGTACCAAGTATAATGGAACATAACTTTTTCGATATTAGATATATTAAGCGAAATTTCAATTCAACTCAAACATGATTTCTTATATTATACCAAAAAGGTACTCCTGATAAAACTCGATACTGTGTACTGTTTTCGGAATATTTTGAATGGAAAATTATGAAGTAATAATTGATGCTGATATGATGTAATGGTAAATGTATTAATTAAACAAAAAACACAAGATTGAAATTGAAAAAAGGCTTATATTAACAGAAATCAATTAGAGTAGCAGTTCAAAATGTCCATCATATTCACGAATACACTAATCTGTCATTTTTTCTAAAGAATCCATTAATCTTCAAAACGATTTGGAGTCAGCTATGAGTTCATCAAAGTGCCGTTGAATTCTGTCATTCAATTCTGGAGGTGAAATTACCTCTGTAGCATAATCTTTTTCTTTAAGGTACGACCAAACTGTGTAATGTAAGGGATTAGAATCGTATGACCGAGGAGGCCAAAGAATCGGAGTTTCTGTTCCTCTACCAATTCATCGAATCAGAAAATGGTTACCTACTCAACCAATTACGACACCTTCTATCAATGTGGCGTGGAGCTCCATCGTGCTTACTAATTAATAATAATAATAATTAATAACTGTATCAATACTTCATACTAGCATTGGTTATTACTTTATGATGTTCAAATTGAAATATTCCTAAAACGGTACACAGAATCGAATTTTATCAAGAGTACCTTTTTGGTGTAAAAGTGAATGATGTTTAACTTCACTTGAAATTATGCTTAATAAATCGGATATTGAAGAAATTATGTTCAATACTACTTGGTACGAACCGTGCATCTAGCGCCCCCTATGAAAGTCAGACATAAAAACGAATTCGTATAAGATTTTATTAGAATGTTGACAGCAGAGCTGTGCCGAGCATTGAATATTAGTGCTTCGAGCACTAAGCACTGGGAAAAAAGGACTCCCGAGTCGCGCGCACTAAGCGCCGGTTTCCACAAAATGCTCCAGATTACTAAGTATTTTGTGAAAGTAATTCGATGTTTCGAGCACTAAGCCCTAAGCACTTTTCTAGGAAGTGTTGTATGTGCCGTTATTTCAATCGGAATGAAAATTGTAACTATTTAGCTAAACTGTAATATGAGATTTTTGGCAGGTCAGAATGAATGTATAGCGTGTATCCGTGGACTATAACTTTTGATAGGAGAACCCTGTAGTGCGCATGATATTCCATATATCCTTAAAATCTTTCTGAGAGATGAGCTTTATCTTTCTAGAAATTCATGACAAAAATCAAAGATTCGACAAAAAAGTGGGTTTTGTTTATGTCCAAAAAAAGAAACAGCTAGATAGCAATGTTTGCGGATTCTAGAGGAGACAACAGTTCAACAAATGGTCTCGGATACATGATTTTATTGCTCCTAATAGGAGGAGTTCGATCGACTTTGAATTTTCCATAGATATGGAAAAGTTCTCATAAACAGATAATCTCGGTATTATTTCCAGTGACGAAAGTACTATTGAAATCGTTTGGAAATCTTTGGTGATGACTTCAACGGGACAACTGGATAACATGTAAATAACCGAAAATTGTATCAACTTTCTTATTTCTAATGGAGCACCCTGTATATTATGACTTTTTCGGATATATCTTTGAATGCCACATTCACTTTATGCTTAATTTCCTATGGCCGAGTTATCCACTGTTTTTTGAAAAAAATTCTAAATTTAGGCTTGTAGCAGACTGAGGATTCAACAAAGGGGCAATGCATTTTTTCAGATCTGTTTTGAAATGGGTTACTACCGTAAAGTGGAGTCGTTTGAAGGTTCCCTTTATCCAAAATGTACCATTTTCGAGATATTCAGTAATAACTGTGAGTCACGATGATAATATTGTATGTGAGGTATTGAAGATAATCAATGTTCGCCCTTTCATAAAAATCTCTCTGACTTTTTTCAAAAATATATATGGGGAACTCTTGAAAAAGTCCACTTATTTTTTCTTAACAATTGATATTTGAGTGAAAAAAATTCTGTTTTCTTTGGAAAAAATCTAATTTTTGGCTATTTTCGAATTGCAACTTAACCTTCATTTTACCTTCCAGTATGGATGATCCACGTCACCCCTTACTTATGAGACATGTTGAATATATGTTTTTTCTTAAAAAACCTGTTGGTTTATAAAAAAGTTTATAATAGGGAATTACTTTTCAAATAGTTTGTACAAGACATAAAAAAATTCAGGTTGGAATAACTGCCGTAGTTATCGATATTATTGAATTTGAATAATTGAAAGATTGGCCATTCGAGAGAGTGTATATATGTAATTCTCGGAATCAGAGATCTTAAAGGTTGAAATCAGACAATGATTGATGCAGAAAAGACTGTTATAAACTTTTGTTTATTACAGTTTTTTTTCTGCATCAATCATTAATATTTTTATTATTCTAAAGTACATATTCAAAAGGGTTTATAATTAAAACACAAACCTGATTGTCGAGTTAATCAATTTAATTAACAATTTAACAATTATATCACCTGTCGTCGTTTTTTAACATATGACATTTGTCTCATAGTCATTCATCAACGGAAGTAGAACAAGTTTGGCGCGGCGTTCAAACTTACATATAAATATTTTTTCTTGAGAAAATTTACCCTGCATAAGTGAATTCAAAGCACGAGTTATCAATCTGAGGTGTTAAGAGCAGGTGCTGAGATTTTTTTTTCGCGGCGCACACTGTGATTCAGGATCTTGTCTATGACTTGCGCGATAATTTTATCGCCCAAGTCATAGACAAATAGGCAGAAAAACACGGTTGATCCATTTCCCCCCGCTATATACACCCCACTCCGTTTGACGGTATCCGAAAAAGTCATAATATATAGGATTTATATATAGAAATAGGAAAGTTGATACCATTTACGGTGGAGGTAGAAGTCTTTGATATTTAAAAATATAATCATGAATGTCAACGTGGTTTTTATCTTCACACAAATTTTGGAAGTGATCGGAATATTATTTTTCTCTATAAACTTCTGATGTACACTCCCTGTGGGACACCCTGTTTATTTCAATATCATCGCGCCAATTTGATGTATAACTTGTAATTCTTGTAAAATGAAGAAAGGTAAAAGAATTGCCACTAAAAATACCCTTCGCTACGTCGAAATGCTATATTTCTGTTTGACCCTCAAACCATTCGGTCAGTATTTTTGATATTAGCCAATGTGTAAAATTTTCAATAATTTGGAGATATGTTACAAAAAGTCACTTGTTGAAAATGTTTGATTTATTTTCTTTTTTTTTATTGAATTTTTAGTTAATCATAATAAGTATTATATATTTGCTAGTTTCATTTCATAAATGGATCAAAAAATTTGAAATCGTTGAGGTGTTCTTGGGACCGCCCTTGAATGTCGGTTGAGGGCATCATTGGTCAGTTTTTCTTTCGGCAAGAATATTTCATCATCGTTGCTGTGAAATTCTGAGAAAACTTCCAGAACCACAACCTCAACAATTCAGATTTTATCAGACGGCGTAGTTTTAACAAGATGGGGCCACTTGACAAAGTACACACAAAATCATTTCTCATAAAAAGATCATTAGATCTTTCCGGGTTTGGATCAGCTTGGTGCATATTTGAAAGATCAACCCAGGTAGAGAAATTGAACCAGTTTCGAAAATGATGTATCGTAGGGTGATTATTCTGGGGGAGGTATTCTACAGGGTGGGCAAATTAGGTGATACTTGAACTACAACTTTTTTACCGTGAGAGATAGAGGAAAATGAATGACACGTTACGGTGGTCTTTTTTGGAGAAACTGATAATGCCATCAACTGCATACCTCTATCTTCTTTTGTTTTCGAGTTATAGGCCAAAATTGCAATTTGGGCGATTTCAACTTGACTATTATCTCCGTTTCTGTTTGGACTAGAATGTTGAAATGAAATCATTATACAGGCACTTTTTTCATAGCAATCCAGTAGCGTACTTTGTTTTTTCCCAAGAGGTTTCCTTGCTGAGCTATAACATAAACTTGTGTTTTTTTCTTATGGAAACAATAGTTTAAAATTGCTTAGAAAGAATATAATAGAAATATATCATACATCGCCCTCAGATTCTTTCAGATATCATGCAAAATATAGTTTGTATTTGAAATTTGAACTATTGAGTATGCTGAATCACAGAATGGTGAATGGTGTCATTATTATTTTGCCATTGAATATTTTATTCAATTCTCCGTGGTTTGATCACTGTTCAGAACAACTGTCAATTTCTCCAAAAAAGACCACCGTAACGTGTCATTCATTTTCCTCTATCTCTCACGGTTAAAAAATTGTAGTTTAAGTATCACCAATTTTGCCCACCCTGTACAATATAATAATCCGGCTTTTGTTATCAAAAGCGTGAAATGATACAAAACTAATGGCACAATTTGTGTCCAACTTCTAAGCACAAATATGAGCGAGAATATAAAATTTCGAAGGTGTTTAACTCTTCTCCACTACAAAATCATCAATTGAAATGTTCGCAAACGTAAACAGTGTACTAAGAGACAAAATAAAACGCCTCATTGTTGTTTTCGTTCATGCGGACTTTTTCGTAGCTATGCTTTCGCTATACAGTGTACCCTCTTTAATTTGGACACATTTAAATCCGGACATCCAGTACTCCGGACGCCTGATTTCAAAACCCATAAACCGGACGCACACAAGCGACCGCGCCTGAAATTTACGAGTTAAGACACGAATCAGACCAAAGATTATAGAGAACTCTATAATCTTTGATTCAGACGAATGTTATAGTACCGCTAGTGTACCAATGTACAAGAAATGAATATGAAACCAATGATTCCTCTACTGACGGTGACGATGATATAGCAAAGTTCGTAAAGGGAAGAATGAAGAAAACAAAATTTCAGACGAGCAGATGAAGATGCTCTTCAAAATATAGCAGTGAAAAATGAAGCTCACTGTAAAGTTCAAACCAAAATTTCAGATTTCCTCAAAGTTGAGTAAAATTTCAAATTATTTTTGTTCCTTTTCTGAATAATGCTATTCGTTCAATAAACAAATTACAAGAAAAATAAACATATCATTTCTATTGTGATACGAGTTTTGATATCCTGTTTATGAAAATTCGAACTGATCAAATACTTTCTTTTACTTTTATGGAAATTATATTTCATTCAATAAACAACTTTTAAGAATAATTCTGTTTTTCTATAATCCGCACAAATCGAAATTCCGGACAACTGCCTTGCCATCAATTGTCCGGATTAAAGAGGTTGCACTGTATTTCATTGTTTATCTGGCTAATTGAGTTTTCTATTCCTTATTTAGTGCCATGTTTTTTGAATTGTACTTCTTATTGAATTTCTTTGATATACAAATAATTTTTTGTTTCTTTAATGAGACGTCTTGAATTTTTCTATATTTAGTATTTTTATGAGCCCTGATGAAAAATCAATAAAGATTCGAAACGTTGGCAATTTCAATGTAGTTTGTTTTTCCACCGGTTCCCAAGCTGGGATTACCTATTGTTGATAAAGAATATGCTAGCTAATAAATAGGGTGTCCTGTTGAAGAAAGACGTCTTCGAGCAGGCTTTCATCATTTTTAAGTATGTATATCAAATTTCACCGCTTTCCGAAAGAGAAATGGATGATGATAAATAATATGATTATGCGAGATTTCAGCCAAAACATTTAGTTCTGGACGTTGAGTTTCCTCGTCTCATTAAATGAGAATTAGAATTGCTCCGATATCGATATCCGTTTTTTTTAACTTCCGCTCGAGTACTTGCATCCTTAGAAATTCTGGATACATTGAAACACACCGAATGGGTGCCCATCTAAATCAAATACCGATGATATTAAATGGTGTGAATTCTTCCATGATGGGTGTTTTGGAAAAATCGAGCATTAGCTGTGAGACTATGCCCAAGGAATTGTGCGTTACAGATATCATAGGTCCTTGTTTAAGGAAAGTTGTTTAAAATATGGACGTTCCGATATATTTTGTTTATCTTCCTTAGAGCTCTGAAACAATACAATAAAAAAAAACTACACTAAGAAACAAAAATTAGTTCTTGAAGGTTTATTAACACATAAACAATCTGAAAAACCTTAAACGAATGTTGAAGACACAGAAAGAATTCAGATTGATAACGAATCCAACTACAGAATATGATTGTTTGTGCTACCAGGAGAACAATAATTTCGACAATAATTTATTTATCAACCTCATACAATTTGGAAATAACTAAAAAAAAGACAATATTTAGAACTGTAAAAAGACCTGAGGCGGTGAAACTTCTTCTTCTTCTTCTACTTATGTTAGGCCTTAGGCCTGTTCTTAGCGATCTTTCAACCCTCCTGCTCATTCTCAGTTTTGCAGAAGTAACTGCGATGTAGACTGCCAGCTGTCACGCCATCTCTTGAAGGGTCGTCCTGGTGGTCTCTTTCTCGATGGTTTCAAATCCCTCGCTATTCGGGCTAATCTATGAGGGCTCATTCTGCTAACATGCTGGTTCCACTTTCTTCTTCTTTGTCTTCCTCACCGCACAACATCCTGCACATCACAGAGCTCTCTTATTTGATTATTTGGTATTCTGTCAAGCAGTGTTTTGCCTGCTATCGATCTGAACGTTCTCATCTCTGTTGTTCTCAGAATCCTTTTTGTTTCCGGTGTATCGGCTCTTGTCTCGATAGAATAAGTCATGATATGCCTAACACATATTTTATATATGCGTACCTTTCCGTCCAACCTCAAATCCTTATTTCTCCAGATGACATCCCGTAAGCATCCTGAGACATACGCTGCTTTGCTGTTGTGTTTAGGTCTCCGTAGGTAGAAACTTCCACCCCAAGGTATTCGAACTTAGACACTTGCTCTATTATTTCGTTGTTGTTTCGGTGAAACTGATGAAAGAAAGCAAAAAAAACAACATAAATAATATTATTATACAAGAATGATAAAAAATGAGTTGTCATGCATTTCTGACTGCATCAATAATAATCAATACCAATTAAAAAAACATATACTCCATTCACAGAAATAAAATCACACTGGCCTTGGAAATTCGACACGTTCAACTCTGTATCGAACGATATTTTTATGTTCCGAGTCAACACTATGTTGCCCTTTCTACATAATTAGCAATCACTTATTTCTCAGAATGTGAATTTATTCGGAAAATAAATTAATTGGAAAAGGGCGAAAATAATTAACGTTTATATGAATTGATAGAAAGGTTTCCTTTTCTAGTTATTTGCAATATTTCGATTTCGAACAATATGTAAACAAAGAAACAAACTGGCAACGCCGTTTTGTCATTAACGATATTTTTTGTGTGGGCACTGACTTTTCATCAGGTGCACCAACTCCTCAAAACGATACCATGACCTTCAATTTGATTTTATAAAAGTGAATGGAGTATACGTATATTCATCTATACAGGGTGAGTCTATTTTAAACAATAGATTCTTGGGGTCAGAATAAATACTTTTTCGTCTACCATTTTGTCCTTTTCAGCCTTGGGCAAAAAATATAGCCTGCTTGAACCTTCGAAGAAATGCACCAAAAAACTATTTCTGTGATTTTTTTGAACTGAGTTACATTCAGCCAAAGTAACAAATTTTTTTAATTTCACTCATGATTTTTTAAATAATTAATTGCACTAAAAATGTTACCGAGGTTATACAGGGTGTTCTACAAGCTCTGACAAACTTTGACAGATGAAAGCTGTGCTTATTCTGAACATTTTTTTCCTATAAACATATATATCCGATTCGTTTTTGTTTAGAAGATACAAGCATCTGAAAATCTATATTTTTTGTTCAAATCATAATGATAATGGAAATTTTAAGGCTATAAACATTGTTCAAAATGTCCACCTTCGGCATGAATGCGCTTGACATCGACGAAATTAAAGATGCCGTTACGGCAGATAAAATTTGGGTCGTTTCGTTTTTGGTTCGTTGCATCTTGAATTCTATCAAGTAATTGTTGATAAGATTGAATTTCAACATGACAAACAAGCTGTTTCAAACATCCCCATGAATAAAAATCTAAGCGATTTAGATCAGGCGAACGAGGTGGCCATTGTATTGGTCCTCCTTGACTTATCCATTTATTCGGGAAATGTTCATTCAGCAATCTGACTACTTGTCTTCCTTTATCTGGTGGTGCACCATCAAATGCTTGTAACTCCGAAACGAAAACGAATCAGACCTATGTTCATAGGAACAAAAATGTTCAAAAGAAGCACAGCTACCTTCTGTCAAAGTTTGTCATAGAGCTTGTAAAACACCCTGTATAAGGACGTACAATCTGCGTCCCTCCGTAATAATCAGGCAGCACAATTCAGCGAGTACACTTTCAGGAAGTATAACTCCTGAAGATTCCTGACACTCAATGTCGGCCGAAATGCTCGAAAAAACAAGTGACATTGAACGATGGCGCGAAAGCCTCAAGCAATTCAATGAACGGGGTCATAATAATTGCTAAATTCGACTGCCATATTGGAAACGCCATTTCTTTCTTTTAACAAAAATTTCATAATGCATTATCATTGTGATGAACATTTGCAGAATTCCAGATGTCGTAAAGACTGACTTACAAACGTTGAATAAGAGTTTGTAAACATGTGATTAATAGTATCAATTGAATTTTATTCTGAGAGGATTTTTTATTTTCCTAATTTCATTATATCGATTTCTTTTTCAGATGAAACATGATGAAGATTCGAAACACAGGGGTTCAATGTACGACCTGACAGCGAATGGTGATTCAACACCTAGAAGGGAATTGGAACCTTGTGTCGATGATAGAATTGAAGACTTGAAACATAGGTTAAGAGTAGAAGCCGCTGTTGTAGAAGGTGCCAAGAATGTGATCAAACTATTACAAAACGGTAACAAAGATAAAAGCGATAAGAAAGCTCTCAATGAGGTGAGTTGGTTAGGTTACAATTCATTTGAGAAGTTCTTATTTTGTGAAATTTATGGCTCTCAAAGGAAATTTCATGATGGATTTCCTAATATGTATACTTTGTATACTCAATTTCTCCGAACTATGTGAATAATAATTCTATTTAAAGCTGTTGAGTTTTTTTTTGCAGTGCAAATGAACAGTTTAAGCAGCATCATTGTTTGTTTTGCATTTTCAGAAAAACAGTAGCCCGTTCAACATAGATTATTATGATTCCTATATGTGAGTTTCGTATCTACTCTTTAAACCTCCTTTAAGGATAGATCCGTCGATAACAAATCAAGCCCCGATTAGTTAGATTGTTTTGTCTCGGTTCGTTCGGGCCTTTACTGAAAGAAAAACTAATGGACTAATGAAGTTAGTTCATTCACCTATGCAGGATATCCATCAAAGATGACGTCAAACTTGATACACTATTTTTTTGTATTCTTTGTACAATTTAACAATTTTCCTATTAAGTTCTTCAGCGATCTTCTGAGAAACGAAAAAAAATTATTTTTGAATTCGCGACAGGACAATTGAACTTTCGGCCTCGCAAAAGTGCCTTAAATCTCAGATTTTTCATTCAGACTTACATGAAAAATAAGCTTTCATAGAAAATATGCCGTATCATATGCCGTATCTACTTCAGCGCCTTTGCGTATACTGTTTTTTGAGTGGAGACATCTTATGCGGCGTTTGTTTTAAGAAAACTTCCCTATATGGATAACACTGATACCCCTGGTCACGTCTCCATTGTTTCTGCCGAAAATTATTATATTGGACTTTTTGAACCAACAAAACAAGCCAAAAGATAACAATTCCGTTCCAATCTCTGGTTAGTTGTGAACAAAGTTGGGCATAAGTCTGGAATAAAAATATTAATGGGTTAAGCTTTTCACGACCTGATATAATAACATTACGAGAGGCTTCCTGGCTTATTGGCATCGTTTATGAGGAATTATTTCACCTAACGTTTTGCCTACATCTGCGGTTAGCATTTTCAGAGGATTCTCGATCTGAGATTGTAACTCGACCGTAGGTGGAGTTACTGATCGTTCTCCAATAGAATTCAATCCGGAGCCTTTATTTATAGCTCCGCTAATAGAGGGAGGGGTGTGTGTTGATATGTCCGATGTCTATTGAAAAATCCTGATGAAATTTAATTTTTTATGAGCTCTCCAACAAGTGTATGTATATGTTAACATTCGAAAAATTAAAGTTGTGTATTTTTCTTAAGGTTTTCTCTCCCATTCTCTGAAACAAAAAAACAATTAGAAAAAATTTTAAATATAAAAAGAAAGATTCCTGCGTGCACTAATTTGTCAATGCCAAAATCCTTTCAACAAATTGTTGCCTAACGTCGAAAAAAGAAACAACACTTCCAAGTCCAAAGCTTAGTAACATTTTGGAGTCTAGATCAGACTCCTTCGTCAGATAATTTCTCAATTAAGAAATCAAAAACTTCTCACGATTCCGAAAAGTTTAATGAAATCGAGAAATTGTCTGATGAAGGAGTCTGATTTAGACTCCGAAACGTTACAAAGCTTTAGATTTCCAAGTGTTGTTTCTTTTTTCATTGTTAAGCAACAGTTCGTAAAAAAGATTTGGTCCATGACGAATTAGTGCACAAGTTTCACGCAGGGGCCTTTCTTCTATCATTTTTCTAAATGTTTTTTGATTCGGAGACTGGGAGAGAAAACCCTATTCTTGGTGTTCACAAAAAATGCAAAGGCCCCCCACAAAATATTTCAATAGATAAAGTATAGTAAAGTATAGGGTTTCTACTAAGGGAATGAAAGGTAAGCTTCCGGAAAATTAAAAATCAATTGATCACTTTTAGCGTTTTCATACTGAGACATCGGTTGAAAAAATATAAAGTTTCATTTTGTCATTTTTTCGTTTAGTTAACTCAATATTTGTTTTCTTGACTTTATGGTTGCAGTTAATTTTTTTTATTGTTAATCATCTTCATAATGAATCACAGGTTAAAACAGTGCATTCCAATGAGTGCAAAGTTCACACCAATATGTGAGTCTTACCCTTTTCAGTTTTTTTGTTTTTTATGTATGTTTCTAATACCTGTTATTTTTCTGAAATTAATATTACTCCAGATTTATGCCGAACCTTATATAATTTATGTTGTAAGGACCATTTTGAAGCGGTTAAGCAAAATATCCTAATACAAATTCATAATGTATAACGAAATAGAAATGTATTATAATTGATTATTGGATTGTACGTCTCTTGCGAATGCTGACTAAGTTTCCCAAAAAGTTGATTCGAATTTCCTTAAAAATTACGGGTTTTAAAAGTTCCTCTATTTTTCTAAAAATAAAAACAATCATGTGGGAAGCGAGTTATTCATTGCAAAATTGGGTCGAAATATGCGATGTGATACTTTATAACTCTATGGGTCGGTTTCACAAAACTTTGTTTGTACCGTTAAATTAATTGGAGCCACCGCAATTCGATGAAATGTCAAAACGAGTGATTCGATTGGTTCGAATTTACGTAAGGTTTTTTAATCGCACAATTAAAGTTTTGTGAAACCGACCCTATATATATATATATATATATTATATATATAAATAATATAAGGATAAATAATGGGGGATCGGTGAAATACATGGAAAAGATTTAATGGACATAACCCCCTGAAACGAAAATGAACCGTAGACAGCTGTTTCGGGCTTTCGGCCCTCATCAGTACGGTGAAAAGTTGGAAATTGAAATCACATAACGGAGTCAACACAAGGGAGCCAGCCGCACATTTGCGATTTCGGTTGGAAGACCCTGCATTCCAGGGCAACATCCAACGTCACCACGGAGGCAGCTTTAGCCACCTGCGTGACATCCGAGTCCAGGAATATAAATAATATAAGGATAAATAATGAGGGATCGGTGAAATACATGGAAAAGATTTAATGGACATAACTATATATATATATATATATATATATATATATATAATATAAATATTACACTAAGAGAGTCTTCCGGGCTTATTGGCCGTGGTCTATTAGGAATTATTTCACCTAACGTTTCGCCCACAACTGCGGTAGGCAACTTCAGAGGATTCTTGGTCTTAGATTGTAACTCGACCGCTGAATTTCCGAAAGTGATGCTGGATTCGATCCGTTGGCCCCACTTATACCCTGATCATTGGCGGGAGAAGGTAGTGGGTTTACGCGCGCGATGTTGATTGGTCCATCGCTTCCACTTCGTATTGGCTTGATTTTAGTCTTTTCCAACACCGTCAACCATGCACTATGTACCAAAGGAGTTTCTTCCCTTCTGTTCATATTGTTCTTATGTTTATATATCTCAATGGCTTCCATGTTCATCCTAGGATAGAAACTTTTGATGTTTGAAATAGCTTCTGCCTTTGAGAAAACAATATTGTGTCCATCTGTCATAGCATGTTCCGCTAGTGCGGATTTTTCTGTCTGATTGAGTCGACAGCATCGTTCATGCTCCTTAATTCTCGTATTGATACTTCGCTTCGTTGTACCAATGTAGACTTTGCCGCAGTCACAAGGTATCCTGTAAATACCGGGTTGAGAGAGTGGGTCGACTTTGTCTTTGGTAGTTCTGATCATTTGGCCAAGTTTTTGAGTTGGCTTATAGACAGTCTCTATATTGTGGCCCTTTAGTATTCTACCAATTCTATCGGTGACCTTGGGGATATATGGTAAGATAGCTCTTCCATTGGGGGTGAGTTGTGATGTGTTATCATCACGTGTGGAAAGTTTTGGTCTTATTGCCCTCTGAATTTCCTTAGCATTATATCCGTTAGCGACGAATGCATGCTGTAGATGTTCAAGTTCATCCTCCAGAAATTCCGGCTCGCACAATCGTCGGGCTCTATCTACGAGTGTTTTTATAACTCCTCGTTTCTGTTGAGGATGATGATTGGACTGCTTGTGTAGATATCTGTCAGTGTGGGTTGGTTTTCTATAAACCCTGTGTCCTAGCTTTCCATTAGGCTTTCTAGTAACCAAGACGTCTAGAAAGGGTAGAGCACCATCCTTTTCAATTTCCATAGTGAATTGAATATTTGGGTGCCTACTGTTGAGATGGGATAGGAAAGCATCCAATTCTTCAAGTCCATGACTCCAAACGACAAAAGTATCATCCACATAACGTAGCCATGTGGACGGTCTCTTAGTTGCCGCTTCAATTGCACTTTGTTCGAATTTCTCCATGAAGAAATTTGCAATTGCAGGACTTAGAGGGTTTCCCATGGCGCAGCCATCTGGCAAAGTCTACATTGGTACAACGAAGCGAAGTATCAATACGAGAATTAAGGAGCATGAACGATGCTGTCGACTCAATCAGACAGAAAAATCCGCACTAGCGGAACATGCTATGACAGATGGACACAATATTGTTTTCTCAAAGGCAGAAGCTATTTCAAACATCAAAAGTTTCTATCCTAGGATGAACATGGAAGCCATTGAGATATATAAACATAAGAACAATATGAACAGAAGGGAAGAAACTCCTTTGGTACATAGCGCATGGTTGCCGGTGTTGGAAAAGACTAAAATCAAGCCAATACGAAGTGGAAGCGATGGACCAATCAACATCGCGCGCGTAAACCCACTACCTTCTCCCGCCAATGATCAGGGTATAAGTGGGGCCAACGGATCGAATCCAGCATCACTTTCGGAAATTCAGCGGTCGAGTTACAATCTAAGACCAAGAATCCTCTGAAGATGCCTACCGCAGTTGTGGGCGAAACGTTAGGTGAAATAATTCCTAATAGACCACGGCCAATAAGCCCGGAAGACTCTCTTAATGTCAATATATCCGGTCGTGAAAGCCTGAAACTATTTAATAAATATTACATATTAATACTCAATGCTATTATGTATTAAATACAGGGTATTCCACGAATTCCGTTCCTCAGAATGTTTATTTTTGAAAAGAAATCAAAATTCACATTTGCGATTTCAGAGTTGAGCTTTGAATTGAGAGATGACTTCTTGTTTTTTCAAATGGGTAGACGTATATTTTATTATGAAAATTGCTTCTTTATGAAATTCTGAAATGTTTGTATGTAATTTCCTTCAGAGAATTGTTTATCAACATGAAATTACGAAAACGAATCTGAAAATGAAGCACTGCTGAAGCATGGATAACTTTTAGAGTTTTCCATTGGAAATTTTTCGTGTTCTGGTTTTCGTGAAGGATACGATTATTGGTTTTGTCGTAATATTCAAAATTTCAAATCATGATATATGAAGTCGAGAAATCGCAGTCAAAGGTAAACTCGATATTTTTGAAGTAGAACTCCATTTTCAAGCCATAGTGTAGGTGTGGAAATGATATCAATGCCCTAATATGCATGATTTTTGAAAATTTCAGGAAAATGATTCCTCGATCAAGTTTACTCTTCTATCTCCATTTGTAACCATTTTATTTATGGGGTATAATCAGAGGGAAAGTTGCGATTCCAAAATATGCGGAGAATTACTTAGTTTAGAACTACGAAATACGAAAGTCAACGCAGTCTGGCAATGATTGAATTTTGAAATGTGTCGAGCAGAAAATCCCACGAATCTAAAAAAATTAAAGGAGTCATCTCTCTAGCTGTAGCTCAACTCCGAAATCGCAGAATTGAATTTCGATTTCTTCCCAAAAGTATTCTAACGAACATATTTCGTCGTGGGTCATGTTTGTTCTATCTAATTGGCATGAATATTTTTTCAATGTTAAAATTTCCCGGCATCCAGTTAGCAGCAAATATTTCCTGTCAGAACCTAAGGAACACCGTCGACCGAGTTCAACGTGATTCGCCCACTTATGTCCCTGAAACGCCGCCGCGTGATTGAGAAATCCGCGCCCAGTTACGTTGTCTTTCATTGTTTTCTACGATCCGAAAATTGCCAGGTTAGCTCACAGCGGCGGACAGCTTTTCTCTCGATCATTCTCGCGATTAGACGAAAGTTTCAGCCGAAGTTTCAGTTCGAACGCTAGACTGATCGGGCGTCGGATGGCAACCGCGATAAATTCTTTCGAATACTACCAAAAAAATCGATAGGAAATCGATGTGGGTAATGCATACTTCGATTTATTTTTGTGTACTTGGTGGCTTCAGATTGGATACGCAAGTGTTCTTTTTGATGATTGTGTTCAAGGAACATTCGCAGGTGTAGCAAGGAATGCTACACGCGATAATATTATCGTTTTACCAGTGTCTCTAAAAATAAACCCTGCATGTGTTCGCTGAAACACATTTATTTACGATTTATATACAACTGGGGCACTCGGAATTGTTAGCATGTGCGAGAGACAATATATGTGATTTTTTATTATTTTAGTTTTGGCAAGTTGTTGGTTTCTTTTTGCCGTAATAGTTACCTATTAGCTGAGTTCACGATAGTTAAGTTCTAATTATTTGAAATAATATATAAACTTCACCTGTTTGATATTAGCTCATTCCGTTGAGTGCCACTTCCTGCAATACATGCCAAATTTGAGCGTAAGCTTAAATTATCCTAACATAGCGATTTCGAACATCATTCCACTAGGTGTCTAATGTTCAGCGGCGCTGATTCTTCGGGACAATGGTCCGTGTACGCAGAGTTTACCATATCGCATCCTGGAGTCAGCGATCCGGAAAACATTCCACTAACCCGAACCGAGCAAAACGACAACAGCGTTCGTATGACCTACTCTTGGAACTCCCAGGGTAATCATCCAAATACGTGGGCTCCGACGGGAAATATTCATTCGGAAACGGTGAGCGATCTTTCTACATACCCGGAAAATCGGAAGGAAAATCAATCCATCTGCGAAACTACCGGTAGTTATGGTTTTCAGAAAGGAAATCTGTTCTTCACCTCGACTCCGCCATCTAGAAGACCTTCCACTCTTCCGACAATCGGTAGGAGTAGGCTTAACGTACAAGAATCTTCCGGTTATGGTAGTAACTTGTTGTCTCCAAATTCGATGTCCAGCATGGCTAGTATGCAACATCAAGACGGGCGCAAATGCAGAAGTACTTGTAACATTACCCTTTGCTCCAATCAACATCCTAACGATGTTTGTAGCCATCGTTGCGGAAGAACCCAAAGCCTTAGATGTCAAACTCCAAGTTCGAGAAGTGATTGTAAAAATACTTTCTATGGTTGCGGGGATCCTTGGTGTCACCATATAAAAACGGGCGACGATATGTCGGCAGGTGGTCGATGTTCCCCTGTTCCAGAAGCTTGCGAGGACTGTTCTAGCTGCAATGGAAGATCCAACAAAGCTACCAGATCGTTATCACGTGAACTCGATAGAAAAGACGTGAGTGTTCAGACGTTTGAGATGGTCGATAAATGCACTTCACCATTTCTCAAAGAAGATAATTCATTCTTTCTGAATAGGAGAAATGAAAAGAAGAAAAATTTTAAAGTTAGAAGAAAGTCGGTATCATCTAATCATCGCAATTCTGAGCCAATCAAACAACGATCTCATTCTCCAACTTCATTTACTCCAGACAGTTTGGAAAGTGGACCAAGTCATGTAAGTCAATATCGAATAATTTTTTTATATACTAAACTGTCAGCGACCTAGACATTATAGGGTTTATGGTCATATTAATTCGAATGTACAATCCATTCTCTTACGTTGTGAACGATTTCTTTTGAAAAATTTCAACCATGAAAGTAGTTCTTAGGATGAAATAACATTTCTGAGAAATGAGGTATTAGAAGAATGACATTAATGGCGGTATTCTGCTTTCATCTGTAAGCAAATCTGTAACTTTTCATAAGATTACAGGAAAATTACGATTCTCGACGCTTTCTATGAATCTGTAACTTACAGGAGACATATCGAAAGGTATATTGTGAGGTTATGTTGAATGGTTTGTTTTTGTCACAGAATATAGAATACTTTTCTATACCCAACTACTATTGTGTTTCATTTTCGCACTTCGGTTGTAAATTTCTCTTTCTTGTTAAAACGGACACAAATACTTACGGTCCAATTTTACAGAGAAATAAATTCTATTCTATTGTCGCACCCCTAAAGTTTGGGCGTACTTTGCGGTATGGTGAAACGAAGAGGTAAAATACAATAACAGAAGTGTTTGTGAACTAGTGAGTACTCCCAGAGAAGTTAGAACTACACTGGGCTAGCTAAATAATTAAGTTGGTGAATCTCAGGGCGCCACGTGATTTTATCTTTCAAGAGTATGATTTGGTTCAGGTAGTTTAGCTGGAAAATAGTAAATCACGAAATAGGTATGAAAATTCTTTGGGATATACCCGTATAATTCACAAGTCTGAATATCTACAACAATTCGAGAAAATCCTTAGAAATATTTACACGGATTACTAATATCATTCAATACCTTTTATAACGTACGTTATATACATAGGCGCACAATGAAATAATATAATTACGAAACAAAAAAAAAATATTTTTGATCCCAAAACAAAAATTCAGAAGTATCGGGAACAATTATTCACACTTGAAGGGGAAGCGTGTATATCTCTACACCCTACAGCTTTAAAGGTAGTGAGGAAAGGGCTGACCTGTTAGAAATAGTCCTTGCCTCTAATAAGGACCCTTTTCCTGGGTGAATTCAAAATGGCCGTGTTGCACTCCAACACAATATTCGGTGTTAGCTTATCAGTTCTAACAAATACTCCACTTCCAGCTACCGATTTCATCGGTGTGAAGATGCACCAAGTAGGTAAATGAATGAAGCCTAGAGGTGGAGGGTGGCTTCGAAGTAAATTTGAATAATCTACTCAATCCGATCCAAAATCGTAACACAATAAACTCAAGAAGACATATAAGGGAAGATAATAACTATAGTCTTAAATCAGCAACTATATAAATCGAATCGAAGTTAGAAAAATCTCCAGAGATAGTCAAAGGTATCATCACACACCGCAGAATTTCTTTCGTTCGTGAAAATATGAAATTATTAATACGAAAAACCGGTCTCTTTCGCGTAAAAAAAGTTAACATTGAAATAATCCCGATTCAAGACAGCATATGCCATCTACCCGGTATCCATTGAAATTCAACAATTTGAAGAAGAAAGCTGTTAATAAACTATGAGGAAACTGTAAAATTGGCAAATCAATAAAGATAATGCATTTGAAACTTTAATACGCGACACTATGATCTCATTATGAAGTAGTTCAAAATTGACACCTCTAATACGACAGATACAGAAAAACTCCCAGAATTTCATTATTCACAAATCTGTAAGTCAGCCACATAGATACAGATCAACCGTACGCTACAGATCTGTAGCTTACAGAGAAAAAGCAGAATACCGTCATAAATAGCGTTAAATTGTAACGTTCAATCAATCTGCTATTCCTTTTGAAATACACAACTCTCTATGTTTTAAATAAATTCAAAACTGTTTTCCGATTTTCAGTAACATCTAATCAAATGTAGAGTACAAAGTGAGATACATCGTTGAAAAGGTAATTTTGACTCTATATCTAAAATTGGAAAAAAAAATTTGATGCTATTTGAAATAAAAAAGTCAGAGTCTCTCCCGGTCAAAAACTTTTTCTTTTGAAGTTTCGAAATCGTGATTTTAAGTGAGTGATGATATGTACTCAAAGGGCTTCTGATTGAGTTGTAATTTTTATATTCAAATTGGACTTAATTTTGAGTTCTGAAGATGGCAATGGGCCGAAACATGTCAACACAATAAATTGAATAGTCCAAGCATCCTGGAATTAAGACTTCTCATGCATTTTCACTTTAACTCCGATAGGATGAACTTTAGATGATGCTTCATCTTACATTTTTGGTTTCGGATAGGAATCTAACTGCTCATATATATTTTTATTTTTTCAATTGCACTCACATGTTGCACATTAAAGATGCGGGAGCTAGTAAGAAACTTTTGCGGAATCGCAATCAAGCCTTAAAAGCATTGGAGCTTCTTCTCCCGAAGAACAGTTGCTTTCAAATTTAATTTTAGACTCCCACTAATAATCTTGTGGTGTTGCAAGAACTTCAATCTGAATTGGTTGAGGCCATCGTTTTTTGTCACTTGTTTTTTCGAGCATTTGGGCCGTCTTCATAAATATCGAAGTCGAAACCAATGATATCCTTGTTAGCTACGATGTGGTTTCACTTTTCACTAAAGTTTAACTGAATGTAGCAGTGGTAGAGATAAATCAGAAATTTCCCAGTGACAGCGAGCTGCTTAAAATCTTCTATTCTCACCTTCAACCATGAAATATACGAACATACTAATGAAATATTAATGGGTAATCTACTAGCCCCACTAGTAGCGAACTACTTCATGGAAAAATTTGAAGAGAAAGCACTGAATACCGCACCTCTCAAATCGAAAGTATGGTTTCGATATGTAGATGACATAATAACTCCAAAATTAAGGTTTTTCAGTAGGGGCTATTTATGATATATGTTGGCTTTATAAATCGCATATGAAAGATGAATACACCAATTATCTATCTTTGAATACGTCATAGTATCATAGTTTTAGTATGATATCACACTAAAGTTATCGGATAATGCCAACCCGCATATTTTAAATAGTTCCCACTGAAAAACATTAATTTTGGAGTTATCATGTGTCTCCCGAATGCTACAGAATTAGAAGACGAAAATAGAAATCTGGCTTTCCTTGATGTACTTATCACACGGAAAGAGAGTACACTAGGACATACTGTATACCGAAAGCCTACACACACGGACAGATATCTACATAACACCTCAAATCATCATCCATGGAAACGTAAGGGAATAATCAAAACACTAGTCGACAGAGCGAGTGGAATATGTGGTTCAGAACAACTAGCAACTGAACTAGAACACTTGAAGCTCTTGGCTAATGGCTATATGGAAAACGATATCAATAGATACATACATCAAACATAGGCCTGAAAACAACACCGACAATGTATCACGTAGTCAAGAATCGCCGACAAAAGCATTCTTGCCGTTTGTCCTACGGGCAACAGATGGAATCGGCCGAATTCTGAGGAAATACAATATTCAAACCGTCGAAGAAGATCAAAGAGCATTACAACTCCCCCAAGGACAGGAGGGACCCACTCAGTACTCTGGGTGTATAGCGAATTCCGTGTATCTGTGGGAGTGTATACATCGGTACAACGAAGCGATCCATCAACACTAGGATCAAAGGACATAAGGCCAATTGCAGAGAAATCCGCAGAGCACACACTGAACAACACAAATCATGCAATAGAATTCGACCAAACCCAAGTGTTGAGAACCACCGCATACTACCCCAAGCTTGACAGCGAAGCAATTGAAATTCATAAACATCAAACGAACTTCAATAGGGACGAGACCGGTCAGGCGCGGCCAGGTCCCCCGACGTAGGTTATATAAGGAAGTACAATCTGCGTCCCCATCATAACCTTCTATGAATCCGCTCGAGCACACCCAGATGACAATCGTACGTGGGGAACCAGATGAGACTACCATACTCCAACCTGCAGACAACTAGTGTGAAGTAAAGACTTCTCAATACCTCCAGGTCGACAAAATCTTTGAAGCATCTAAGGACAAAGCCCAGCATTTTGCAAGCGGAAGCACAAAGTTCCTCTATCTAGGGTATGAAACTCAGCTTACTGTCAAATACAACACCATGCCAGATGCCAGACACTCGAACTGGCGAAACGTCTAGAATTAATCCACGAAGACGTCCGAAATGCTCGAAAAAACAAGTGACAACTTCTATCTGAATTAGGAGCACATAGCTTTTTAAATCCTATCATGGCCAGAACTCTTTTTGTTAATTATTTTTCTCCTCTAATTGTAGGGTGGCGCGCTAAGGGATCGAGCTTTTGGATATGAGACAAAACAAGTTTGAAACGTTCGAGCTACATTTGTTTTTAAGAAAAAGAATAAATCGAAAAAATTATTTTCCTTCACGGAGGCCACACCCAAATCATTTTTGAACTTGGATGAATTCAAAATAGTAATCATCGAAATGAATACCATTTTAAATTCTTAGGATCACAGATCTTTTATCATGAGGTTGGAGAAATTATATCAGATTTTGTTACTGAGAAGAGATATACCGGTTTCAGCCTTATTTGGCATTTGGCATCATCAGTATCCCATACCACCCAGGGACAAAATCTTCATAAAAAAAAAGATAATATGGTATATCTGAGCGGCACAAGTTGGCAAAATTCATTGCATATATTGGCAATAATAAAACGCGGCTATTCCGCGTTGGGCTGACTTATTTTCTAAACTTCCCTAGCTATTTTCCTGCAAATCTGAAGAATGTTCAAGTTCAAATGAGCACTGATGTAGCATGATCGATGATCGAAAAAACAAAAAATGTGCTGGGCTGACTTTTTTCATGATTTTCTGGGATACTAGACGGACTTTCGATAAAATTCGAACGGCACAACTCATCCCAGCACACTGTATTTCAGCCGTTGAAACCCACTTTTTCGAGAAGTGATGGGCTGGTATATGTCATACATTTTGTGGAATATACTGAGAATCGTATGAAGTAAAAAAATCCAAGGGCATAAACCTAGCATATTTTTTTTCCGAAAATCCAAATGTGCTTCAACAACACACATATAATTACAAGGATATTTTAACTATCTTAATATGTCATTATTGACCATATTCGTTAGCTATCGGTTGCAGCTTTTTTAAGTGTTCTTGGGTTGGCGACAATGTGTGATTAATCATAATGACATTCATCGTAGTTGTCAATTGTCATTGTTTATTTACTTTTTTCAAAATTTAAATTTTTAAATTTTTCCAATCATCTATTGAAAACGGACGTTTTTCAAAATATTTCATCAATCAAGTTTGGTTTCCCCCTAAATTTACTACAATTACACACAATGCTCATTTATTAATTTCCAGAGAAAGAGAATATGCGGTTTATATTTCAAAAGGAAATGAAGAGAACTAAAGTTCCTACATTATTCCTGAGGAAACCTGTGATTTCTAGTAAGCACTAAATTTTCATTTACATCTGTCCACTCATCAACATCATGTTTATTAGCAGGTCAAAGAGAAAGACATTTCGAAGATGATAATATAAATATGTTTGTGATGGCCGATGTGAATCTTTAAGAAAAAAATCATCTGAACGCCAATATATATGGATATCATAATTTTCATTTTATAGGATCTATTGAGCATTGGTTATTAAGAATAATCAACTAGATGAGTTGGAGGAACAAGTCATTAAAGATATTACTAGTGAGTTTACGCCCAACTTGAAAAACAGTACTTACAATTTAATTTTTGCTCTGGGATTCAACTTTTATTATATTCATACAAATCCTTGGAGCAAACAATCCTTGCTTATGCAGACTATGAACAATTTTTATAGGTCTGAGAGTTCATGTTGAGAGGAAGATTAGAGAAGTGGAAATTCTCAATATACTGAAATCTACGATTCCCATCAGTAGCATGGTAAGTTTGATGCCGAATTTCTTTAAAGCACCCCTTCTAGATAGAAGCATATAAGTAATAAAAAAGTTTTCAGTTTCAATAATTGTTTATAAGTAATGATATAAGTGTTCCATTTCAAAAATTGTTTTCATTCCCAAATTCGAAATGTCCCCTACGAACATGCAGTTAATTTTATGAATTCAAGTTTGGTCATATGGAAATGATTTCAGAGATATCTGTAGTACTGATTAATAAGAGATTTTTGTTCAATAGATCTTTTTCATGTGGTACTAATATAAATTAATTAGTTCACAACACTATTAAATTTGTTGAAAATCCAAGGAATTTTTTAATAAAGATGAAAAACAAAATAACAATTGAACTATAATAAATAACAGTATACAAAAAAATTGCATTTCATATTCCATCGCAACCACATTCATATTGTCATCTTCGAAATGTCTTTCTTTTTGACCTGCTAATAAACATAATGTTAATGAGTGGACAGATGTGAATGAAAATTTAGTGCTTACTAGAAGTCATAGGTTTCCTCAGGAATAATGTAGGAACTTTAGTTCTCTTCATTTCCTTTCGAAATATAAGCCGCATATTCTCTTCCTCTGGAAATTAATGAATGAGCATCCTGCTCCAGTCCTAGAGAATGTTACCATTTCTTAGCAAGTATTATATTTTTAGGGAACCTATGAAACTCAAACAAACCTATGAAATTTTAATTTGGAATCTTCGGTAGACTTACGACTTTGACAGTACTCCAGCCACCTGCAACATTGTGGTTGATAAAATAGAAAAGTTATGAACCTAATATTATACTCTTGGACATGTTGAATTTACACAAGATATACTCACAGCCTTCTAGTATCCATTTTATTGAATATTGTATGTATTTGTTTTATCAATAAAAATGATTGATATCTGTTTTAAAAAATTGTAGTAAATTTAGGGAGAAACCTAACTAGATTGATGAAATATTTTGAAAAATGTAAATAAACAATGACAATTGACAACTACGATGAATGTCATTATGATTAATCACACATTGTCGCCAACCCAAGAACATTTAAAAAAGCTGCAACCGATAGCTAACGAATATGGTCAATTCAGAAGAAAATATTAAAGTTGAAAGTATGAATTCATTTTTCAGCAGTCACGCAGTCTTGTACGGTCGCCAAAATTAAAGACTATGCCACATATGCAAGTCAATAAATCCGAACTCTCCCCTACCACCACCGAAGAGAAATCCAGCGGATTCAAAAGGCCCAGGACCGTGCACATTGACGTGTACTGTACCGGTACTGAAGTTGAATCCGATTCTACCATCAGTGAAGCATCGGATAACGATACTGGCTCAACACCGCAAACTGTTTTTGAGTCTGAACGGGTAAAAATAACTCATAAGCGAGCCGACATACATGATATGCCCATGAACATTCAAGAGGATGGAATCGGTGCTAACACAAGAAGTAAATCGTCTTTTCGCCTCAGTAAACAGGTATCGCAAGACAAATCTGATTCTGATGACGGAGCCAGTACATCATATCCTTCCAAGTTGAGTTCTTATTCCACGATCAGGGATTTTAATTCCAGCGTTTCTAGCGTTCCGAGATCTTGGGCCAACAATTCTATGTCAAGCTGCGCCATACCTGATCCAGATTTCGATTCATTAGCGAATACGTCCTGGAAGGATAACACATTTTCGGATCTTGATTCTACCAAGTATAGCAAATCGAGTATTGCCGGTACTGACAGTTCTTTATTCGTGCCTAGAAGATTGAACAAAAATTTAAGTATAGACGAGAGGCCAGAACTACATGACAAGGAAGGTTCTAAGTCGCCTAGCGGAGTGAGTTTGCAATTAAGTGATAGTTTTGAGTATGCGAACTCTGAAGACAAGATGAGGATTAAAAGAATGGAATGTATATGGCAGAAGGAGAAAATTGAAGGAGAAGTGAAGGACCGGACTGAGTCGAAACATACAAAACAAGAAAAGAAGATGAATGAATATATCCAGAGAAAATTGAGAAATTCACATAAAGATTCTAGAGAAACTGATTCAGACGATTCTGGTGAAGGATGGACGTTTGTTAAAGATCACATTGGTGGGAGCGGTACTATCAGAAAGCAGAGTAAAGAAGCTGTAAATGGTGAGTTTGAATTCCGATGTATGTATCTAATTATAATTAAATCGTTTTATTTACCACTAGCTCAATCCCGCGGCTCCGCTCGCGTAATATTTCAATTTAAAACGGTACTGATAGGTCCGCAACCCTACATTCATAGCTTCGTATCGAAGGAGAGACAGGCTCGTGACTACTTGACAAAGCTATTTCGCGTAGATTTAATAATTTCTTGCTCAAACTCCCATTCGTTGAACCTGGGGTAACTTTTGGAGTATCCATTAGAAAACTATACTGAAAAAAACATTTTTCATCAGGAATAAATTCCGCGGATAACAATCACATTCATTTTTATATGAATTCATTCCATGCCAGTCGGGAGCCCTCTTCAAATTGAACATTATTTTGAATTGAACTGAAAATGTGAAAAATCTTTATCGTGGGTTGTCCTCAGCATTTAGGCATATGCCGTCGCGGACTTTTTTATAGAACCTTTCGAGCACTACAAAAATTTCTCTGACCATGTTTCCCTACCTCTTATACATTACCCAGCGTCGGCTGTAAAAGCCTGAAAAAACCGGGTTAATTACCCACTTTTTCATGAAAACTCTTTTTTTTTCTCATTTCCTCGTGATATAGGATTGAACCCTACTTGTAAACCTTCCAAAATAAATTCTCTACATTATAGTGAAAGTTTCATCAAAATCGGTTATCTGGTTCCTGAGTCCATAGAGTACAAGCAAACACACGGACATTCACTTTTATAATATTAGTATAGATACTCCAAAAAACAACTCAAGAAGGAGGTTAAAGGCAGCAATTTCAGAAAGGTTCAAGCTACTGAGTTGTGCAATATGTGGTTTCCAGGCTCCGGAAGTAAATGTCTGTGCGGGATGAATTTTTGAAATTACAATAAGGATATTGAAAGCTTTTTCCATAGATTAATATAAAGATTGGTAACTCTCTCAATATATTTTAGCTATTTTCAGCGCCATCTGTTGCCTATAAATTCAAATACCGACATCAAATGTTCCAAGGTTAAAAGATGGCGCAAAAGACTATTCGTGCTAGTATTGCATACGTGAGTTTCCAATATACTTCAGTTTTAACAAATGGCATTCTCTTACATGTTTGAAACTGTGATCCGCGTCATGAATAAATCCAAATTTGCAGAACACGTATAAAAAACTGATTTTCATAATTGAAAAGTCAAGAAAATCAGACAATCGATATTAATTCTCATATTTCCTTCGTTAAAATCCTCGCAAGGAATGATCAGTATGACTAACACTGAGTTACAGCAACGTCCATTAAAATTTAATGCTCCCTCAATTCTCCCTTGAATAGAAGTGATGCGATGGCAACAGCCATGTTCATTGTTCAACTGATTACCAAAATATTGTTATCGATCTACGCCTATCTACATAAAAAAATAAGCTGGCAATTCAATATTTCCAAAAGGTTTCCTCTCTCTGTTAAAATTGGTCATTTTTTCTGCACTAGTAGTTCGTATCAAATCATTACTAACAACTTTTGAATATAAATAAATACATATCTAGTATTTCAAATTAATATTTACTATAAACTTGTTTTCAGGTCAGAACAAAATATGCCCCTCCGAACATGATAACAATAACAAAAAAACAATGAATCAACCCAAAAGAACAGAAAAGAAAAAATCTTTTTTGGTTGATCAGGATAGTCTTAGTGATTCCAGTCCTTCGCCTTATTGTCGAACCTCTAGCTCAGTGGCTCTTATCCAACGGTTAAGCTTGGATCCTTCTCTTCGTGCACCTTTTACTTTGGCACCAGGCCTATACACGGAACAGAGGAGTATAGCGAAAAAGTTCGGACCCGTAATAAGTGCCTTCAAAAAACCCGGACATCATATAGGTCCGGTTCGAAATCCAGAGTGCGCGTGTGCGCACTGCAGAAGTTATTGTGAAAGTGTGGCATTTCGTTCCCGAACAAGATCTTTAGATGATCCCCCTTTGCAGAACTGGAAGACTCTTTTTCCTTCATAGCAAAAACTATTTTTTTTTGTTGAAAAAATTTGAGTGTTATAAACTACATATTATTTTATTTTTTTTTATATTCATAATTTTCAGTTTCCTGCACAAATACTGGAAACAGGTAAAGTTAGAGTCCCAATATGAAATATTTTTACATATACATTGTAACATAGTACTACTGTTTTATCCTGCGAGAGCCATAAAGAAAAAATATTGTCATTATATCAGATATTTGAAAGTACTTTGATTTCTCAGGCACAAGATAGCCTAAGAGCAAGTAGTATGAAATTAGACCTATTGAGGAAGTCACTGGAGTTGAGGAAAGCAGAACTGCCAATTGATTCTCCCATTGCTCAACAGTTAAAAGAAGAACTTGCCAACGCACAGACATTCAGTCCAATGTCTGTGCATTACACAAGTCTCCAGCCTTTTAGAGAGAGACCGGGGAACAATAAGATGCCTACCAATTCGTCTTCCACTTTTAATAGATGTGCTGCTGTAACTGGCGTATTAGAGGTGAGAATATGTCAGATATTTTTTTTTTTATTATTTTGAGAAATATATGTTGGGACATTATTTGGGCTATTTCCATTATCTATATTGTTGGTATTTACCGACGTTTCGGCAAGCATTCGCTTGCCGTCATCAGGGTGTTGTTGGTCCTGAGAAGGACCGGTTTTTGCCAAACTTGTTCCGTCTGGACTTGTGCGCTCCATACTATCTAATTATGTTGTGGGAATTCAAACGCGAGCTGTCAGAGGTGTAAACTTCGAAACTCAAACCACTCTGACTACCAGTATACTGAAGTAGGGAATTCTCATTTAATTAAAATGAGAATTACATAAAATGTTTTTATGTAAATAAGTACCAATCGACTTGAAATTCCAAAATATTTTTCTTAAGCTTTATGAAATCAACCTTAAATAATATGTTTAATCAAAAAAATCGTCATTTTATATATCTCTAATTATTTCTCATCGCTTATTTCCACACTATATGTATTTTGTTTCAAACAGGTTCGTTTAATGGGCTGCCAAGATCTCTTAGAAGAAGTACCGGGTCGGTCAAGAAAAGATTCTGATAATAATTCAAGTCCTATGGACTTGCGATTCTTCCGAAAAGGCGTAGGAGGTAGAAGCTCATCAAAGAGCTATTCAGTCAAAGAAGAAGTAAGTGACGAAATCATGGCAGTATTAAAATTAGACAATACCACAGTAGGCCAAACCAGTTGGCGACCATGTTCTCAGCAAGCCTGGGATCAGAGGTAATGATGGAGCAATAAATGCCGATGGAATATTAATGGAATTCTTATTTATTCGCAGATTTTCAATTGACTTAGATAAATCAAGGGAGCTGGAAATTGGAATATATTGGCGAGATTGGAGGTCGTTATGTGCCGTGAAATTTTTGAAACTAGAGGAGTTTATAGATGATGAGAGACATGGAATGGCCCTGCATTTGGAACCCCAAGGACTTCTTTTTGCAGAAGTGAGTATTTTTCAAATGGACTTTAATGATCAGTGAATTGAAATAGATTATGAAATTTTCAGATAAAATTTTTGAATCCAATGATTTCTAAGCGGCCAAAACTACAACGGCAGAAGCGAATATTTAAGGAAGGACTGCCAAGGGCAAAGCAGATGAACATCAACATTGTCACATGGGGAAGATGGATGAAAAAACAATCGTCTAGAGTTCCTTCACATAGAAATCAAACCACAAATATATCAAACGAATTTTCAAGTATGGTATGTATTATAGTGTAGATACAATTGATTAATCAATTTCAGAACAATGGTATCAAAAATAATTCAGTTCCTGAGAATTCTAAATTTCATTTAATAAACTTAATTTTTGATGTGTTATTCGGCAGGAAAACATAACAGAAGACAAACCTGAAACTCCTGGAGAAACTCCTGATCCTAATGTTCCTGGTCTTGGTGGACAGAGACCTCTAGGTTTAGGTGTGGAAGTTTTACCTGCAAGCCCACCTCCGCCTCCAATTCCAAAAGAACCACCTCCACCAATTGCGAAGAAGAGAATGTCTGTTACTCCACCTCCTATACCACCAAGACTTGACCCAGAGGTAACTAAACTCTTTGCCAACCATTGTTTTTTTGTTTTGTCAGGATCTATTTCAGTTTTGCTAATTTTTACGACAGCTCCTCTATTATTTTTCACTGGTGGTGGTATAAATAAATTTACTTCAATTAAGAGGAGACAAAGATAAACTTTGCATATGTTATCTGTGAATTCTTGCATTTTTCATATCAACTATATTCAATTATGAAGGGCTTCCTCGAATTCCAGCAAAATTCTCTCAAACATAAAGTGCGTATTGTACAGAATAAAAATTCACTAGACTTGCTGCAATGAATAGTTGTAAAATTACTGCCATGATTTCGGAATTATGGCCGCTTGCCACTACACTAAATTTGAAACTAGATTGAGTACTGAGTCACGGATGCGTACGCATAATAATCTTGCATTTATTATATAAATACAAAGGATACTCGAAATTCCAGTACCAAAGACTTACAAAGTCTTTCCAAATTGTAAATTCAAAGTGTAATACTCATCAACCTTTTGGCTCGGCAGATTGGTTTGTCCTGACTAATCCAGCAAACTTATCCTTAGTTTTGAAGCATAAGGGGTTCGAAATGTGGTCATCTATGGCCTTGAGTTCGTAAAACAGACTAAACATAATGGCATAAAAAACGTGGGTTAGGTCTTGGCTTGTACAATGAGTACAAGCTCAACTTCTAATATCATAGGAATTATATAAATTATTTTGATTTTGATTGTCTGCTACAAGTTTCTTTGAGAATTTGGGGAAATGAGGAAGTGCCTAATAATTGAAGCTTATCATAAATCCTCAAATTCTAAACTTCATGAATTTTCTCACACAACATTCAAACAAACAGTTGATTCGACAATTCAAAGAAAAGTGGGCTATGTATAGAAATGGCTTTAGAAGTTGGGTATTTTGATTGTGAGAAAGATCCACCCATACCTGTATATTTATTATCCAATGTAGGGACAAAATTAGTATTCAGTATTAAAATTTCCGACACACTACTGTCTGAGGCTTTGGTTTTCTTTTTTTTGCACCGCACGACGCTATTTCTTTCACTTACAGAGCATAGCGGTACTAAGGGAATTCGACTTTCTGGAGGACCAAGAGGTTTCTAGGTCAGGACCCTTGATAATACCCACCGCAAGCGTGCCTACCACGCCCGTTCTTGGGATTGGACCATTGGTTCCTCCTAGTCCTCAACCTCTTGTAGAGTTTCCAGACGATGAGGTATATTATTTCCTGGTGGTTTGACTTTTTATGTTTTGGTTGCATGCTCAATCACTAACATAATAATATTCTGTAAATAAGTAGATTATAAAAATAAATCTTTCACTAACCATTGTGAAGGGTGAAAATATCCAAAGTGTTCATAACATGTGTTAGATATGTTAAAATTGACTGAAATTATTCAGATCTGGAATGAAATAATGGAAAAATGGGAATATCAATGTTAAATTCGAAAGAGCTCCGAGTCTAATAGAACAGTTGAATAATCGAAACCTCATTGCGATTCGATAACAAAAAGGGACTGGACTATTAGAATCTCTGCCGCGAGTTGTAAGTACCGTCCGAGTGTCCGACTTGTGGCTGGTCGCTCAGCTCGACTCGGGGCATTCGGAGATTCTCGATGCCGGCGAGCCGGGTATGGCGTATCAAGTCTGTGCAGGCGCGAAGATCCAACACCCAACTCGGGTTCAGGATACACATTCAATACGAAGTCCCCCACTCCTGCTGAGATTTACCATTCCAACAGCCCATTCTCTTATTTGTTATCGAATAGCAATGAGGTGTCTATTATTCTACTAGACTAACATGGATATTCCTATGTTTCCATAATTTTATTCCAGACCTGTATATCAATTGAGAAATATGATGTTGCAATGAAAAAATTGTTTAGTTGTATAATGCACATTTTTTCATAATTCCTAGTAAACATATTTGGTTCATTTGGTTTTTAGGGGAGGTCATGTGTTCTCAGGAACATTTTCTAGGACATTTGTCAATACATATTTTTGAAATTTGATAATGTCAATTATCCTTAAACCATATTCATTTTAAAAAGATTTTTTTCTATACTTAATAGGTGCACTCTGAGTGCAATCAAGATTGTCTTCTAGAAGCAAGTTATTTCGTATTCATTCCGTACTCCAACATTACTTAACGATATTCCAGACATAACATACCATTTTTTGTAGGCCATTTTGATCTTATTGAAAATTTCCTTCAATGCCAGTGAGACATTGAGTAGAGGAGTATTTTACACTGTATCTTTTTTTGCCATCATATTGCTTGAACAAAGACATTAATGTTTGGGGTGATTGAGGAAACAAAAATTCCCAAGAATCCTTCTTCCCAAAACGTTTTGTGGTTCTGCTCCAAATTTCTTCAACTCGTAATTTTCTGAGGTTGAATTTTCATTTTGATATGAGCATGTAACTCTGGTCAGCTTCACACATTTTATTCTAGGAAGAAAAAAGATTTATTGTTGATCAATCATGGAATTACTGTTTATTCAGAAATATATATATATATATATATATATATATATATATATTCTTATGAAAAAGAGAGCTAAAATAATACAATAAATTCAGAAATAGGAATACAGCATTCAAATTCAATATCTATTTTCTCCATTTGGTAAAAGTTAATTACAACTAAGTTTTGAAATAAAGAAGCATTTTCAAAACCATTCATTTTAAGTAATTGGGGTTTGAATTATAGCCAGAGGTAATCCCAATAAACCTTATTCAATAATTTCCCTAGAAAGCTGTGATCTTTATGTAGATTTTTCTTTGTTTACATTCCCAGTCTCTATAAATCTGTTTATAACACCTTTAATGTGATCTTTTGCAGACGATTCTTGAATTTAGAAAATCTGGATTTTTATTTATTTATTCACCGTTAGTGGAATAAATAGAAAATAACCATGAATGTGTTCTGTTCTAAATTATAATCCATTGTTGATTTCAATTATTTTCATAATTTCAGAAGCAAATGGTTTTCGTTATTCGGCGCTCACACATTCTACTTTTCAACAAGTGTTGACAACAAAATATTAGCACCCTCATTTTGTACCAGCAAACAATAATCCAAAGCCAACTTCGCCGTTATAATCATTATATAAAGATCGTTTTTATTGAGACGCTTTATATCGTACATCAGGCACATCGATTTATTTTTTATTTATTTTTATTTATTCAATCTACACAACTCAGTGGTAGAAATATCAACGAAATGAAACGCTTTCAACTAACAGAAAATGATTTCCTTGATAATGAACTAGCAAAAAATATGTAATTCTACATTATTTAATGAGTTTATTAAATTACAGCCACTGGCAGAAGCAGTGAATATCATCAGACGTCCGCCACCCAGGGAACATGGTTACAGGGATAGCGCATATGAATCCAGAAGGCACTCACAGTTCACTGGCATGGGCCTCGAAAACTTTAAGTTGCTGAGTGTACTTGGACGTGGTCACTTTGGGAAAGTAATTTTGTCTCAATACAGAAATACTGGCGAATATTTCGCCATAAAAGCTCTTAAGAAAGGCGACATCATAGCGAGAGATGAAGTTGAATCACTACTTAGTGAAAAGAGGATTTTTGAAATTGCCAACTCTATTAGACATCCATTCCTAGTTAACCTGTTTGCCTGCTTCCAAACTGAAGCACATGTCTGTTTTGTGATGGAGTATGCTGCAGGCGGAGACCTGATGATGCACATACACGCTGATGTTTTTGAGGAGCCCAGGGCAGTGTTCTATGCAGCCTGTGTAGTCTTAGGTATGTACCAAACAATTGCAACTTTTCAATCTATCCACCAAAACGGTCCTCAAATTTCTACTACGCATAATATTAACAAAATATTTCAATGCTCATCATCACCAATTTGGTGGATAGATCGGTTAGTGAAAACATCCTTATTTGTGATAGTGTAAACTGCTTTATTAACATTGAACAAATGGATTTAGTGCATTCAATATGTTACAGAGCAGCAATTGAAAGATGTAATTTTCGATTTTCCTTCATTTAACTCATATAGATTTATTTTATTGACTGTAAATAAAAAAAAAGGTTCCTTTTGAGTTCAAATTATACAGGATGACTAGTGATGTATGGTGGAGATAGATAATAAAATGCTTAAACCATGAACTCGCATATCTTCGTTAATACGGCAAATTTTGCGCATAATAATTTACATTAGCTCAAGAAAAAAAATTTGAAGAAAGAAATGTGAAAAGATCAAAAGAAAATATCTGTTTTTTGTTTGAATGGCACATATTTTGTGAAAGTTGTTGCCACCTCTTCTGTTTTTGTATTTTGTTCACATCTTTTCAATAATCCTTATTATTTAACATTTTTGTCATTGGACCATCTTAGTGGTCGTATTATAGACTTTATTGATAATCAAATTTTCTCGTCCTTTTAATGATAATTTGTACGATTTCCATTTAATTTTTTTTTTGTACGTCTTCCAGGTTTGCAATATTTGCATGAAAACAAGGTAATCTATCGTGATCTTAAGTTAGATAATCTTCTTCTGGATACTGAAGGCTACGTAAAAATAGCCGATTTTGGTTTATGTAAAGAAGGTATGGGTTTCGGCGACAGAACAGGAACTTTCTGTGGAACTCCCGAATTTTTAGCACCAGAAGTATTAACTGAGACGACTTACACACGTGCAGTAGATTGGTGGGGCTTAGGAGTCCTTATATTTGAAATGTTGGTAGGAGAGGTAAGTCATGATATATCAGTTTTTTTTATAGTTATTTTATTTTCATATAACACTGATGAGAAGTATGATCAATTCAGTTCATTCTTTAAAATTGCACTAAGTATGAATTTTCAAAAAGAAAATCAAATATGTAGTACCATTTATCTCATCATAGTGTTCCTCACTATAAAAAGTCAGATGTATCATAAATATGACATGAGAGAGATTGAAAGGAAAATATCAGACTATCAAAATGCTTCAGCGAAATGTTGGTTGAGGTACTTTCGCTTGACATAAGAATACTCACCATGGAGGAAAGATTTGGGAGAAAGATCAAACATCCCTCAGTGATAATATTTCAGTTGACTTTCTTGTGTGAAGAATTGGTATCTGTCAATCGGATTATGAGAGTATCGCCTTGAAAGACCGACTCAGACACCTGCCTTAGGTATAATAGTTGATAAAAGGATTCGATGACAAACCGGCAAAGTTCTGTTGATTCAACAACTCAGGATCGGTAACTGAATTGGGTTTGGTGTGCCGGAACATGGTCACCAACACTTTTGCTGGTGGGGAAAGTAAAACATATTAAAATAAGAGAAAAGAAATCAAGCTGAACGATGAATTCAAACTTTTAATTTGAAGTAAAGAAGAAATTTCAATATGAAAAGTCGGCGATGAAAAGAAAAGAGACGGAACTCTGTAAAACTAGCCAACAAGGAGCGCCATTGATCATGAACTAATAAAAACAGCTAGAAGAAACTCTGGTAATTTATTAATTACAAACGGCTATCTCTAAGAAAAACTTCTAATTTTCTCTTCTGAGCATGGAAACCTTGCTTTTTATAGCCTTTCGACTATAAATTCAATTTTGTATATGATCAGAAATATTTTTGATAAATAATTACTGATGAAATCTAATTAAAATTAGCAAAAAATAATTCTCAGCTTCTGAAAATGATACGTTTCAAATTTATGCTACAACTGTGGTTTACATGATCAATTCTAAAACTTCAGTTTTCCAACACGCAACAAAGCATTTTTTATGGTATTATTTCCCCAATTATGAGAGTAATGTTGGACTCAGTTATGTAATATTTGAAATGAATCATATTAATCGCAGTTGTGGCCAACATTTTCCAAAAGTCAATTTCAAGAATAGTCCATTTGAATTGTAACAGACATCAAATGATGAAGTGGAATTTTTTTTCATTTGAAATTATTGAAATTAATGTTTGAGAGAAGTGATAAATCACCCTTTATAATTACAATAGAGGATATTCATGTCTTAACTAAACAAGCAGAAGATTGGCTTTGGGAGACTTTGCTTCGATTGTAGTAGATAGTTTTTATTTGTTATATTATTTTTCTTTGTTTTTTCTTTCTGAAGCAATGTGTAAAGTTCATACGAGTATATATATATATATATATATATATATATATACAGGGTGTACCAAGTTCGACGGCCTATTAGGCGTTTCTGGAGAACTAGACTTATTTGAAATCTGAAAATTGGGATTATGATATTGTTTGACATTATCTACCGAGCTAAAATATTCTTGGAGCCTGACCACTTTTAGTTAAACAGGGAGAGAAAAAAAAATTTCAAAATTTTATTTTTCTGTTTTTTTCTTTTTGAATCTGATAGAGTATGCAATTCTGAATACATTCGTACTCAAATCGTTGCATTCGTCGAAATACTTTCAAAAATATCGAGAAAAACCTGAAGAAAAAGAGAGAAAAGGGTATTCGGTATTATGTTTGTTATTCCTAATCTAGATATCTTAAGCATAAACCGTTTTCACATTTTTGAAATCGAAGAATGTGGAAATATTGTACATTTTTAGAATTTTGAAAAACTCATCACAGGGTGTTCCAAATATTGGGTCAAAAATTGTGATCAAGATTGGCCCATAACTTTCGTTTTTCAAATTAGAACCCTATTTTTTTATGATTGCGTTGGATTGTACAAAGAAAAATGATGATAATGTTTTAACATGTTCATGCTCCTAAACTTGATCATTCTTGAGTTATTTAGGATTTTCTGATTTTATGTCGTACGTACCGTCAAATTCATTAAATCTGTTTCATATCAACTATGACCTTGGTCATAGAAGATAAATTATTTCAATAACTCACTAGTGACACACCTTTTTGTTCAATTCATTCATCATTGAGAAATATTAATTTTATTCAATTTCTTCTGCTATGATATCATCCTAGAATATAACATGAACTCTCATTACATTTTGCAATTTGCCGACGACACAACTCTAGTATCCCATGCGAAGACAATGAAAACCTGCATACAGAAGCTCCAAGAACTTCTAGATAAAATCTCTAAGTGGTTCCAGAAGTGGAGAATGAAAATTAACCCAGACAAGTCGCAGTTTATTATTTTTAACCACAGAATTTCACCTTCATCACCAACCTTAAATTTCAACGAGAAAATCATAAAACCTTCTCCTGCAGTCAAATACCTTGGTATAAACATCGATAATAAATTGAACTTCAACCTACATACAAAATTGATGAAGAGGAAAACCATTTCAAGAGCCAAACATTTCTCTAAGTTAACCTACAGAAAACAAGGCATCAACATCAAAAGTGCATCAATAATATATAAAACAATCTGTAGGCCCATATTAGAATACGCACACCCATTGTTTGCAAACTGCAAGCAACCAGCAATTAAAAACCTCATGACTGCAGAGACGATAGCACTGAGAGCTATAACTAGAATGAGACATCCCAATAATGCACTTCATAATCCTCCGAATCATCTACTCTATCTGAAAACCAAAATAGAGCCTATTAAGATAAGGATTAACAGGTTGAACAAAACATTCTATAAGAGGTTAACGCAATTACCCGAAGTGATCTCCCAATACCAAGAGGACAGAAGGAATACATCCAAAAGGAAACATCCAGAACTTCCACTCCTAACTAAAATAAAAAATTTAAACTAAGAAAATTCAAAATATGTAACATTTTAATTTTTTTATTTTTACTTAAGCAATGATTAAATATATCAAAGATTGTAAAATTACAGGCTGAAGGACCCATGGTCGATGGCCAATTGCAAATGCAATAAAGAGCTGTTATTATTATTATTAATTTTAGAAGTATCAACATGATAGAACATCATCATCATCTTTCTTCGCAGAATCCAACGCAATCATAAAAAAATAGGGTTCTAATTTGTAAAACGAAAGTTATGGGGCAATCTTGATCCCAATTTTTGACCGAACATTTAGAAAACCCTGTGACGAGTTTTTCAAAATTCTAAATATGTAAAATGTTTCCATTGTCTTCGACTACAAAAACGTGAAAACGGTTTGCGGTCAAGATATCTAGATTAGAAATAGCAAACATTATACCGAATACTCTTATCTACCTTTTTTTGTTCAGTTTTTTTTTATATTTCGGAAAGTATTTTGACGAATGCAACGATTTCAGTACGTATGTATTCAAGTGTGTATCATTAGTGGAATAATTTATCTTCTATGACCCAGGTCATGGTTGAAATGAAACAGATTAAATGAATTTGACGCTACGTACCACATAAATTCAGAAAATCCTGAATAACTCAAGAATGATCAATTTTAGGAGCATTAACATGTTAGAACACTATCATCATTTTTCTTCATACAATCCAACGCAATCATAAAAAAATAGGGTTCTAATTTGAAAAACGAAAGTTATGGGCCAATCTTGATCCCAATTTTTGACCCAACATTTGGAACACCCTGTGATGAGTTTTCCAAAGATTTAAGAATGTACAATATTTCCACAGTCTTTGACTTAAAAAATGTGAAAACGGTTCGTGCTTAAGCTATGTAGATTAGAAATAACAAACATAATACCGAATACCCTTTTCTCTCTTTTTCTTCAGATTTTTCTCGATATTTTTGAAAGAATTTCGACGAATGTAACGATTCGAGTACGAATATATTCAGAATTGCATACTCTATCAAATTCAAAAAAAAAAACAGAAAAATAAAATTTCGAAAATTTTTTTTTCGCTCCCTGTATAACTGAAAGTGGTCAGGCTCCAAGAATATTTTAGCTCGGTAGATTATGTCAAAAAATATCATAATCCCAATTTTCAGATTTCAAATAAGTCTAGTTCTCCAGAAACGCCTAATAGGCCGTCGAACTTGGTACACCCTGTATATATACAGTGAAACCTCTCTTGGTGGACACTTCCCATTAACGGACGCTCCCCACAAACGGACAATTTCTCTGGAACGGAGAAATTCGGGACAATTTTCTTGTTATACGAATTCTCATGAGCGGACACCTCTATCGGACGGACACGGACACTATAATTTTCCCAGCGTTGCCGAAAAACCTCCAAGTAACGGACGCGGAATTCTGGAGAGCGGCCAAATATCAATATGTAGATACCCACCAGAGTCCTCTATGGTACCCACTTGAGGAGATCAATCTCATCCAAACGCGTAAACCCAAGGCATAATCAAAAATGTGAAATTTTTCTACCGAGACTCGATTCTGAAACATGTTCTATCAAAAATGGATAGTGCTTCATCAGCTTCAGAATTATCCAAATCAATAAATATTCTGGAACCACTGTACTTCATTGAAACAGCTTGGGTTAAAGTTTCCCAGCGAACTATCCAAAATCGTTTTGCTAAAGCAGGATTAAAAAAAATGGATCTTCTTCGAATATCTCTGAGGAAGCATATGACGAAGAGGACTCCGTACCCTTGTCAGTACTAGCTACTTTCTTCAAAATCTGTAAAGCAGTGTGCAACACAGTGGATGATGCAGCATTTGTTAATTTGGACGAAGAAATTACCACTGAAGATTATTCCAATTTTGTCAATGAAAATGAAGAGAAAGATGACGAAGAGCAAATTGAAGATAGCATTATTTCTGAAAGCACCAAAATAAAATCTAATACCGAAGCACTTAAATTGATTAGCGAATCGAAAATATTTGCCCAAGAAGATTTCGTGGCTTTTCGACTAGTTCAAAATCTGGAGACCCACTTTCAAACACGTCTACTCACTGAAAGAGATAAAAAATGACACAACCTAAGATTACTAATTTTTTCTGAATACAATTTATAATGTAAACTATTTCTGTAACAGCTTCATATTTTGCAAATCAATTTTTTTTTATAAATTTATATATATATTTCATCAAATATTTCGTTTCATTTCTCTTTGTATTTATTTTGAACCTTCCCACAAGCGTACACCCCCCACGTCCGGACAAAGAAGCTGGAACCAATGGTGTCCGCTCTTGGGAGATTTCACTGTATATATATGGAAAAGATTTCATGGACATAACCCTCTGGAACTAAAATGAACCGTAGACAGCTGTTTCGGGCTTTCGGCCCTCATCAGTACGGTGAGAAGTTGGTATTCGAAAACGCATAACGGAGTCAACACAAGGGAGCCAGCCGCACATTTGCGATTTCGCTTGGAAGACCCTGCGTTCCAGGGCAACATCCAACGTCACCACGGAGGCAACTTTAGCCACCTGCGTTATGCGTTTTCGAATTCCAACTTCTCACCGTACTGATTAGGGCCGAAAGACCGAAACAGCTGTCTACGGTTCATTTTAGTTCCAGAGTGTTATGTCCATGAAATCTTTTCCATGTATTTTACCGATCCCTCATTATTCATATCTTTTTTATATTTATATTCCTGGACTCGGATGTCACGCAGGTGGCTAAAGTTGCTTTCGTGGTGACGTTGGATGTTGCCCTGGAACGCAGGGTCTTCCAACCGAAATCGCAAATGTGCGGCTGGCTCCCTTGTGTTGACTCCGTTATGCGTTTTCGAATTCCAACTTCTCATATATATATATATATATATATATACTTTTCATTTCATGCTTGTAATGAATATATTGTTTTTTGCAGTCACCATTTCCGGGCGATGATGAAGAAGAAGTGTTTGACTCGATTGTTAATGATGAAGTACGGTACCCCAGGTTTCTTTCTTTAGAATCGATAGCAATAATGAGAAGGGTAAGTGTTAATTTATTGCCTGAATATAATAACAAATTATTCGATTCTTCATTTTCAGTTACTTCGTAAGAGTCCAGACAGGAGGTTGGGGTCCAGCGAAAGAGATGCAGAAGATGTGAAGAAGCAGGCATTCTTCAGGCAGATTAATTGGGAAGATTTACTTCTAAGGAGAGTACCACCTCCATTCATACCCACAGTGGTAAGTACCACAAGTTGAATATAAGTTGACGGACATTATTCTGAACAATAATGTGATTTGATATAAAAAGTCTAGTGTTTGTTCAAATAAAATTTAAAGGAATTATTTATATCACCGAAATCATTGAAATAATTAAATGTACATATTAAATCTATTGCAGATTAGCTTATACCCTGCTTATGCAGGTTATACACGTTTTTTATTGAAACTTCTTAGTATCCTGAAAAATATCACAAGGTAAAATAGAACAAAACAATCATGGTGGTATTCAACTTGAGACCAACTTTTATTTCAATTTCATGGATAAAAAAAATTCTGGAACATAGATGGCGTTCATAGTTAAATGTTGATTTACACTAAATCAAATTTACATCACTTACATCGAATAATTCGAATTTACTTGAAAAATTTAATGCCATTGACAGCCTCTGGATTTGTATGAACAGGTTGGTTGAAGAACAAAAGATCCTTGTGCTTAAGTTCTAGGAAGGCAGAACCTAGCCACAACAACCCTTGTTCATAGTAATAATAATACTTGAAAAATAGTTATGTTTAGCAAAGCTCAAACTTTTTTTCAGTAAATCTGCTGGTATATCATTACTCGATAAATATTCAACTGATAAAATTATACTATTTATAATAAAATAAAAAAGTTTTTGTTAGCTCCCCAAGTACATTGTATAAATAAATAGCCTCTTTTGAAGCTTCGGAGAGTGCAATTTACTCATCTTCAGTACTTGAAAGAGTTATTGAGCATTGTTTTTTACGCTCCCAGGACACAATAGCACCAGAGTTTCAAACAATAGTCATTATATGATTTCCTATCGTCAATGTTTGATGCCCGATCAGTATCTGGAAAACCCTCTTATCTTATTATGTCTGATTTCTTAAAGACAAGTCCTTTTCTTTTAGTACCTTTAAGGTACAACCTTTTCAGTGCATCTCATCAAAGTAGTCGATACATTCAATTAGGTAGCTCATGCTTGGTGCCTAGGTGGCACACTGTTTGGAATTCTGAACCAGCACCAAGAGATTTCACCAGATTGTATTGGTTTTATTCATACATGGAAACCTACCTGATTGCATATGGTTGAGGATATGATAACCATTATGAAAATGAGTAATATTATATGATTCTGAATACGACATAAATTCAAATAATATTCAGACTTTCTGAATTACAAATGACAGTTTCTGAATACATATGATTTACCCTGAGTTGAACCAAAGTCCATTGAAATTTAATGTTGCCTTAATTCTCCTTCAAACAGAGTATCCATAGAAGGTAGCCATGGATTCCAAGTGAATTACATTTGGAAATGTCATACCTGATTTGAACAACATTCAAACACCAATGGGATGCTATAGTAGTTGATATCCGTTCTTGTTGTGAAAAATATGTATTTCCTGAGGTAAATTGCGCTGCCCCCATGTTGACCCTGGTTTCTATAAAAGTTTGATACGATTTGAAACAGGGTATCAATAAATAAGGTTATGTATCATATTATTCATATCAGATTTGTCAAGTACTCAACATAGCATTCAGCAAATTTTCATCTGCTGCACCCAATTGCTCATAGTTGTATGTTAACTTTAAAGTGCTTTTGAACGTAAATGCTAGCAAATCAACATTGTGCTATTACAGTCTGTTAAGAGTCCATGCCATAGACTGAAGGCTCTGGCGAATGCAGCATAATTCAGTGGGATAATATAATTCTTTTTATCTTCTATGACTACGATTGTTGAATCGAAAAAAGTTCAGGAAGTTGAATTCACTCACCAAAACACCAGCAGGCCAACTTGTGGAACTACACAGCTTCTCCAATTATTCATCACCAAAAACCCTAACTGAACCAAGCAGAATTTGAACCCTTTGTAGGAAATATTTTTTTCATAGTTATAAACACCAATTGAGCTTTTCAAATTATCTTGCATATTGCAGTGTATTCAAAATAAATCTTCATCACCTTTCTGTGAATAGCAATTGAAAATGAATTGATAGTCTATTTGTTTTACCAGCATTCATTGGAAGATGTTAGCAATTTTGACGAGGAGTTTACATCTGAAAAACCACAACTCTCACCTCCCAAAGAACCAAGAATACTTCAGGAACAAGACCAGACTCTGTTTAAGGACTTTACTTATATGGCTGACTGGTGCTGACAAGCAAACTTATTTTTGTGATGTAACAGTTTCAATCCATAAGATCAAATTATAATAAAAAAATATTTATTTATTTCACTATGTCGAACAATCCACAAAGGATGTAAACAGAATCTATTGATTAATTTCAAATCAATTTTGTTTCTGCTTACATCTTGTGAAAATACTGACTGAAATTATTGTTGCATCAAGGAGTTGCCAGTAAGAGTTTTCTTTGAGGTAGGAGGTAGAATTGGAAAGTGTACAGTATTAGAATATGAAATAAAGCTGAAAAAACATTAATTCCTGATTTTGTAAATATATGTACTAAATAAATTCAAGATTGGTTCAAATTTATAATAAAAAGATTAAGGTGATTTGAATTTTGTTCCATACTTTGCATTTGGTCTTTTTTATCAACAAAGTGTATTATCTTTATTAAGTTGAAGTCTCCATAAACAAATAATATATTTCCTTTCTTGAAACTTTCTCTATAATGTAATGCACATAATATAACTATAAAAACATCTAATGAATTGTTTTCTAAGGTGAAGTGATCATAATGCTCAAAACCAGTAACCTGGTGAAATTTAAAATAAAAAAATCAATTTTTAAATTTATTAAATATCCATAGTTACTTTGACATTTAGTACCATTTCATAGCTTACAATAAGTATATGGTAAACAATTTTTGTCATGTCTGCACTGGTGGAAATATTCAAAGAGCAATCAATATTCTTTTTCCCAATTTTTGCCTTTTTAGAAAAACTAATCTGACCTAGATTTTTTTTTTAAGAAACAAAAAAGAGCAAAAAACATTGTTTTTTTTTGTGAAACAATTGAATATAGCGTATTTTGAAAATTTCCACAAGCTCTTGAAAAATTTACTCAACAATATTCCCAAGATAAAGTCATACACCAAACAGATAGTGTTATTCTGCTATTGATAATGTATTTATCATCACTTCTGGTCATCCTAGCCACCCATTTGGAAATTTTTTATTCATCATCACTAGCTTTATTCATTTAATTACAGCTTTGAATGAATGTGTTTTGAGAAATTATTTCTTGAATGGTTATCTGTTGAAGCTGACAAATTTTCAACATCAAGCTATTTTAATTTATTGAGCCTAAATTTTGTACATACTATAATTATTTATATTTGAATGTTATCGTTATCAATTTGTGTTGTTCTCGTTGCCAGTCATGTTTTCAATATGGATAAGTATTATTTGGTCCAAATGAAATGACAGATGAGGGATGAAAACTGACTATCGTGTTTACCAATTGATGAAGGAGTATTTCTTATTTCATAATAAAAAATTATAAAAATATGAAGGATGAAAATAAATTACAACTGATTTAAATTATTATTTTAATTGTAGTTGATCAATATAATTTTCCAGGCTTTGAAACTGTGAATGAAGGTTTTAGAGTTGTTGGTAAATATTATGTAATAGAAAAAAAACAATGATCACATGTTAAGACTGTAACTTCATGTATTATTATGCAAGGGAGAGAAGGAATATTTGAAAGTGCCTACTGTATGTGTTATGCTCATTGTATATAAGTACTAACCTTGTGTATCCTCTATATTTTTGATGCTTTGATATATATATAAATATATATATATACCTTTATTAGGTAAAGTTTTAGAATACCATGTATTAAAACAATTAAGATCAATTAATATTTTATTTATGAACCTTTACATCACTTGATATTTAACAGTGCTGTTTTAATAAACTGTATTTATCAAGAAATTTTGTTGTCTTCTTAATAAGTTCACCCATCATAGCCTGATGTATTTTTTCTAAGTTATAGTTAGCCATTTCTTTTGGACAAGGGCTTACATGATGGATCGTATGATGAAGGGTAAGCCAGGTTGCCTTTACTTTCATGTAGGTGATCAAAATATTTTAAAACTAATCAGATATTTGTGAAATGCTATTTCCATTATGCAAACGGTCTCAATTGTAATACACTGACTTTCTATTAATTTGTTTTGCATGTACAGATCATGCTTATGTTGAAATATTGGTTGGCTGACAAATGAAACACTAGTTAACTAACTTTACACAGGTGAGCATCTGAAAGATATCAAATCAAATAATAATAATACTTTGATCCCCAAAGATACATCAAGGTGATTTTTGAGATTGGAATCTATGTAGAAATTCCCTCAAATCGAAATTTTGAAGGTAGATGTTTCTGTTGCTTTGGTGCCTTTTCCATACATCTTGATCACACATATTTTATGACCTTGAATCTCCAACATCCTTTGTGATTTTGTCGATTTCAGATCTGAAAGTATTTAGTTGGGTTTCTAAAAACTTTGAACAACCGATCAAGAACTGTCAAGTTAATTAGAGCGACCAAGATTCATTGCAATTCCAAATCAAGTAATTCAAATTTGCGAGAGGGTTTTTTTTTTGCACAATCAAAGTTCTGTGAGATTTATTCTAGGCCTGAGCTCACGGAGACAATTAAATATATACAAGGTATCCCACCAATAGTGCCCATTACGTTTATAGAGAAATAATAAATAACAAATTTTGTGTGAAGATATAAGCCCATCGTTTTTATATACTGGAATTCGAGATATTCAGGAATGACTGTTAGCTACGAGCATAATGATTATATTTTTAATGTGAGGTATTGAATATGATCAATGTACGCCCTTTCATAAAAATCTCCGTGACTCGTTTATAAACGACAATTGATATCGATTTGCGACTTTCACCATCGCGGTTGTAATAAAAATTGACTCTCAGACACCAGCATTAGTTTTCTGGTCTATCTAGTTTAGAAATAGGACACTTAGAAAAGTTTAATTTGGAATACCTATACAAAATTATCTCTCCTGGAACAGGTATGGTATAGGGCAGGATTTCATTTCATGTAGGAACAACCTTGGAAGGATTTCTGATTGTGGGTGTTAACCTTACAATAATTTGCGAAGTAAAATTCTTCCAAAAAAATCTAAAGGCGGAATTCACTTCATGTTCTACTTTCAAGTAAGATTTGTTTGTAGCTATGGTTAATCTAACCTGAACTAAGAAATTCGTGAACAGATTTCGTCCGAAAACATCTGAGAGAAGCTGAAATTCACCTCAAGACTCACCCCTAATTTTGAGTTTTTTTGATTCAATCACTGATCAGATCTAACGTAACCCAACTCGAATCAAGTTTGTGCCGGGAATTCAAGTAAAAAATCAGCTAAAGACACAAACAGCTAATTAATTTTTGTTTTAATTTCACTTTTTTCGATATCTCTCAGATAGCTGATGAACGAGTCCAAATTTTGATGGTGATTTGGGTAGACTTTGCTCATGAGTACTCACGTCACCCATACAGATTCGTAGCCAAAAATGTTTATTATTCAGGCTTATCATTTCGTTCAGAAGTTGAATTTTGATGAGTACTCAACCCTAACCTGTTAGTCGCACAAAGATTAACAGTGTTGTTCATCGAACAGTATAATATGTTGGAAAGGTCTTCAAGTCAGAACGTCATTCCTGACTAGAGGAAAAAACATGGATGAGAACTTCCCTAGCAGTTTTTATTGTTCATTTATTTGTACACATTCATGTTGTATATTATGGTTACTAATTTTCTTTTCAAACTTTCTTAGTGTATGGATTATCACAGCCTAAATAATCACTCCAAAATGGATGATATCTCACTGAATAAGTTGAAATCTTGACGAAATAAATCATATCTGCGATCTCAATTTCACAGTGATTTATATGGTATTTATCTGATTAGTGACTGATTCTATTTATTGATTATCCATGAACTTGAAATATAACTGATACGAATGATATGAATCATTAATAGAAATATTTCACACCTGTTGTTATTAATCACTTATTAGTACAGTCTTTTCCCCAAATTTCACCAGCAAATAGATACTTCAGTTATTCATCCTTCCTACAGCTTTCACTTCCCTCATTTTCAACATTTACCTTCAAAGTTATTGGTATTCCATATGATGCTGATTGTTCTATTAGATTTCTATTCTTTCTAGCAAGTGTATCACGTATCTTTTGATCATTTCTCACAAGATGCTTACTTGTGATTTCTTTAGGTTGTAGTAGTCCTTCACTTATTTGATAATATACACTGGTAGAATCAGTATTTATAAAAGCTAGATATATGCTGAAATATTGAATATTTATTTTTAATGTTTATTCACATCTGATGAAAATTACCTATGAAACTTTTGATCACTGTTTAGTGAAAGTAAATGTTTCATGTCCAGAAAACTTATACTATCTGAAAGATGGTTTGGTATAAATAGACTAGGTTTATGTGCCTTTGTGATTTTTGCCGTTACATATGTCCTTTGGTGAGTTTCGTCAAAGAAGTATTCAACATCCCAATATCTTTTCACTGTAACATAAAGAAATTTCATTTGAGAGGTATAATTGAATAGTGTCAGACAATTGTTATATATCTAAACTGTGGTTTTACAGTTTATGTTACATTAGTCATAATGAATACATTATTGGTTCAGAAGCAAGGTGCACTGTTACATTGTCTAAAGTTCCCCCAACTGGTGACGCACAGATACAAAAAGTAGGTACCCATCTTCAAATGATACCTGCCAAAATTTCATGTCATTAATCGAGTTATTAATAGCGGATATTAATTTAATCAAATCTGAAATCCTTGAAAAGGCAAGTCAAAATCGACACACAAAATTGCTAAATTGGAAAAACATGACGTATTTGTGATTCTTTAGCCTGTTGTTTGGATTACTTAGGGCTATGTATACCCAAGTTTGCAACTCTCAGAAAGTTGTGAAAAAATTTTTACATACCAAGAACCACAACATTTTTGGATTTGTTACAGATTCTGCTCTACATCTCCTGATCCATCCATTTAACGACAAAAACTATTGTGGAGTCTTCAAGAGCATTAAATTTGTGACAAATTCAGCCCAACTGGAGCTCTGTAGGTCAATCAATTGCTGAATTACTACACTTTGAAAATTAGCCAGTTAGAACATACATTTATTAAAAAACGTACATTAATATTGACATTATTGTAACCAAAATATATATGAACCGATTTCAAGCGAATAACCAGTAATGACCGCGGTTATCTACGGTCCTGCCTGCGGTTATCTACGGTTATAGCCTTCAGGGATATTCCTTGTAAAATGATTACAACCTACAATGACCGAAGTCGCTTGAATGCAGTTGGTCCTAGTTGGTAATTACCAATGAGGACCAGGTTATTCGCTTGAAATCGGTTATTATTATGAATAATTTCTGAAAAAATGCGAATTTATTCTGTATGGATTTTTTAAAATTTTGAAAGAACCACGAGACATATAATCCTCGCTTTGAGCTTATTTTAAAGCTAATTAAATTGCCTACAAATTATATTCCACAAGCTCTACTTGAAAGATCAATGGTTTCAAAGCAATCTCAGTCGAAAAATATGTAAAACTAATAATTTAACAATTGGCCTATTTTCGTTCTGTAATTTGGCAATGAATTGACCTACACAGCTCTGATTGGGTCTTACTTATTACAGATTGAATGCTCTTTGAAACAGTATGTACTTTTGTCGAAAAATGGTTGGATTATGAGATATAGAGCAGAATCTTAAACTTAAACAAGTCCAAAAATTTTGGGGAGTAAAAATTTTTCCACATCTTTCTGAGAGTTGTTTCTTGGTGTATACATTGCTCTAATGAATCCTAACATTCATCATTTTTTTTCCAAATTATTGTCGATTTTGACTGGCCTATAAAGGGCTTAAATTACATATTGTTGGCCTAATTCGTAAACCTGTCAAATCCATTCTAAAACAATTGACTTAGAAGGTTAACGAATTAGGTTGACGATATACAGATCTGGAATAAAATTATGGAAACATAGGAATTTCAGTCTAGCTATCGCATCTCTCGTTCAGATGCGACTAATGTGTGGATTACAAATTGCAACTCGAGGCGCCAGCAGAGATTCCCACCCTGCATAGATTTGCCATTCCAACAGTTCAGTTTCACTTATTTGTTATCTAATCACAATGAGGTTTCGATTATTCCACTGTTCTACTAAACTCGGAGCTCATTAGAATTGAACATTGAAATTCCAATGCTTCCATTATTTTATTCCAAATCTGTATACATATATACCTTCATTCTATCTATAAGTTTAAAAATTGTTTTAAAAATGGGTACTTTCCTGATAAATTCAAGGTAAACAAACTTTAATTTCTTAATACAAGGGTGAACTAATCACAAGTTAAGAAATATAGGTTTATATCTTTGGTGTGACCTAGATGAAAAAATTCCCTTGTATCTATTCATTGATATATGCATGGCATTTTTGGCAAGAACGATAATCCAAAAAATTGAAAAATTACAGATTTAGTCGACAAGTATATGAATTGTTCAAAAACTATTAATTGAAAAGCATAAATATACTGCAAATAAGAGAATCCAAGAGTTATGGGAGGATCATAACATGTACTTCTACAAGGTATAGTGATGGGGCCCATATCATTCCTTGAATACCTACAAAGAGTCTTCGCAAGATTGAAAAGTGTGAAGAAGCAATTGTTTCTGTAGAACAGAAAAAGAAGAGGAAAGTTCGCTGACATAATGAAATACCTAAAATACAATCAACTTATGATAAATATTGAAAAAGAAAAATATATAGAAAATACCAACAAGATAACAAAAACTGAAAACAGGGAAATTAAATAATTTTTAATGAATTCCCCTCTCGATTCCCCTTGACCACAAATGGAAATGTGAAGAGTACATGAAAGATCTGGTGGACAACTTTTTAAATTTAAATACCCACATCTCAGCAACATGAAATATTTGAAAATATTCTATTGAGCTGTAATCTATAGAAGAGTTGACTGGGTGTGGATTTATCAAACCCATATGAAATCCTGAGTTTAACAAAAAAAAGCCTCGAAAAAAGCAAACCAAACAAAACGCTTTGTCCTTTTATAAAAGGAAAGAGAAGCATATTTTCTTGAGTCAATGATTGTTTCCAATATAAGGCAGCATTGAGCTTTTTAAACTCGCACAATATAATAAATTTCCTGCTCACAAAAATATGGAATTTTGCTTACCAATCTTATTTCAATTTAATTTGATTGTTCAACTTAAATAATAAGTAACAACATTCTACCTTCGATAATATCTAGTTGAACAAATGTCATCTTGATGGAATTTACGATCGTAATTATGTATCGAATTTCTAAGACAATTAGTTTTAGAGAATCAACTTTGAATCAAAATATGCATTGGGGGATTGGAATATGCCTAATTATTATATAGTAGGAATTTATACCTTCACATAACTCAAGGTATATCTGTGTTACCATTGATGCCTCTCTTTTCGAACGACAGCCTTTGGAGATAATTTCTGAAAACTTAAATTATTCAATTAAAATAATTAGATCAAACATTGGATGAAGATGAAAACTTACAATTTTTTCATCCATATTCATATATTCTTTCAAATAAGACAGTCCAACATTAAAATAGTTGTCTTTCTTTGGAGTTTTTAGGTTAAATGTAAATTATTTTGAAGACCAATTCAGACCTTATCGAAAACCTCTTAAACCTGCTGTGTTATAAAATATAACTGTTTAATATTCATTAGATCTAGGACACATCCGTAAAACCAGAAATTATCCTAGATCCATAGACAAAGACTATGGGATGTGTTGTGATCTAGTCATATCTAACCTAATAAATTGTTAATGTTTGATTGAGATCCGTTTGCACCATCGTTCCTTAAAGTTAAGGATCCCTTAAATATTGACAGTTGCACGACTGTCACTCAAATAGAATTCTTACATAAGGGACCTTAGAATATAGAACAATATTTCATTATCTATGTAGGGATCCTTAAATAGTTCTATCTAGTGATATTTCAGTTTTTCATGTTGTTTAACTTCACCCTAGACCAATAAAGCCTTTACATTGGCTGGCCAGATACAGATGATAGTTGTCATAGGGATGGGCAAAGAGCAGAAATATATCGATATATATTGTATCGATATTTTTCGACAGTATCGAATATCGATTCGATATATCGAGCGAAAAATATCGATATATCGATATATTTGCCAAATCTCAACAAAAAGTTACTCGTTACTCCTGTGCTTTACCAGCGACCTGTTTTTTCTGCAGCTGTGATAAAAATTCATTTTTTTCGTTGATCTGAAATAAAAAAAAATTTTGGCCCACCCTGAAAAAATTTTCTCATTGTTTAGAAAGCGCGTCTCATATCCCCTTTTCTGCTCTATCAAATTTTGAAAACCGTTTGCCGATATTTCCTTCCGTTTCGAAGAAAAAAAATGTTGAAATTTTTCTTTGATTTCTTCGATAGCTTGAAATTTTTTTAACAGTTCCGCCTAAAAAAATTTTTCTCATTTCATAGTCGAAAGGACTCGATCCCAAATTTTTTTTTAGACATAGTTGAAATCAAAAATTTTTTTTGGGGGTTACCCCTAAGTGACAAAAAGTTTTTCCAACATTCCAAATAACTTTTTCCAAAAAAACATATTTTCCAAAAAATCAGCTCCAGAATTTGGGGGGAAAGGGGAAATCGAATTTTTTCCTCCCTCAACTCGCCCATCAATCATTTGAACAAAACACTTGTCACCATCTCTCAACATACCCCCAATTCCCAATTTGATGTTTGTGTGATATCAAAAAATATCGAATTCGATATTGTGAAATAAATATCGATAATCGATTATATCGAGAATGAAAATATCGACGATATTTATCGATATTTATCGGAAAAAATATCGATATTTTTATATATCGATATTTTTTGCCCATCCCTAAGTTGTCATTTCCTTAACCTAGCTTTACTGTCATTTTGACGATTTCATGCTAGTTGAAATTTCAAATTTTTTGCTATAATTTCATAGAAAACAACAAATGTTCAGTCAGTTTGACAAATTAGTTTAGGTTATAATCCCATCCTTAAATTTGAGGTTAGGTTTAAGGATCGAAACGTCACTTAAATATTTAAGGAACGATGGTGCAAACGGATCTGACAGATAAATAGAGCATAGACTGTTCTTTTGATCAGAGACAGCACATATACAGACTCATGGTACACAGACTCATGACTCATGGTACACCCCCATTTTCTCCCTTGTTTCTGTAGCTATATTTCTGAAAATTGGAACATTGAATATACTCACTATAGGGCACTTTTTGACATATTTAGAAAAAAAATCCAATTTCCGGTTTTTCCGGAAATGACATAAAATTTGCATTGAACCGAGAAGATACTTAAACTTGTCTAAACTCCATTATCGTGTTCGTATTGGTTATACAGAAAAATAGTTGATATGGATGGATACCCCACAGATGGTACTTTCGAATGACGTCAGAGTACCATTATGCTACCATTTGACAAAACGGAGTTTCGAGTAAAAAAAGGTTTTGGTTTACTTTTATGGCACGTATTTCGAACGACGATACTTTTTAAATCGTAATTACTATAGTGTAGCATTATTTTGATTATTTGGAATAATTTTAGGAAGTCATTGCTCTCTAGATCGAAAAATCAAATGGGCGTTCTGACGAATGAAATATCAACTATGAGGTATCATTAGATTGAGAAAATTATAGAGATGTTGGATTTTCTTCTGAATATGTCAAAAAGTGCCCTATAGTGAGTATATTGAATGTTCCAAATTTCAAGAATATAACTACAGAAACAAAGGAGAAAATGGGGGTGTACCATGAGTTTGTGTCATACTGTATAGCTTGATTATGTTCACAAAGTCTCATCGATTTAAATTGCATTTCAGAGCATGTTTTCAATATGCTTTATTTCATATCAGCTCTTGATTGTTTTGGGTACTGGTTGGAAAACAAGTACAATAAAACAATAAAAATTGAACTCCCGGTTCAGCCACCATTGTATGAAGTCAGAGGACGCGTTCCACTTGGCGATCACAACACTCAAAATACTCCTTTATCCTTCCAATTTGGAAGTGGAACGCAGAGAGAATGTCAGATTACCATCGAATAATTCTGCACTATTTATTTGATCCAAATTTGTTCCATCGAGTTGCATTGAAATTTTAAATTTCTTTTCAATCTGCTTCATCTATTATCGGACCTTGATTTTCCGGGGTGTTCGATGGAAATTGCCGATCTTGCGACGAAAATTGTGCTCCTGCCACTGTTGCATAAAGTCTAGTGGCTATCGGCTTGCAGATATTTTCAATTTCTTGTTTCTTACGGATGATATCTTGTTCTGAGGCATTTGTATTTTTAGACATCCAGTTTAAAGCAGCTTCACAAGTGTTACTTAGAGTTGTTCTATCTGAAGGCGGAATCTTTCCTTCGAGAGCTGGCTCAGATAACTAGAATGTTTCCATTAATTCGAAAATAATTTAATATTCAGATTCTCACCATATTTTTTATCTGATATACGTATGATTCCAGATCGTTCTTTGCTGCTACTTGAGCTTTAATCGTTTCATCTTGCTCCCGATATTTTTCAGCTTCCTTAATCATGGATTCAATTTGGCCACTAGTTAATCGTCCCTTATCATTTTTAATCGTTATAGTATTCCTACGTCCAGTGGCCACGTCAATAGCGCTAACGTTCAATATACCGTTAGCGTCAATATCGAAAGTAACTTCAATCTGAAACAAATTTTGATGATAAACTCACTTTTACCGAACAGTAAAGCAAATAAGAGGAATCGAGCAGAGCGAATGTATGTGAGAATTATGAAGTACGAGATGTTTGTGAAGTAGGATTTTACCCAAAGTTAAATCTATTGCGTAGAATAATTCTACGCAATTCTGAAGGTTAGGTTAGGATACCGATGAGGCCAAACAAGGCCCAAACCGGTATATCTCTCATCATTTCTCCTGGGAATTGAAAATGGTATTCATTTCGATGATTACTATTTTAAATTAATCTATGTTTTAAATAGGTTAGGTTAGGTTAGGAGTGAAATGGGAGTGACAAAAAAGGACAAAGGAGCCAAAGTGAACCTCTACGAAAAGGTGAGTGAATTAAAATCGAATATTAGGCAATCCAACGACCTGTCAAAATAATTCAATATGGCGCTTGGTTGGCAGCAGTATATTTGTTTACTTCCTGAAAGTTTCTGATTTTGAAAGTTTTTTCAAAGTAATGGACTATAATTAGGTAGTGTTTAATCCCGTTTAGTTGTTTCTTAAACGTACAGTGAATAGTAAATAGTGAAAACATTTCAATCAAAAATTGAAAAAAAAAAACAGAATAAATTTCATTCTGTGTATTCAAACGAATAAAAACGAATAATACTGTCAGACAAGAATTTCCTAAGACTATTATTTCAGAATCACAACTATAAAAATATTACATTAATCCTACCCTTTAAAATGCAGAAAATTAAAAAATTCCACAATTTGTAAGCAACAATATCAATATTTACATATACAATGTTGAATGAATGAAAATAAAATGTTTCATTTGGAAAATAAGTTTATCGTTCTGTTCTCTTCTTGAATTGTAGTTCTTTCTTATTTTTCAAGTCCGCACATTTTCATTTAATTTAGCAGATGTCATTTTAAATCTTGAGTTCAGCGCACAATTAAGTCAAGAATCATTTTTCAGTAGAATGCCTTTTTAAAAACTCAGTAGGTAAATTCTTTTTTCCTTTCATTTGTAGTGTTGAAATTGTTTCTGACTTTTTTTCTAAAATATCGTTTCGAAAAGATCTGAACATAATCCAAATGCTAACTTTAGTCCTTGCATCTTCTTCAGGCAATCTTGCATTACAGTAATCAATCCATCATATACCTACAATAAAATTTCGGTAAAATAAACTAGTTCAGTGAGAAAAAAAAATGAAAAAATAACAATAAAAATTTGTTTACCTTTCACCAACGGCTGGATTTTCCTGCATAAATTTTTTGAAATAGAAACTTCGCATGTTTTAACAGTTTATATTCGATTTAACACGTAACAAGAAATATCAGAATGCTCAACAGATAACAAAAATCAACGTGCTCGTTGCAGACATAAATGAAATATCAGCTCTGTTTGCCAACCAAGCGCCATATTGACGGTTGAAAAGTCACGTGATCTGGATTGCCTAATACCGTCTAAAAGGGAAAAAATCGCCCTCTTGATAGTTCGGGATCGTTCCAAGTGGCAAAAAATAAACAACACGATCACATAAATGAATAATGCCCCAACAAAAAAGTCAATACGGTAACCCAAGGATTCCAAGTTGAATCTGCTTCAAAAAACGACTATAGACTTCAATACAGAAGCCTGAAAGAAGAAAACATTGAATTTTACGCTTAGGAACTCAAAAGCGAAAAAAAAATTGAAAGTGGTGCTCCGCGGAATAATTACCGAAATAACGAAGTAGGAAATAAAAGCAGACTATAACAAAACCAACCAGAATTAAGGGAGAAAAGGAGTACCAGTGCTTCTGATACTGATATTGATAAAAATTATGAAACAATATTCAATTGCAATTTTGCTGTGGAATCAATGTGCAAGTAGAAATACCTAGAATACAAACCCCAATAAATTAATGCCACCGACGTCAATACCCCGGACATTCACAGAAAAACTGTCATTCTACATTCAAGAGCATGAAATGTGGAGATAGTCATATGACCCAAAGAAATTAAATTTATAGAAGCCCCTATTCTGAGACAGAACGTATGGATTAAACGGGCTGATGCAATGAAGAAGGCAAAAGAAGAATCTAAAATGATCAAAAATGTAAGTACAAAGGAAAATAAGGGGAAACTGAAACCAAAAACCAAAAAAATCAAAATAAAGAGAAAAAAGCATCGAGCAATGAGGAAGAACTGACCACAGTTCTCGAGGATGACGCTTGCTTTTTGCGATAGTAGAAGTTTTGGGTTCCAAGCAAGGAATAAAACATTATAGCCTACCAGCAGTAGTAGATACAAAGATTGAGGAAACAAAATACTTTGAGGCGACATCGATATATTTTCTGTCTACCGACCTTTTCTGTCTACCGACTTCCTTAACTACCTTCTTTTAAAGTAGGAACCGATCTATCGAAACACCCTTATTGGAACGGGTGCTACAAGTTAACGAAAAGTTGGAAGCACTAATTCTAAAACTTTATTAAATATTGAGTGCTTAATTAGTGCCTGTTAGTGTTTGAATCAATGACAGCACCATTGTAGTTTTCGAGATATTGACGATTCAAGTTTTTGGTGCTAACTTCACGCTCAGCACCAAAAGATTCAAATATCAATGAAATTCATATGCCAATATTTAGTACTTAATAAGTGCCTATTAGTGCTTTTGGAACCAATGAAAAAAAAATGAATAGTTTTCATTATATCCGGGATTATTTCTCTTGATGCTAACTTCACGCTCAGCACCAAAAGTTTGAAATTACTATGAAATTTATATGCCAATATTTGGTGCCTAATTAGTGCTATTAGTGCCGTTAAAACGGCTACGATATCAGTTTTAATTTAATAGTGATCGAGTGTTGTTCTGCAGCAAGTGTGAAGTTAACGAAAAGTTGAAAGCACTAATACTGAAACTATGTCAAATATTTAGTGTCTTAATAGTGCTAATTGGTGCCGTATAAACCATCATAGTTTTTTAGTTATAAGCAATTATATGTTTTAATGACGTGCCGCCATCTATGGAGAGGTATGCGATTCATTCTACGTAATATAAACTCGGGATATTTAATCATCGTCTAAAGCAGGCATGGGCAACCTACGGCCCGAGGGCCATATGCGGCCCGCGATTAGATATCTCTTGGCCCGCCAATGAATTTTTTCCCACACGACGCAATCCCAAATTTGCTCTACAAAGATACCACATCAACAAATTTCCTAGTTTTCATTCGCTGCATGCGCAATGGCTGAAAATATAAAAGTTGCTCTTGGAAATGTGATGGAAACAGCTCTTGTTTTTTTTCATAGCATTGGACGAAAGCACTGATATCATTGATATCAGTTAGCAATCTTTATTCGAGCAGTCGATCAAAATTTTCAACTAACCGAAGAATTACTTGCGCTAAGGCCAATGAAAGACAAAATACGAGGGGCGAAATTATTTTCGAAGAAATCATTAGTGTTTAAGCTTTCAATTCCAAATATTCATTCTAATTTTTCAAATATAATCTAGGTAAAATTGAAAATTTCTTCAAGTATGGATTTATTTTTCATTATCTCAATACTTTTTGATTAGGTGGATTAGAATGACAGATTGCCGCATGAATTTCAATTCCAAATATTGATGTCCCTTTCCAAGTGGAAGTAGAAATGTCACTTCAGATCGAATTGATCGATCTTCAAGCTTCATTTCACAGGCACTTTTTTTCATTCAGGGGTCTATTGCACCAAACTCCTTCGCAACTTTTCACTTTCCGAATGAATTACATTGTACGAAAAGCATTCAGAATTGAATATTTTAAAAGTGAAAAGTTGTAAGGTAGTTTGAATGGTACTTTTGCAAATTTTCACTTCGCACTATTCACTTTCCGAACGAAAAACGTTGCACAAAACTCATTCGAAATTGGAAAGTGCAAACTGAAAAGTGGCAAAGTAGTTTGGTGCAATCTGCAATAGGCCCCAGATATGATAGGGATTTCTAGTTTTTCAAATATAATCTAGGTAAAATTGAAAATTTCTTCAAGTATGGATTTATTATTCATTAACTCAATACTTTTTGATTAGAATAACGGATTGCCGAATAAATTTATCGATTTTTCTATGCATCTATTTTTAGCGCACCTTTGCAAAACTTTTATTTACAAAATCGAAGAATCGATGAACAATCAAGGATTATGGATTGGAATTTGAAAAATACATTACACACGTGAGCAACAACATCAGTAGTCTCACCAAATAACGATACTTTTGTGGAGAAAACGCAACCCCAGGTGTCTCATTTGTTGAAAACTAGTGATTGATGGGTTATGGAGTTGTTTTTTTTTTTTTTGGAATTATATAAGTTCAGGCTTTTTTTAATTATCCTATGTAAGGAATGTTAAGTTTATTTCGTTTTTGTTGACTGAATTTAATATTTTTTATGTTGGAAATATCTTTTTGGCCCGTCGTCTATGGAAAATTTTTCTATTTGGCCCTCTGCTTAAAAAGGTTGCCCATCCCTGGTCTAAAGCGAAGCGACTCACACATACGACTCGAAACGCTAATCTCGATTTCGAAGAAGGAAATAGATTTATGTACTTATGTGCAAAAATAGTATATTATTTTATAAGGAGGAGAAGTGTCACTTTTCATGGCGAGCTTGAGTTTACCCGCCGAACGTAGTGAGGCGGGTAATTGAAAGCGAGCCATGAAAAGTCACTTCTACTCCGAATGAAATATGTTATTTTATTTTCAAACGTTTTGAAATTCATGAAAATCTGAATATCCACTTTTGGATTGATTCACATTTGGGTACATGATTCTATCCACTTACGATCGTTATAATTGAATGAATTATGGGACATTTGCCTAGTTACGGTTGCCACGCACAATTGATTCTGACAGATATGAAGCAAAATAATCATTTGCAAGCTGGTGAGAAGTGGTTGAAAGTGAAAATGTCTTCAGAAATTGAGGTTTTGGCCATTGAAGCAGTCTTTTCCCTCGAACCATCGAAGTCAATTGAAAAATATTCTGCAGCATACCTATGATCACTTCGTGAATTGGTGCAATTCGAAAAATGTGACAGTTTACCAAGAGAATGTGCTTCTAGCATATTTTAACTTAATGGCTAGTGGAATAAAATGGAAATCCTCTGCTTTGTGAGCCCAATATTCAATGATAAAGTCGCAACTAGCGATCACACATGAAATAGTTATTGGTAAATACCTGAAGTTGGGCGTATTTTTGCAGGGTAACACTTTTCCTGCCGCCGGCCGGAAAAGTGTTGCATAGCAACACTTCTCCTCCTAGGCGGAGAAATAGAACTTTTCGATGATCCTGTCGATCGAGAAATGACGTTATTATTGTACGTTTGAAAATAATAGTATATTATTTTATAAGGAGGAGAAGTGTCACTTTTCATGGCGAGCTTGAGTTTACCCGCCGAACGTAGTGAGGCGGGTAATTGAAAGCGAGCCATGAAAAGTCACTTCTACTCCGAATGAAATATGTTATTTTATTTTCAAACGTTTTGAAATTAATGAAAATCTGAATATCCACTTTTGGATTGATTCACATTTGGGTACATGATTCTATCCACTTACGATCGTTATAATTGAATGAATTATGGGACATTTGCCTAGTTACGGTTGCCACGCACAATTGATTCTGACAGATATGAAGCAAAATAATCATTTGCAAGCTGGTGAGAAGTAGTTGAAAGTGAAAATGTCTTCAGAAATTGAGGTTTTGGCCATTGAAGCAGTCTTTTCCCTCGAACCATCGAAGTCAATTGAAAAATATTCTGCAGCATACCTATGATCACTTCATGAATTGGTGCAATTCGAAAAATGTGACAGTTTACCAAGAGAATGTGCTTCTAGCATATTTTAACTTAATGGCTAGTGGAATAAAATGGAAATCCTCTGCTTTGTGAGCCCAATATTCAATGATAAAGTCGCAACTAGCGATCACACATGAAATAGTTATTGGTAAATACCTTAAGTTGGGCGTATTTTTGCAGGGTAACACTTTTCCTGCCGCCGGCCGGAAAAGTGTTGCATAGCAACACTTCTCCTCCTAGGCGGAGAAATAGAACTTTTCGATGATCCTGTCGATCGAGAAATGACGTTATTATTGTACGTTTGAAAATAAAATAATTTACTGAAATTTTCAGATAATTATTAAGGGGGAAATTTTTCAATTCACAAGTATTTATTGGGTTATCGGGATGAATGAAAGAATATATAAAAATGGAAACGATGTTTATTCAAAAACAAGAACTTTTAGCTTTCATTGCTATCCTTCGACATTTTTTCTTGCGTACCTTTTTTTTGTAAAACCGTTCTCTATGAATGAAAGAATAAACATATATATTATTATTATGTTGTTTTATGTATATAGTTATATAGTATAGTATGGTGATCATTTATAAATGATTATCATAGAGGGTGTGCTCTCGAATTTCAGTTATATTTTGTCAAAGTGTATTGTTATTTATTACTATTTAATTGTGGAATTGTTTGAATACAGCTACTGTTTAATAATTTATTCACTTAGAATTCACGTACTGGCTTGTATTATGTTTATGCCCTGTAGCTTTAAGGAAATGAACCATATTATAATTTTATGAATAAGAATGTGAATTCTCAATATCAGAGGCAACGAAGTATTTCTTCTTCAACACATAGAACGAGAATATTAGCAGAAAAATTAATAGAACCTTGAAAAAATTTATTTAATAGAGATTATGATGAAATTTATTTTCATAGAGGTTAACACTTATGAAAATGAATATATCCTGATCTTCACTCTTCAGAAATAACTAAATTTGATAATTTGAAGGTTCGATTTTTTTTGTTTAAACGCCTTGACTGAATATTCTTGCGTCCAAAGCCCCGAGGCGTGAAATACGATTAACTCTTTGATATACCGATATGTTTCTCTCGATAATTTGTTAACCTGCTAAGTCCATTGTCTTAGAATGGATTTGATAGGTTAACGAATTAGGCTGAGGATTTACCACACAGGAGCTGTCTTCTTAGATAGGTATAGAAAAAGCATTCGACAAAATGTCGCACTAAGGATTGATCAGGAACAGAAATCTCCATCGAAATTGATGAACTTCATACAGGCTATTTGAAGAATAGAACGTTCCAAGTGACATTGATGGCAAAATATCAATGACAAAGAACATCGAAGCCCGCATGTCTCGTGCTTCAAGGATCAGTCCTAGGCCCGTTACTATTCAATATAAACATGTTGGATATACCAGAAACGAGAAGCAAAAAAGTACATTTTGCAAACTATATGGCCATATCCTACTCCTGTCGTATGAAGAAAGCCGAGATGAAACCAACTGCAGAGAGATAAGGACTTAATATCAGAATACCAAGAGTCATCTGCATACACATTATGAAATAATGGTAAATGATAGACATCAAAATAGCTACAGATATTTTGGGTTCACTTAACCTCAATTGAAACAATACAAACAAATCAATTTATCAAAAAAGTGAATAATAGCAATTAAATATAATAAACAATGAAATTATTATGTTTCTGAGGGCCGCATTATCGCGGCTCAGTTAAAAGTTTCTGGTATGAAGCTGTCAGTTTACAGTAATTGTCAGCTAAATAGTGATGTCAGATTTTAAATGCTCATTTGAAGTCTTATAGTCACAAAATTATTACTTTGGTTTTGAACCCCCCAAATGGCCCAGGCCACCCTTAAAATTCTGCTTCTCTCCCTAGAATTTGACATACTGAGGCATGCGGCTTTTGAAAATCTGAAAGTTCCCCTCGAAGTTTCCCCCCTCAAAAGTTGGGCCGGGATCCGCTCCTGATACACCCGGCATTGAATACAGCAAACCAACAAGTCCGCAGTGATATGAAGTGAGAAGTGATTTTAAAGAAAATTCTTCTGGGACAACAGGGGTAAAAAATGTTATATTATGTTTCAATTTTCAACTCCACATTTATTTTAAGATGTTGTTGAATTTCATTTTGTCTCATGTATTATAATAGTTTTATTTCATTATATATTTTACAGGTCATTGATCTTCGAGGAGAAAATACCAGATACTAAAAAATGCATGTAATATGTAGCATGCATGTTTGAATTGTTAACTTAGAAGAGAGTTCGTTAGTTCGATCAATGGATAGAAACAAGACAATGAACAAATACAGAACCAAAACGAACCAGTTTTACAAAAATTAAATATTATTGGTGAAGAAATTGAAATGATTTATTTTTCAATTTCATGAATAATAAACAAAAGAAAACAAAGGTCGTCATATATATATATATATATATATATATATATAATATATATATATACAGTGGAACTTCCCTATAACGAATACGCTAAATCCGCAAAAAATTTCGTTATACAGAAATTTCGTTATGCAGAAATTTTTTTTAATTGTGTCAAGTGTCAAAAAAAGCAACGTTCACTTGCATTTTTTTTATTTGAATACATTATACATAATTAACTTAAGCACTTCCTTTTAGACATTTTCGCACAACTTTTTACATTAACGATCAGAGCGAAACTGAAAACTGAATAATCTGTATAGCCAGGGGTGCATCTACAACTGTTTCAGAAGGAGCTCTCCGTCCGCCGTAATGGTTTAGTTTATGATCGGGATTTATTACCTACGTCCGACAGAATTATGGAGAAAACCATCCCTAAGTATACTCTGGGAAAAACCTTCTTACCAATACGCACTTAGAGAGTAATTTTCTTGGAATAATTCGTTATAGAGAGAATTCACTTGGTTTTAGAGGGTGTTTTTAACAGGGTATTTGGATTCAAGGTGCAATGACAGATACGAAATTCGTTATACAGAGAAATTCGTTGTAGAGACGTTCGCTGTAGAGAAGTTCCACTGTATATATATATATATATATATATATATATATATATATATATATATATATATATTAGACTGTTTCAAAAAATCGACAGTTTTTGTTTTCACGAAACCCCCCCCTAATTATCTTCAGGGTATCGAAAAGAGACCTCTATGAAAATATCAGCTCCAAATAATAATATTTAGAGGTCGCTCATCAATTATTTCTATTTTCCCTACTAATAGCAGGGAAAAAATTTTTTTTTTCAATAAAAAATTCCTAGAGCAGAAACCAATAGACGGATTTCATTGTGTGGTACATTTTCGTATAGACAATCAGATACTCTACAAATATGTCCCTTACGATATTTCAATAAAACGGCCGCTTCAAAAGTTATTCGTTTCGATGCTAATATTGAGGTATTTTTGAAGAAAAAAATTATTCAAAAAAATCGATTCTGTTTGTTTTCACGAAACTCTATTTCTAATTATCTTCAGGGTATCGAAAAAAGGCGTCTGTAAAGATATTAGCTTTGAATATTGATATTTAGAGGTCGCTCAGCGATGATTTCTATTTCCGCTGTTGGTAGCAGGAAAATATTTTCTTTTTTCAATAAAAAATTTTCTCTTCACGAACCAATTTACGGATTCCATTGTGTAATACATTATCGTGCAGGGAACTAGGTGCTCTACGAAAATTTCTTATACGATATTCCGATAAAACCGCTCGTTCAAAAGTTATTCGAACTTTTTCTTCAAAAATACCTCTATATTAATACCTCATATTGAGGTATTTTGGAAAAAAAGTTCAAATAACTTTTGAACGAGTTATTTTATCGAGATATCGTATGGAACATTTTCGTAGAGTATCTAGTTCTCTACACCAAAATGTATCTTACAGTGGAATCCATCTATTGGATCGTGAACAAAAAATTTTTAATTGAAAAAAGAATTTTTTTCCTGCCATCAGCAGCGGAAATAGAAACCATCGATGAGCGACCTCTGAATATTAATATTCGAAGCTAATATTTTCACAGACGCTTTTTGTCGATGCCCTGAAGATGATTAGAAGGCGGGTTGCGTGAAAACAACTAAAGTCGATTTTTTTGAATAATTTTTTTCTTCAAAAATACCTCAATATTAGCATCGAATCGAATAACTTTAGAAGAGGCCATTTTATGGAAATATCGTAGGGGACATATTTGTAGTGTATCTGATTGCCTACACGAAAATGTATCTTACAAAGAAATCCGCCAATTGGTTTGTGTTCTAGGAATTTTTTATTGAAAAAAGAAATTTTTCCCCTGCTATTAGTAGGCAAAATAGAAATAATTGATGAGCGACCTCCAAACGTTATTATTTGGAGCTGATATTTTCACAGAGGTCTTTTTTCGATACCCTGAAGATAATTAGGAGGGGGTTTCTTGAAAACCAAAAAAGTCGATTTTTTTGAATCAGTCTAATATATATATATATCTACAGGGTGGCCATTTGAAAACGAAACAGACGAGATTACAGATGAAATAAATTTTTTCGATAGAAATGCTCGGACAGGTCGATTTCTGTTTCGAGGGGGACAACTTAAGATGTAGGTTACGGACGCATAGCGCTTCAACCCTTGCTACTACAACCCTCACCCCCAATTTTTGACTAGGGAAGATGGGGTGAGTGATACCTCATTTGAAAGGTATTTTTATACTGATTTCAGCAAAGTAATTGTTTTTTCATTTTATGCATTAGTTCTCGAAATATTCATGCGTTAGTTAATTTTATCACTTAAATTAATTTTTTGCGAATAATTGACATTTCATGCTTTCGAAACACCAAAATTTCCGTACTTGTATTTGAAATTGCAAAACATCTACCACTGGGCAAATGAAGTCATACCGTACGTGTTAATGCTATACTAGGGTCAGATGTTCGACTAGCTGTTTTATTCACTGAAATAATTCTCCAACTGTATGGTATCAGAACGATTTGAAGTATTGATCTAAGAAATAAGACTTTTCAAAGTAAGGTAAATAATTTATCAAAAACTCACATCAATTAATTAAATATTCAAATTGTTCACCATTAGCTTCCATACAATGAAATAAGTTTTGTTCGAAACGATGGCGCACATTTTGCAGCATTTCTGGAGTGATTTGACGACATTCGTTCACTATACGTCTTCTTAAATCTTCTATGGAATCGGGCTGTGTAGAGTAAATTTTACTCTTCAAGTGGCCCCAAAGAAAGAAATCTAGTGGTGACAGATCTGGCGATCTGGCTGGCCATTCAGTGAGACCCCTTCTTCCAATCCACCGATTTGGAAATCTTTGATCCAGATATTCTCGAACTGGTAAGGCGTAGTGTGGAAGAGCTCCATCCTGCTGAAACACAATCTGATCTTCCACATAATTTCTAGCATTGTTTTCAATAATTTCCGTCAAAATTGGATCAATGTGATTTTCCAATAAGTCCAAATACATATCTCCAGTAAAATTACCAGGTAAAAAGAACGGGCCGACAATGTTGTCACCAAATATTCCAGCCCAAACATTGAGTTTTTGTGGTTGTTGAGTATAAACTTCGTGGAACAATCTCGGATTAGCATCGGACCAATAACGACAATTGTATCGATTTACTGTGCCGTTTAGAAAGAACGAACACTCATCGGAGAAACAAACATTGTACAGATAATTGGGATTAGCAGTTACTTGTTCACTCATTGTATCACAAAATCAACACGACGGTCAAAATCATCTTCGTTTAGTGCGTGTGACAGATGGATTTTGTAAGGATGGAATTTATGATGCTTCAAAATATTTGCAATTCGAGTTCGTGTAAAACCAGTTTCATGTGCTAGCTGCCTCGTACTCGTCATTGGATTCAGAGCAATCTGTCCAAGAACAGCTACTTCAGCTGCTTCATTTCTTTCCATGTTTCGTTTTTTATTAGCCACGGACCCGGTTTCTTGAAACTTTGACACTAATTCCAAAACATATATATATATATATATATATATATATATATATATATATATATATATCGGGTTTTAAACAGATTAAATCTGCATTCCCACGCCTAAACGCCATCTCCTTCTGTCTTGGGCATCCTCCTCGTTCAAATGCCGTTCTTCCATTGACTGACGGACCCCTTCAATCCAGGATCGACGTGGCCGACCTCTCTTTCTTTTTCCAGGTGGTTGCCAGTGATACATTCGATGCGGCCATCTCTCTGGGTTCATTCTTAAAACGTGTCCAAACCACCTAAGTCTTCGTTTTTCTACTCTTTCCACCACAGTCTCATGTGCGTCCATAATACTTCTGATCTCCTCATTCCTCACCCTTTCTCTTCTAGATCTTCGAGCACCTCTCCTTAGATAGTCCATTTCGATGGCATTGAGCTTCCTTTTAACCGCAGCACTCATAGTCCACACCTCGCTACCATAAGTCAGAACCGATTCCACCAGTGCCTTCCCAATTCTCACTTTTGTGCTCTTGCTAATATTCTTGTCCCACCAGATGGAATTGAGGCATCCTAGGACTTTTCTGCTCTTTTCCATAAACATACTTCCTATTAACATGTTTATCTAAATGTCATTGATTGAAGAATTCTGCGGTTCTATTCGCACATTGATTGTTTTAAAAAAAGTGAAATTATTTCCACCCGCTCTGCAATTGAATAAACCATGTCGAACAATGAATTAGAACACATACAAGTCTCGATTCAAAACTAAGAATAATTCACATGTCAAAGAACCAGTAAGCCAACTTAATGATCTGTTCGTAATAAATAAAAAATTATCGATTCTCATTTTTTTGAAAAAGATATGAATTCAATAATCAACAAAATGAAAACATTATTGAAGCCAAGAAAACACTTCATAATTAAGTCGGAAATCGTTTCACGAATTGGGACTGGAATATTTCTGTGGCATCATTAATGATTTGATTTTCTCACCTTGTAATCTGATTAGAGATATGTACGATCAAGTGTTACCGCATGTTATTGGAAATACCGAAAATTATATCGAAGATAATTTAGATTGAGTTTCAGCAAGATTGAGCTCCTTCGCAATACGCTTTGTTTGTTTGACATTTTGATTAAAGATTTCTATGTCAGTGGATTGGAGGAAGGAAGCCACAGTCATGGTTGTTTTGAAGCTCAAAATGTCGATTTTTCACAAAAAAACACTACAAGTGCCATGAAAACACCACTTCATTTTCAAATGTTTAGTTAAAAATATTTCGAGAACTTATGCATAAAATGAAAAAACAATTACTGTGCTGAAATCAGTATAAAAATACCTTTCAAATGAGGTATCATTCACCCCATCTTCCCTATTCAAAAATTGGGGGTGAGGGTTGTAGTAGCAAGGGTTCAAGCGCTATGCGTCCGTAACCTACATCTTAAGTTGTTTCCTCGAAACAGAAATCGACCTGTCCGAGCATTTCTATCGAAAAAATTTATTTCGTCTATAATCTCGTCTGTTTTGTTTTCAAATGGCCACCCTGTATATATATTAGACTGTTTCAAAAAAATCGACATTTTTTGTTTTCACGAAACCCCCCCCCCCCCTAATTATCTTCAGGGTATCGAAAAGAGACCTCTATGAAAATATCAGCTTCAAATAATAATATTTAGAGGTCGCTCATCAATTATTTCTATTTCCCTACTAATAGCAGGGAAAAAATTTCTTTTTTCAATAAAAAATTCCTAGAGCAGAAACCCATAGACGGATTTCATTGTGTGATACATTTTCGAGTAGCCAATCAGATACTCTACAAATATGTCCCTTACGATATTTCAATAAAACGGCCGCTTCAAAAGTTATTCATTTCGATGCTAATATTGTTGAAGAAAAAAATTATTAAAAAAAATCGATTCCGTTTGTTTTCACGAAACTCTATTTCCAAATAACTTCAGGGTATCGAAAAAAAGCGTCTGTGAAGATATTAGCTTTGAATATTAATATTTAGAGGTCGCTCAGCGATGATTTCTATTTCCGCTGTTGATAGCAGGAAAAAATTTTCTTTCTTCAATAAAAAATTCGATATTTCGATAAGACCGCTCGTTCAAAAGTTATTCGAACTTTTTCTTCAAAAATACCTCTATATCAATACCTTTTATTGAGGTATTTTGGAAAAAAAAGTTCAAATAACTTTTGAACGAGCGGTTTTATCGAGGTATCGTATGGAACATTTTCGTAGAGTATCTAGTTCTCTACACCAAAATGTATCATACAGTGGAATCCATCTATTGGTTCGTGAACAAAAATTTTTTTATTGAAAAAAGAATTTTTTTCCTGTCATCAGCAGCGAAAATAGAAACCATCGATGAGCGACCTCTAAATATTAATATTCAAAGCTAATATTTTCACAGACGCCTTTTGTCGATGCCCTGAAGATGATTAGAAGGCGGGTTGCGTGAAAACAAGTAAAGTCGATTTTTTTGAATATTTTTTTCTTCAAAAATACCTCAATATTAGCATCGAATCGAATAATATATATATATATATATTTTTTTTTTCCTTTCACACTGATGTGGGCGATGGTATCGAATGAACCATTAATGACATTTGGCCAGGAAAGTGATACATATCTATAAAAAAATTCAACTGTTTGTTACACTTTTGAACATCCCATCTATTCTACTGCGAACATGAGAACTATTTCTTTTTGCAGTCTTAGACTCATAAGGAATTCTTCATTAGTTCATGCTTCAAAAAAATTTAAATGTTTTTTCTGTATGAAGCCTTCTCTCATGTTCATAATAAAGCTAATAATTTCTTCATCATCATATTACTATTTTCCAATGTTTGTAAGATATTTATTAATTTTTACAGGACACACAACACCAATTACTTCAATCAATCTGACTTCAATAATCAATTTAAAAAAATCCTCGATTAGAAAGGTTATGTTTACAATACAGAATGTATACCTATTTTGTGGTTTTCACTCCTAACTTCCAGTTAATCCACAAACTGACAGTCTGATCTCTCAGTTACAGTTATCGTTTTCGTAACTGAAAGTTAGCTCTTACGTGAGACTCGATAATCTGGTTAACTGTAAGTTAGGATTTAACATGTACTTAACGGATTTAACTGAGCATTGATAATGCGGCCCTGAGAGGTCCAAAATTTTAATTCATATAACTATAATTTTGCCTCATTTTACATATTGTAGTTGGTAGTTGATTTCTTGCAACAGAGAGGAGGTGCATAGGCTGCAAATACATCAAAATAAAATAATATATGCTGATTGAAGACATGTTGAATTTTTAAAATTGGTTAAATATTGGGCAAAACATAAAGAAGGCAAATCTTTAAATGATATATAAAATTGAAAACAATTCAATGCCCGAGCATCTCAATATTTATCTAAAAATAAATCAAATCAATCAAATCAAATTTATTATGCTAATTCTTACAAACAAATGGTAACAATAATGGTCAAGTGAGATAATCAAAAAAGAAACAATCACAAAAGTTGAACAATTATTAACAGTTTTTTTCATTACATGACCTCATCAGACATAAATTCGTCGACTGAGTAGTAACACTTCGTTGTAAGAAAAAATCTGAGACGTTTCTTGAAACCGTTTGACTGTTTTATTTCCTCCGGAAGGTGATTAAATAATTTAATTGCTAAGTAATTTGAGGCTTTCTGTGTTCTACTTATTCTTTGGTAAGGAATGCACAGATCTTGTCTGTAACGTGTGGCATACTGATGGAATTCACCACTTTGGATGTATTTATGCTTATTTTCGTGAACATGAAGCAAACAAGCATAAATGAATTGGCAGTAAAAAGTCAGAATGTTGAACTTTCTGAAATAGTCTCTGCAGGAGATGGTGTTATTGATTCCTGCAAGAGTTCTTATTGCTCTCTTCTGCTTCAAGAAAACAGTTTTCGATTCGGGTGCATCTCCCCAAATAAGAATGCTATAGGACATGGCGTTGTGGAAAAGAGCGTAGTAGGAATCCATAAGGACGCTTTCAGTTGTTAATCGTTTCAGTCTGTTCAAGAGGAATATCACCGATGATAACTTCTTGGTAAGATTCTCTATGTGAATATCAAATTTTGAATTCTCTTGAATTTGTACACCAAGAAACTTCGCACTTTTGATGTCATTTGATCCAGTATGTAATCGTACCCGCAAAATTTTGGTTTTCTCCCTATTCAATTGAAGACCGTTTGAGTCGAATCATGATTCTGCTTCTTCGAGGGACCTCTCCGTGTTCGTTCTTACTGAGTGTTTCGAGATGTTCTATGCATCCGCATAGTTACAAACACAGTCACAAGTTATATTGTTTGGAAGGTCATTTATATAAATGATGAAAAGCAATGGTCCAAGTATGGACCCCTGAGGAACTCCTTTACGTATTTTCATCCAGGATGTTCTTTTTTCCCTTATCTGAACATGTTGCTGTCTACCATCTAGAAAAGAAGCAAGTAATTTAAGGGGCAGGCCTCGTACTCCATAATGTTCTAGTTTATTCAAAAGAACCTCATGAGAAACATTGTCAAAAGCTTTCGATAGATCGCATAAACTGAGCTCGACTTCGTTACCTCCATCAAGACCCTCTGAAATTTTCTCGACAACTTCAAGTAGAGCTGTGATAGTTGATCTCTTTTTTCTGTATCCATGTTGTTGTTTCGTGAGAAAGTTGTTCTTCTCGAAATATTTTATTAATCTGTTCTTTATTAAACTTTCCATTATTTTCGAAAACATAGGGAGAATTGATATCGGTCTGTAATTACTGGGCAGGCTCTTATCGCCACATTGTTTATAAACAGGAATTACCTTCGCTATCTTCTGAGAATCAGGGAAAATACCTTCTTCAAAGCATCTGTCGATTACAAACACAAGAGGTTCAAAGATAACAGGCATTATTTTCTTTAAAACATACACCGATAAACCATATGTGTCACAAGTTGGTTTTCCATTCAGCGAATTGATGACATATCATTTTTACCTCGTCCAATGTTGTCGGCTCTAAGAAAAATGATTTATAATTTTTAACTTTCTGCTTTTTCAGGAACTTTGCTGATTCATCTTCATTGACACATTTCGATACATCATTATTAATTCTTTCCAGAAATTTCAGATACTCTTCTGGATCAAGTACAATATCCTGGCTTTTTTCCTTCTTATGAGAGTTCACAATTTGTCAAGCCTGATTTTGCTTTTTTTTCGACTGGAATATCTTCATAGAATAATATTCTTTTTTTGCGTTCTCTAAAGAGATCTTATAGATCCTCCTATAATCTCTGTACTTTTTTACTGTTTCATTATCTTTCTTGACATGAATTTTTGTTTGAAAAGCATCCAAAATATTTTTCATTTTTTTCAGTTCTTCGTTGTACCAAGGTTATTTTCTCGAGTTTTTTGATGATTTAGCGATTTTTCTAATGACTGGACAATACTTATCCAAAGCTGTTATGATTTCTGAGTGAAAATTTTCAAAAATTTGTCTTGATGTCCCAATTCTAAACTTGTCATCCATCCAATTCATCTCACCCAGGTAAGTGGTTAGTTTATTGATGTTATAATCAGAGAACTATCTTACGTATTCAAATACCTTTTTGTTTGATCCCGCAACCGATGTGCTGAACTCAATTTTCTGAACACGATGGTCAGAAAGGTGGGGCTGGAACGTACTCTTATTAATTTCCATTGTATCGCAGTAGCGATGGAAAATGTTGTCGATACAAGTTGATGAGTTGATGATAAGATTGCAGTTCCATAATTATGATATTAGATCTAAACAAAACTTTAATATTGAGCAGGTAAAAACATCAGCATTACAGAAAACTTTGTTTAACCAGGAACTCTGTCTCTTTATTAAGCTGATGTGGTGAAAAATTTTTCGTCATTTAGATATAAGTAGCCAAGTGATAGATAAAAACAATTTCATTTCATTTCATTTCAAAACAGGACACATTGTACATATTCAGTTATTTTAATGAAGGTGACTATAGAAGAACCATTGGAGTAATATGTTGAAACCGAACATATTGAAGTCTCATTAAATGTATAATGCTCTTAACATTTTCTTCACGTATCCGCTATTTTTAATGCATAGTTCAAAGAAGTCTACTATTGATAGTTACCTGAGGTATCCCTCTTGGAGCAGGAGGAATTCCGATCAACTCAAATTTACCTAGTAGATTGTTATCTTTCGTCATTGATCTTTCACCTTCGTATACTTGAATAAGAACTCCAGGTTGATTGTCAGCGTATGTTGAAAAAATCTAGAATTATTGGAAAATAAGCGCAACGAGGGAACAATAAATCTTCTTCCACCTGAGAATGTTTGATTGGAATGGTAGAATTTCTGGAGATGATCGTGGTCATTACACCGCCAGCAGTTTCGATTCCTAGGGAGAGTGGTGTAACGTCGAGCAACAACAGATCTGCCACGGTCTCCGATTTGTCTCCAACCAAGATTGCAGCTTGGACTGCAGCACCGTAGGCTACGGCTTCGTCTGGATTTATGGATTTGTTCAACGCTTTGCCTTGGAAGAAGTTCTGCAGCATCGTTTGGATTTTAGGAATACGGGTAGAACCTCCAACGAGAATCACTTCGTTAATCTGAAGAAAATTTTAAAAATCCACATTATTCTTTCGATCTCATGAGGAATATGTTTTGCTAGTGAAATACTCATCATATCACATTAGTTCTAGTTTTAGTTAATTAAATGTGTGAAATAAACTGCTCGTCACTCGAAACGTTAAAAGTGAAATTTGGCGTCAACTTTCACTTCTCATAATTTCTAAAATACAGAATGCATTTTAAATTGCAGCCCAGATTTTGAAAGCTCTTTTCATCGAATATCGAACCATTTCTTACAGCTCCTTCAAGATTGATCAGGATCAAAGATACAGGGTGAAATAAAATCTTGTGCATGTTTAACAAAAATTCTCCACCTCGCCATTTTGTCTGAAGACCACGTTGCTCTTATTTCATGCGGTCATTTTATTAATAGCAACCTCGAGACGTCTTTGAGTTTTTGCCAATAACTACAGGGGTTTCGGAAAAAAATTTTTTTTTTGCTTTTTTGTTTTGAACTGACTAATTTCGAAAAAGTTTTACAAATGGAGGCTTTAAGGCATTTCGGGGAAGATAGGTTGAAGTCTTAAGGGTCAGACGAGGCCCAACAAAATATTTATAATGTATGGTATTTTTCTGTTGTTGTTAATAAGCTGTATTAATGTTCTGTTCGCTAAGGTTTCAAACTTTTATCATAGACTGTAAGTTCGAAAGTAATAAATTATTGATTGTTTTTGGATAACTTGGTATACATACCTCCTACAACACGAAGCATTGCTAAAAAGCTTCCCTGAAATGCCTCAAAGCCTCCATTTGTAAAACTTTTCCAAAATTAGTCAGTTCGAAACAAAAATGCAAAAAAAATTTTTTTTCCGAAACCCCTGTAGTTATTGGCAAAAACTCAAAAACGCATAAAAAAATTTCAATATGAATATTAAAATTCCTTTCGTTTTCAACATTTTCAAGTTCATGTTGACGAGTGATATTTTGAGTTTATATTCAAATATAATAAAATAAATAGTTTAAGTCGCATGGCGTTTTGAACAACTATTAATTAACTATTAATGAAATGTATGTGTGAAAGAATTCATGGCCTACTATTAAAAAAACAGACGAATAGGGATTTTTCTGATTCTTGAAGCTGTAATAAATTGAAGGTTTAATTGTGATACATCAATATATTCAGAGAAATAAATGCGAAAATTCGACGATAAAACATGCAGGTTGTTTCATCTGAAAAATTCCAAGTTTGTGCTCAATCTCAAAAAAGGTGCTCTGAAAAAAATTTTTCAACTACGCCACTGGCTTCTACGTGAGAATATGTATTAATGAATTATGTATCTTATACAGTGCCTGAGAAATAATTTAATCTCGACCATACATTTTATTGTAACTTTAATAACAGTCAAGATTGAATTCGAAATTCGAGAAAGAAACCATAGATGGGTTTCATGAAACTTTGTTTGCGCGATCAAGCACTGTCGAGTTGATCAGATCTACCAAGATTCATTGGAATTTCAACTCGAATTTACGTAAGAGTTTTAAGTCGGACAATAACACCTTCAATTCTTAAATATATGACGCTTTGAATTGAAATATGTTCGTATTACTGCAAAATAATCCTATCCTCTAACCGCCTTCTGAAATTATTATGATTATATTATGCCTTTATTCAAAAAAGAAAAACAAATGTTACAAAACAGGTTCTTCAAAGACTTTATTTGGGCTATTTCCATTATCTATATTGTTGGTATTTACCGACGTTTCGGCAAGCATTCGCCTGCCGTCATCAGGGTGTTGTTGGAAATAGACCATTATCAAGAATATCTCATTCACATTTCTCCAAAGACCCTGTATATAGTGTATATTCAACAAGAATATCTAACTCGAATAATATTCAGTTTTCTGTCTCTCACCTGACCCCTCGTCAATTTAGCATCCTTGATCGCTTTTTCAACAGGCTCCATCGTCCTTTTAAAAATCGTTATATTCATTTCCTCAAATTTCGCTCGAGATATATTCGTATAGAAATCGATTCCTTCTGCCAAAGAGTCGATTTCGATAGAAGCCTGAGTAGCGGTCGAGAGGGTTCTCTTGGCTCTCTCACAAGCAGTCTGCAATCGTCTGAGTGCCCTCTTGTTATCCATAATATTGACCTGGAGAAGTAGTTTTTTGGTAAGTTGTTTTTGTATTCTTCTAGAAGCGGGATGTTAGGCAGGCATTACAAGTAAAGCCAATTATTGTTTGATATTAAATACCCTAACTCTATGATTTATTTATTTTATGTGAAATGGGTCCCAAACATTACATCCAAAAAGTATCCACAGATAATATCATGTAGAAAATATAAAATGTCTACTGAAAGCACAGTTATTCGATAAGTCATTAAAAAAGTAGTGTCCCATGAACAAAAAATTTTCTAATAAGTTTTCTGGAAGAAGCATAACAAAACTATTCAAGTTATTCTTATAACTATCATAATGTTCACACATTCTGGTCATAGGGGAATTCCTAATATGTTTGTTCTGAAACGTCTATTATGAAGAAGCTGTCTGTTTAAAGTTTGGCTCTACGGTACATGATCACACGAGTGACAATAAGTCACTTCAAGGCTTATGATTTCTTTAAAGCTCTTCTCTGTAATCGGATTATATCTTCTCACCTAGTTGAACTGACGTAGAGCATTGCACCTTATCCTGGATTGGATTCAAACAAAGCGTAATATATTGACTTGAGTGAAACTCGATAACTAAAGACGACATAAAAAAGAACTGTATTTGGTTGAGATTTTCACATAAATCGGAGATATTGTCGTAGTCCAGTCATTTCAATTAAAATACAATCAAAATCTCGGAATTCAAGATAATCAGCTATAAAATATATAAATGCCTTTATTTTGACATCTCAAAACTTTTTTCAAACCCTACCGACTGTAGGGTGTCCGAGTCTATGAAATTCTTGGGGTTTCCCTCGAATATCTCGGTTCCTATCAGGTTTTCGCTATTTTTATCTAAATATTATAAATATTGTGGAGGAATAAATTCGCTACAAATATTGGGCGCATTCACCGCACATAACCGTTGTGCAACTGTTGCGGAATCGTCCGGTGGTACATACGCTACAAACTCAACACGTTCTGGAGCAGTGGGAATTTTTGGCAGCTCTTTCAATTTAAACTGGGTAGCGGTAGCGAAATCTTCGTTCGGTGAATGCGCCCATTGTTCCACAAGTTTTTTAGTACTTCGAACTGTTCTTCAGATAGAGGACAGTAAGCGCGCATTTCAGTATGTCGAGTTCGAGTATTATTTGAGCTCGTCGGTCGCAGTGGCGGCTCGTGACATTACGAGATGGTGAGACTGGCGCATCAGAAAAAAATATCATTATAAACAATTTTATTATGATTTTTATTTATTTATATTCATATTATTTTCATTTTCATTATGGTTTTTGTATATTACATTGCTCTCAATAAAAAAATCATAAATATTCAGTTTTCCAACAAGAATCAGGGTGCAGCGTATAATGAGGGATATGTTCTTGAAGCTTGTAAAAGAATATTAATTATAAATCTAGTAATGAATGTTAGAATTTGTTATTGACCAAAAGGATTCTGCCATCCATCTGTTCAACGAAATGATCTATTACCTCATCTATGAATATGCTCTCATACTATGGTTTTATGTATCCTTCCTCAAATTTTTGTCGTATTACGGAATCGCGCTTGTTCAGTTGTATTTCTAATAAAAAAAATTCAACGTAGTTGGCACTGGCACTTGGCACGGGTAAAACAACAATAACACATTATAATTTGAATAGTTATGGCGTTCAAAATTTCATGTCAAAGGTTTCATGAGGGTTTGTGCAATTTTGCTTTCAGTCGTTTTCGTACAGTTTATTCACCTTTTAGGTGATTTATATCAAAATTATAAGTTGTGATTTCAAAAGCTCGCAAGCGGATTCTCATTTTCATAAATGGAGAATTTTGAATTATTCAACAGATTGATGAAATGTGGTCTTTCAATGTCATAAAACGTAACTTGTATTGGAGTCGCAGTAATATCTACATTAACAAAAAATTATAATAAAAACAATTGTCCTACTTGTTGTGTTTTATCTGCCATTTCAAATCCCATGCGACGTTTCTATTGTCAATTTGGTATCAAATCAAGTCGATCAACAAAATGAAAAAGCTTTTCGAAAAAAAATCACACGATCACAGAGACAAACTAACCGAGACCCAGCAAACGCGGTCCCATCGAATCACAACCTACCTATTTCTCGCTTTCTGAATAGTGCAGGAGCCGAATAATTGCGGTTTGCCGAGAACCGAGGCATGCCCTAAATTCATCTTAGAAGCAGCATTCGCAGTCGTAAAGGGTAGTAGATAATGTTCCCGCGTTGCGTGGATGTAGATGAAACGCTAGACAAGGAAGGAAGCGTTGGGCATGCCTCGGACGGTTTACTTTTTAAAGGGAAGTGGAATGAATATAAAAGAATAGGGGGATTAAGCTTAAATATTGGCGAATCCAAAAATCTAAACTCCCTCTAGCGGCGAAATATCGCCCTAAGAAAACAAGTATACTTTGGAGTAATCCCGTTCTAAATACATGGTTTGTAATATAAATCAGTGCTATTTTCGTTTAATATACGAAGATTGGTGAAATTATTAGGTTTTCTGAATAGTAGAATTGATGCTGAGAAACTATCGAAAGGTATTTATACGAGAATTATAAGTTAACATAAGATTATTCCCAAATTCATGTGTTAAATTTCAGGTTAGAAGCTATATTGCAGCTGAGCAGATATAAAAAGATTCATTTGAATAATATTGGGTAGTGGAATTATATTTTCATTATGAGTGAATGAATTATAACCCTTGACATATTGAAAAAAGAGAAGCTTGGGTGAGAAGATTGAAGATGGGACAAATGTTTGTTTTCTTTCTTCATTTTCAGATTGATAATCTTGCCTTAGGTCTGTTGTAAAGAATTTTGTGAATATTTCATAATAGTTAATATATCTTTTCAGGTTCAAAATTTCAGCAAATGAAAGCTCCTGAGCTTAAAGCTACTGCTGTGACTTCTCGAAACTTGCAACATAGTTAATATCCAGAAGAAATGAATAGGGCTTGTATGGCCCAACAGAAGAGAATCCAGGAAGAATACTATTAGGGATAAACATATAATTTCTCAATCAACAACTCAGTGTACTCATTTCCATGATTTTGAAAGTGGTGTGTAAATCAAAGAAAAAAATGCTGCAATATTGTCTGCTTTGAGTAAAGAGGAACAATCTGCTGTGCATGTGCTATTCAAAATGCAATCTGTGAGATTTGAAAATGCAGAGGAAGTATCTGAAGACAATGGGACAAGTGAACACTGGTGATTTGATGTGAAATTTTGCTAACGCCTTAAAAAATAAGAAACAATTGAACTCCTTGACTGAATTTGCAAACACTTGGTTTGGAAGATTATAAGTTTTCAAACAATTAAAATTTTTTAAGTATTCTATAAATTTTCAAAGGTTTGTTCTATATTTAAGTCAGCATTTTGTTTTAGTCGTTTCACTTTGACTTGGCAATTACATACATCTCTTCTGATTTTTTGGTATCATCTCTGGCAAATTTTCCATTGTAAACAAATATTTTATCTATATTTGATTGTTATTTTGATATTGTGTGATGAAAGATATATACAATTTCCAATTTAAAATTACAAACAAAACACAAATAAAGACTGGAAAAATTTCAGAATCGTTTATTCATTTTGCAACATATGATTGAAGAAATGATTAAATGAAATGTTCTCAATCAAATATTGTTCGTAATCTTCATGAAAGGGAGCACCCACTTTAAAAAATGATTTGGGAAAACTTTAATAAACAATGAAGTCGTATGTTTCCAAATTCAACAGATTCATCTGAACCTGTGTGCAGCACGAATGATTCTGCTTCAATTGGATATCACTTCGAGGTAGTACCATTCATTTACGAATTCTGCAGAATCTCATGGATCTAGGAAATACTTCCGAATATATTATTCTACGTCATTTGAGTAATCCCAACAAGTGTAATACATTTTCATTTGACCAAAATAATTATTCTTACAAGTAATTTGAATATCTTTGCATACAATTTTTTCATCATTCGTGGTGAAAACGAGTTGTTCTTCTGAATTCGCCACACTTAATGTACAATCAGAAATGCATTCACACACACTACCATCTTAAAAAGCCTTTAAATCACTCTTAAAATGAAAATATATTCATTTATTTCACAAAATGATATAAATATCCCGTTGTCATTCAAAAATTTACAAAAAAAACCCATAGCGCCACTCAGGCTGGTGGCTAAATTTCGAACCTAGAAAACATGTATTTACAGCGCCCTCAACGGTAGTTGGATTCGCCAATTATGGCCACATGGAATAGAGACCCAGTGCCGCACTGTATGTACTGTATGATGGGAAGTTGAGACGAAAGAATAATTGAAGGGAGATGAAATGGATTAATAAAATATTCGATGAATTGAATTAGTACGTGTAATTTCCAGAATTTATTTGGTGAGACTCTGCCTCACCTGCCTCATATGACAAGCCGCCCCTGATCGGTAGTTTTGTTCAAAAATATGTCTTTAAATGTTACTTGTTTTGAGAATTTTGGCCGTCGTCGTGGATTAATTCTCGACATTACACTAGTTTGAGTGTCTGACATCTTCAGGATTTATACTTTCAGGAGATGTTCTTGCTGAACTGAGCTACCTGATTTTTATTAAATTTTTTTTATTTTATATATATATATATATATATATATATATATATATATATATATATATATATAATCTATATCCCACATATTACCTTTCGGTTTATGGGTTTTATATGAACGTAATATCTAACATACTAACGCAATCCTAATCACTGACGTGAAAATCACCGACAATAAGAACGGCATGAACTTGAATCATAATATTCATAACACTCGTAAGTGATCCTCTTCCAAAAATCACCATCGTAGTATCCGAGTATCTAACATTTTAACGCGATCGCAATCCTAATCACTAACGGGAAGTACCAAAGTGAAAATCACCATGTTTTAAGGAATTCGATCACCGCAGTGATCGGTGATTTGAAAATCACCGGTACTGAAATATTGCTCATCTCTACCTAACACCATGATGTTAGGCTCTTTCACCATGCCTAACATTGTATTTTGCAACTGAGAGTTGTTTTGGTTCCCAATGTAGATGCAGGAAAGCGGGCTTGCAGTGTTTGCAAGCAGTGGCGGATTTACAGATTTGCTGCCCGTAGGCTATTCAATTTTTGCCGCCTCTAAATTTTGATATCTTAGCCCTTAGCCCCCAACCATATCAATTTTTTGTCAATAAAATTCTAACTTCATGATTTGTCCTCAATCATCCTTGTAACATCAACTTTTTATTTTTACAGCAAAGAATTATCAAAAAACATAATTTTAAGAAAAAATATCTCAATCATGTACTACTTCCGAAGTAGGATAATCTTATATGACAAATATCCATTTGGCGAACTTTGATAATTATTTTTTTATTAAACTCGCATTTTGAAAACAATACAATAAATATATCTTTTTTTGATTGTTCATTAGTATATTATTAACATCATGAAAACATTACAATACTTTTTTGCGAGACTTCGTATCCGCAAAATCATTTATAATATTGTCGTTCGAAATTTTGTTCATTAGCTGACTATCTACATCTCAGAGCTAAAGCTCTTAGTTTTTCTTGACTTCGTGGGTAATTCTTCACTCTCTTCAAGCAAGGGAAGCTTTCCTCACCTGAACAATTGGTCGCTGGTGTACAAAGAGCCATACGTAGTACTATATCCAAGTTTGGATGGAAATTTTCTAGATTCTGTTCTCGTAGGAATGACGACAAACTTTTTAATGATCCAGGAATTGGTTTAATTGAAATTCTTTCAGACGAAAGATAGCTTTTCGTTTTTTTATAATCAAGATGTTTAATGGGCAAGGGTTGTTGTGAGACATCATATATATCGGTCTCATCTTCTTCAGATTGTGTTGTGTCAGGACATATGTTTGAAGCTTCCGAGCTCAAATCACTGCTTTTATTTTCACTTTTAAAAAAACTGTCAAAATTAACTGTCCTTCGGATCATTTCTTCTTGCTCTTCTCTTCTCATTTTTGCCAGGAATTTATTTCGGAGGGGTTTTGAAATTTTTGGCATTTAACTTCAAAAGTGACGGGGAGTGTGAGAGTCGCTTTCTGTAGCAAGTATTTGTTGTTTTTAAAAATTTACAGTTTTAAAAACCCTTTGTTGCTGAACCGATTGTGATAGACAAATATTTGAAATAGGTAAGAATAAGAAGTTCTTAAGGAGCAAAAAGAGCCAAATGAATATCTTCTTGAAATATTTCCCTATATCCACCAAGAAAAAAATGCGGGGCATTCCTTGTGCACTGTTGATCGAAGTGAGAACGAAGATTTATCCCCAATTTCTGAAATTCGTATTTTGTGAATGCATAATAATTTTTTTCAATATTTAGTCGAAATAAAAAACTTCATGAACCAAATTTGCCGCCCCTTGAAATTTGCCGCCCCTTGAAATTTGCCGCCCTAGGCTGCAGCCTAGGACAAGCTTGTCTCAATGCTTCACCATATCAGAGTAATGTCAATGAAGATGTTATATTTGTTCCCGAAATCATGGAAGACCTGGAAACAAACATCGTTGAAGACGAAAATTAGGATGAATCCGAAATTTCACAGCAATCTGACGACGAAGAAGGTAATAAAAATTATAAATTAAGTTTTGTTCTTTTCGTTATTAAGGAAGTATGAAATATAAATATGATTAAAATCAGAAAAATGTTTCTTTTTAATTTAATCAATGAGAAAAGTTATAAAAAATAATGCAAAAGTGAATGAAAATGATAATTACTCATCATCACATATTTATTAACAATTTTCAAACATTGGAGGACATATATTTGACAGAGCTCGGATGATACTCGACATAGTAAAACACTGTGCGCTCAATGCCCTCTATCTCAAAAACAGTTCAAAGTATAAAAAAACTTTTGGAACAAAAGTTGTAGATAATTTCTTCCTCTACAATATTTATGATGAAAAAAAAAATGCATAAAACTGATAGGACCCGGGATATTTGAAAAAAATATGCAAAGAGTCGATTTCGTTTTTGCATAGACGCGGACATCCTAGGGTTTAGGACGAGTTTTGAGATGTCACAAGTTTACAGCAGAGACAACAAATGAGACGCACAACTCCCCACGAAATTTCATCCAAGGTTTTGAATCCTTAGGCGAATTTTGGCGCTGTAACTACAACTAACTATAGGTACTAGTAACCTATGACGTCATAGTTACTTCTGTCATTTGTTGGGATGTGTCAATCGACGATCTCCTTTGTTTGATAGTTTTTTTACTTCTGTTATCAGTTGCTTCGTACTGGAATCTTATTTTTCACCCATCTTTTTCATATATAACTTGCATTCGATTAGTTTTTAATTAGGTATAGATCCAACGATGTCGAAAAAATTGAAAATGTCCCTTTTTTCTGCTGGTAGGGAATTTTTTCTTGGAATCTATCAACAGATAGACAAAAATCGAATTTTTATTTATATAACATAATTGCCGTAGGCAAAAATTTTCGCTATTTATATGAAACGTGAAAAAAAAAACGAAAATACGACTTATGTATAATTGATTGATTTATTGTAATTTTTCATTAAAACTCAATCAACTTCTTATAAAACACCAACTAATATATTTACGGTTCAGTCCCACCACCATAAAAACTATAACTTTCCTGGCAGTACTTTTTTCCATTTTTTTCTTTACCAAAATCCTCAAAGCCAATAATTTTTCTCTCACCCTTATCATAATATAGGTTTTCTTTTATGTCCATTTCATCAAAGACCAACACGCAACAGCGATCATCATCTTTGATATTTTCAAAAATATTTCTTTTTATGCCAGGATTCAACTGCATTTTTTGAGCAAGCTCAAAACGGTGTTGTAGGACCACCGTCTAGGACCATTCTTTAATAATTATCGCGACATAATTTTGTCCTCTAAGGTCCATCTTCTGCCTCTTATATCCTTGACTCTGGAACATCTCAATTGCGACATTATGAATTTCCATGTTGTTTTAGGCATGTTTTTGTACAAACTTTGAACCTCTGGGGTATCAGACAACTCGAAAACACTCCTCAAAGTCCTAGACTTTTCCCTACACCTACACTGTTTTTTGAGATTGGGTAAGTGGCCTTTCTTTTTGCTGAATAATCTTTATCGATTTCTTCTTCCTCGGTGAAGTGTTACTTCTTCTTCTTCTGAAGGTACCATCTCCGTCTCCATTCAATGAAGGTTGGACACAATCTCGGCAAGAAAGTGTTACTAATGGATAAAGTTTCTATATTTCTGAAAATTCTGCGATCTTGTTTGGTTGTCTGTTGTTAACGGAATCCATTATTTTTAGTAAACATTTTGAACATACCTGATGCAATGGCATTTGGGCTATCTAAGTGGATTAGCACATCATCACTACTTTCAGATATGATAAACCTGCTTTCTTCACATTTAACTGGCATTGCAGAAGTCAAAGGAAGTGGTTTATTGAAGAACTTCATTGGAACTTGGAACGTCTATCTATATGTATGTATCTATATGTATGACTCTGGAGTAAAATGGCTAAAGCATATTCTATAATTGTGGAGATGTTCTTCCATGAATTTCATTCCTATTTTCTATTGTCAGATTTTTGATCTGAAAAAATAAAAAACACGATTGTATTAAAAGCTCAATGCCTTATATAAATATTGCGAACTCACTTATTTATATTAGTTGATGAAAAATGATGTATTTTTGATACTTCTTCTCCAGCTCCACATGCTCCAGCTAATCATATTTGAAATATATTTCGAAATACACAAACACTCACAAACTTCGAATTTCAAACTGTTTATCACTCAGTTGAAGCACGTGATGATATAGCAACACAGAATATATTCCGTGTTTCACAATGGTTTAAATGCACGTGGACTGATGAAGATAGAATAGCCCTTTCGCAATAGAAGAAAGAAGATAGAGCTAATTTATTTTCAGCCAATGGCAGTATATATTTTCAGATTTGGCAACGCCAACAAAAGCGTACGCAGCGCCTCTACTTGCAGGGCCGCTGAAATAGAACAAAGATAGCTTTATGTGATTTGGAATGATATAGACAAGGATGGGTGACAAAGCCTGAATCGGACAAATTTAGTGAAAGAGTTGACTGCCTCATTGTTGTCTATGTTTACAGCTAATAGCTAATTATCTCGAATTCCGAGGTTAAATGACTGAACTATCGTGACAGTTCAATCGTTCCTTGAAGCCGGACTCAGGGGGAGTAGGAGATGTTCTTCGATTCCAAGAGCAATTTCTCGTGAGGTATAAGAGCCATCTTCGTCATCAACTATATTCTCATTGACCAACTGCAGGATCTCGAGATAACTATGTTTCAGATCTCATTAGGAATTTATTATCACCTGACCATCGATCATGAAGATTTCATATTTTATAATATAAATTCGAGATCTATCAAAAATATTATAAGGAGCAGAGGACCCAGAATGCTAATTTGGGGTAGACCTTTTGAATGAAATTGAATTAGAACGGATCTAACCTCTCAAATTTGGTCTCATATTACCAGTATTTGTGAAAGATTCAGGTACGAAATATAAGCCTAAATATTGATTAAATAGTAGATTGCCTTCTGCATAGAGCTACCCTTGTTGAGAGGCAGAAAATAAACCTTGATTTGTGGAAGAACTCCATAATTTGCTGGAGACTTTCATCTTTAAAAGTTTGGAGGAAGAGCTTAGTATGCTCATAGGTCTATAATTTGCAATATCGCCGACATCACTGTTTTTTGTACGAAAATTTAACCACTGTCGCCTTCGAAATATCAGGAAAGATACCAAATACAATTTTTTGATATGTGAATATTGAACGAAAATATTTACGATGCTTTCTTGCATTTTCATAGTACTGAATTCTGAATGCCCATAAGAAAATACTACAAATTCGACCATTTAAACGTTGTACGACCAATATTAACTGAGGTAGCTATTTAGTAAAATATAAACAATCACCCTGTACATATATTTTAACGGGAAACTTCCGAAGTCAAAACAAACACTTTTTGTTTTCATCATTTTTTCCGATTCAGCTCGTACTGAAAATTGATGCACCCCTCCGATCTCACATTTGTCTACGCTCATGGCTAGTTCAACTCCAAGTTCAGCTCTATGCTCTCCGGAAATCAGCTGAATGACGCAAGCCGGCGGTATCTCCACTATTTCGATCTGCCAGATATCTCCATTTTCCGAATTGACAACGAAATTGCTCTATTCTCGCTTTTACCTCCAAAGTGTTATTCTCGTGTTGAGATTGTAGTTAGATTTTGTCAGGTCACTTCATTGAATAATTTTGTACATTCTACACCATTTCCAATTGTAATTCAGAAAACATCACTTGTATTTCAGATTAGTCAATTGTATTTCAGAAAATTGCAAATGATATTCAGATTTGTCAATTGAATTTCAGAAAACATCAAATGAAATTGATCCGAATTACATTTGATGTTTTCTGAGATTCATATTTAAGAAGGGAGATAAACGGATCGCTGAAAACTATAGACCCATAAGTCTCACTTCTGTGGTGGTAAAGGTTCTCGAGAGGATAATATCAAAACAGGTGCTCCAGTTCGCATTGCAGCGGTCCATAATTCCAGCGCAGCAGCATGGCTTCGTTCCAGGAAGATCGATTATTACTAATCTTCTGACATGCCTGAATGATTGGACTAAATCGTTGGATGCTAAGATAGCAATAGATGTACTGTATCTGGACTTTGCAAGAGCATTTGACCCAGTGTCTAGGAGGAGACTACTTCATAAGTTGGAGCATTTCGGCATTCGAGGATCTCTACTTGGGTTCATCGATTCGTTCCTGTCGGGTCGTTCTTTTTCTGTTAGGGTCGGAAATATGACGTCCCCTTTGAAGCTTGTGCTGAGTGGTGTACCGCAGGGTTCCGTTCTCGGACCCCTTCTCTTCATTTTGTATGTGTCTGATCTGCAACTAGTATTGAAATCTTCTTCCGCATCTTACGCAGATGATATCAAACTCTACAACAGGTCGGACTGTCATCGGTCGCTTCATAGTGATCTGAATTTGTTGGTGAGGTGGTGCTCTGACTAGTTGCTACCTTTGAATGTCTCCAAGTGTCGTATCCTGTATCTGGGCAACAATAATCCGAGACAATCTTACTTTATTGATGGTGTTGCCCTGGATGGCTGTATGAACCATGTCGATCTGGGTGTCCTTGTAAACAGTGATTTATCTTGGAGTCCACACAGCATTTATATTGGCAAAGAAGCAAAACAACGGCTTTACATGATCCAGCAGTGTTTTAAAGGTAGCCATCCAGATACCGTAGCTGCACTGTACAAGATATACATCCGCCCAATTCTGGAGTTTGTTGGACCTGTTTGGCATCCTTGGCTTCAGCGGGATGCTCGCGTCTCTGCAGCGACGGGTCACACGTTCGCCATATGGAGTGCGAAGGCCCACCTACAAGGATCGCTTGGATATTATGCGTCTCGACACATTCGCGGATCCGAAGCTTCGCGGGGACATAATTGTGACGTTTCGAGCATTAAGAGGATTTTTCGGCTTCGATCTTTCTCATTTCTTTGAGTTGAACATCAACCATCTCAGGGGGCATGATTTGAAACTCGTGCGGGAGAGATTCCATTCGAGAACCCGTCAACACTTTCTCAGCAATCGAGTGTTTGCTTCTTGGAATCAGCTTACACCTCATGTTGTTGGAGCTCCGTCAGTTAACGTCTTCAAGAATCGGTTCGACATCTGGAGGACAAGTGTTCTTCGGTAGTTTTTCATATGCTACAATTTTTTTTCTTTGTTTTTTCATTGCTTGTGTTTCTTTTCTCATTACGGTTTCAATTGTATTTTTTCAAGAGTTTTATAGTCACACCTGTACTCAACTCTGTATCTGTTTAATAATAATAATAATAATAATAATAATGTTTCCAGGGGTGGCATTATGAAAGTTTGAAATGGCTTTTTATCTAGGTTGAATCGAATAAAAATGGTATATGAAAAAATATTCCTTTTTACCTCAAGAATATATTGTTGAAATGGATGTACAAGTAAAAGACTTGAGATTTACCCTATATGGGATTATTGTTAGGGAAATAATTCATATGGATGATCATTTTCAGATATTTTTTTCATTTATCAAACATTGGTTAGTACTTATATTAATTATATATATATATATATATATATATATATATATATATATATATATATATATATATATATATATATACGGATTTCTATCTGCTTCCTACATTTTAACATGTATAGTTTTTCAGTAAAGTATACCACACAAACGTTGTGGAATAGTGTGATTAAAACTAAGCTTAAAAGGGACAAACTGTTCTCCTAAAATTTCGGACAGTTCACTACGATTTATTACATTCTTAATTCTTTGCAATGTTTATTGTTATTTTGGTTAATATAGGTACACACTACTTTTTCTCAATATTCAAAGAATAGAATTGCTAACCAATGGAAAATGCACCACAATATCATCAGCGAATGGAAAAAAATGATTAAAGAATGAATTTGCACGAACTACCAAGTTCAATACCATTATTTATATCGAGAAAAAATTGTATCACAGAAAAAGATGATGGTTCCACAAGTCCAATCATAACTCCTCCTAGAGTTTTTTAACGTTTCTGTGATAACTTTTTGTGAAGAAGTCTGAATATATATAGACCGTTTCCCGGTTTTTTGAGCTTGAACGGTATTTGCTTTCCACATATTTAGGAAGTTTTCATTGCTAATACACTTCGCGAAACAATTAAAGGAACAGAAAAATTTTCAATTTTTTTTCAACAGGCTGTATCTCAGTGAAAAATGGTCGTATAGAAAATAAAAAACCAACTTCTGATTCTTGAATACTCTAGTTTCCAAAATTATTGGTTATCAATTTTTCAGAGTACCGTTGACCATGCAATCGTTGGATAAAGCACTAAGAACAAATTTCGAAAATTTTTCGAATTTTTATTTTTTTGCTTTACGCTCAAGGAAATTTTTTTCTAACTAGACCGATGCAAATATCGCATAACCAGAAAAATTCTGTCGCTCAGAATTTGGCTTAACGAGTACCGTTGGCAAGGTAGGGGTATCAACTTTAATTTCATTCCATGATTTTTTTCTGAGGAAAATGAAGGTTAATATGTATCCAGTGTCCATAGATCCAATGGAGGTGAGTCACAAATGGTGTCGTGTTTTTTTTAAATTAAAATTTGTTACTATTCGTATTTTCTTCTTCTTCTTCATTTGCGGTGCCTTATCTGGCAGAACCGAGGCCTGATGGCCCATTGTTCCTCCGCCTGTAGAACAAGAGACTCAGTTCCTTAGACACGTCAACAAAAATGTTGCGAGTCGACAGGGAGGGGTCCCTCTCACCATGGAAATGCTGGGTGTAGGGTTTCCTAGGTGTGTTGACCTTAACTCATAAAGGTTGATGCAGTTGAACAGTATATGTTCAACGGTTTCATCTGTGCTCCTGCACCAGCGGCACCTTGAGCAGTCAGCTAGTCCCATCCTATCAAGATGTTTGTTGAACAGGTGGCCGGTCAGTGCGCCAACTACCATACTTAGTTGTTTCCTCCCAAGGGCCAGGAACTTTTTGACCTCAGTTGCAGAGGAGGGCCTCTCAATGAGAAGCCTCAACTGCCTAAGACCACCTCCCGTGCTCCATTCAGAGGAAAATGCACCGTCTAACCATCTCTTAAAGAAATGTCTGACTGTAGTTCGGCAGATGGGGAGCGACGGCTCTGGACCAACAAAAGCTGATCGGGCTCCCCGCTTGGCCAGTACGTCTGCCTTTTCGTTGCCGAGGATCCCCGCGTGTGCCGGACACCAAATAACTTTTAAAAAATTACGAGAGCCCAGCTCACGCAGAGCCTCCTTACATTCTCCTACCAAGTATGAATTGACTCTTGTCTCAGCAAGAGCTTTCAATGCTCCCTGGTTGTCACAACATATGTATATGTGTTTGCCAGAGTAGCCTCTGTGTATATTTTCCAGTGTGCAGACAAGAATTGCATACAACTCCGCCTGCATTATCGAGCAGTCCTTTCCTAGGGGGATGGACCGCTCGAAGCGAGGTCCCACGATCCCAGCACCAGTCCCCGTAGATCTTACGGAGCCGTCAGTGAACCATGTAGGGCCTTCGGGTTTAAGTAACCTGTTTGTATCAGACCAGTGGTCCCTATCAGGGACAATCACTTGGTAGGGTTCGTCGAAACAGAAGCTAGTTAGCACACGGTCCCCTCTATGGAGAAGGGATGCCTTAGCATCTATCACCAATTTGAGAGCTCCCGCATGCCCCCCGAACATCCCATCGTTGTGCCATTGTCCCTGTTCCCAGAGTCTAAGAGCTGTCTTCATAGCTACCACCCTGACAGCGAGGTGCACAGGCGGAAGACCCAGCAAACACTCCAATGCTGCCGTGGGTGTAGATCTCAGGGCGCCAGTTATACCCAAACAGGCTTTTCTCTGACATTTTGTCATGATGGCTCGGTTGCAGGTCTTCTCTGTTGAAGTCCACCACACCAGCGCTGCATAGGTTAGGAGAGGCCTCACCACCATGGTATACAACCAGTGCATAACATGGGGCTTGAAGCCCCATCCTCTTCCCACTACTCTCCGAGTAGACCAGAGTATTACATTGGCCTTTCTCGTTTGTGTCTCGATATGTTTGTTCCACAGCAGTTTGCGGTCCAAAATCACACCTAGATATCGAACCTGTTCCGATAGAGTCAGCCCCACACCAAACAGATTTGGCAGTCGTATTTTACTTTTAGAACAAAATTTAACGAAATTCTTCGAACGTAATTTTCTTTCCAAATTTCGGAAATTTGTAAAAAAAAAACTTTTTTCATGATTTATTTGAAGAAAGTTTGAGTGAAAAGTAAAGAAATAGTGTAATCATTGATTGATTGAGAAAATCAGGTCAAGTTTAAGGAACAAAAACCTTGTCCCCTTAATTTTTTCAATATTTCAATCAATCGGTTCAAGAAAACTGCTGAACCGATCGATCCATCGATTTAGGGAAGACTTCAAGGAACATCAGGCTGTGAAATTTTTTCATGACTTAAGCTTTTCCGCCAATATTGACGAAGATACAGTCCATTAAACAAAAAATGGTAAAATGGCATTTTTTGCTCTTTTTCCACGTTTATGTGACAGGTGAAAAAAAAATATTTTAAATTGAACGAAACAGATTTTTGTTGGAAATTTTCCGCAGAAAAAGAAATCGTCTTTTGGTTCGCTAGGCGATCAGCAGTTCCGGGGATACCTATCGGCAGTTGAGTGAAAAAGGATCTTTTGGCATTCAGAACAGGATATATCGAAGAAAAATGGTTACATCTGAAAGTCATAAAAAGCAAATTAGAGCTAAATAAATAGGTTATGAGATATATTCATCAGGCAAGCTCGAGGAAATTTTTCCATGCGCGTAGAGGAAAAAAAATTAGAAAATTTTGAAAATTTTTTCTTCGTGCTTTATGCGATGATTTCATGACTACCGGTACTCCGGAAAATTGTGAACAAATAAATTCAGAAACAAGAATCTTCAAGCTTCAATAGATATTTTTTTTATTTTCTTCAAGACCATTTTTCACTGAGATACAGCCTGTTGAAAATCACCAAAAAATTTTTAATATTTTCCTGTTCCTTTAATTGCTCTGAGTATATATTGACAATATTTTGAGAAATTACGAATTAAAAATATTTGTATGAAATTCTTTATGTGCATCACGTTGCGTAGGTACCTTTTTTTTCAGGTTTTCGATACTCATGGGGGAAGGTAATTGCCCCCATTTAAACCACCGCCCCCCCACAGTTCTCCCTTGCTGGATGTCATATTCCCACTAGGAGAGTATTCTCGTCACCCATTTCAAATTCAACAGATCATACAGACGAAGTAGTGAAAATTCACCTTCATGGGCAAATATTCTCTTTTCCGAACTACTTCTCACACAGATTTGACATGGGTCAACAAGAGAATACCTTTATTCCGTTTTAGAACTATGATCATCCCGGGCGGCTGAGAAAAATCGAGATTATGTTGGTCATATCCCATTTGATTTGAATATTACATTTGAGTTGCAGGATTTCGGTTCGTGTTGAAAAACAACACTGCCTCACGACGTTTCCAAGAGTTAGCGAATCGAAAACTGTATATTATGTTTTTGAATTTATTACAAATTTGAGTATTTCTTGAGTCTAGAGCTAATTGATCACCAGATGAGGTGGATAAGTCTGGCTGATAATTTTATTCACTTTTTGTACCTAGAAATTTAGCCGCGAACAGACTTTCAAAGCCTCCTGATAATACAATAATTATTAAACGGAGTATATTATGTAGCTCGTTAGAATTGTTGTCGGCAGCTGGCCTTAAAAATTCACGGCTATCATTTTTTTCAGAACAAATTCATTTGATATTGTCCACTTTGACAATCGTTGTTTTTTCTGAATAAATGAATGCTCAATGAACGCTATTTCAGAAAGTGCGTTCATCTTTAAGAATTTTCCAAACAAATTTTTCATTAGATGAATCTTATATTCATTTGGATTTAAAATACGATTTGACTCTTGATTTAGAATAAAAACAAATCTGATACGGTCAGATTTCACTCTCTCCACTAAGAAGAACGTTTATTCATCTGGAATATTGGAAATCAGGACTGATGTACAGTCCTCTGATCCAGTGTTGGCCTATTCTTTGATGTGATTCTCATTTCTATCCCCCAACCCATAATGAATATTTCATCTTGATATCTACTTCAAACAGACAAATTCAACATGTATTACAAGAAGTGATCCATCAGGCATATTTCTATATTGCTTTATAATATATATTGAATATATTCCGATTTGCGTCAGAATTGATAGCTAGATCCTTCTTAACTCAAACCTAAAAACGTTATTAAGAAAAAGAAAAATTCTTTGCCTTCACGGAGGCCACACCGAGAACATTTTTGAAGCATAGATGAATTCAAAATAGTAATCATCGAAATGAATACCATTTTCAATTCCCAGGCTCAGAGATCTTTTATCATGAATTTGGAGAAATGATATTAGAATTTGTCTCTGAGATGAGAGATATACCGGTTTCGGCCTTGTTTGGCCTCATCAGTATCCCATACACCTCATTCAGTGAAAGAGGAAGTACAGATTTCTTTTTTAACATTCGATTGGAGATGTGTAACTTCATTTTGACGCAATTGGATGTCACTACTTTGTAATATTTTAACTCAGTACTTCACAACTAATTGCTTCAAATATCAAAGTTTTGTATGAAGATTTTGGCCCTGGGGTGTATGGGATACTGATGAGACCAAACAAGGCCGAAACTGGTATATCTCTCATCTCAGTGACAAAATCTAATATCATTTCTGCAAACTCATGATAAAAGATCTCTGAGCATGGAAATTGGTATTCATTTCGATGATTACTATTTTGAATTCATTTATGCTTTAAAAACGTTAAGTGTCAGTGTTTTTTCTTAACGCCAACCTTAATCCTTCACATTAGTTTCTCTTGCGATATTACCAACATAATTTTTTTCAGCCGCCCGAGATGAGAATAATTCTCAAATTAATTTATTGTATCCTCAACATTCCTGCAGTTTTTATTATTGTCGGCAGAGTCTTGACTTGAAACGTTTGCATCATCTGCCATCATACTTGTAATTAGAAAACTACTTTTTCATGCTATGATAGTAGGACGGAAAAATTCAGGGCCGTTCCTACCGGGGGTGCAGCGGTACCTCTTTGAACATAGTTGGAAAAGGCGGCAAAATCTTAAATTAACGCGGGCGGCATATACCCTCGGAACGGCCCCGGAGAAAAATTGTGCAATCATACTTCTACATTATGGACTGAGGTTAAAAAAGTTCTATCATTCCATTGCCCCTCTCATATTTCCCTGGGACTCATGGCTTTCATAACACCCTCATTCCAAGTTTTCTTTGTTCGACCTCTCTTTCGGCGTTGTGTGGGGATCCACTTCAATACTTTCTTTGGAAGCCTCTGGTCGTCCATTCTTTGTAATACCAGATGTCCATACCAGATCAGTTGTTTCGCTTCTATATCTTCATACAGCTTTCTTTCCACTCCCATTTGTCTTCGAATCTCCTCAATCTTTTGTAAACGTGATACTCCCAATGATCTTCTGAGAACATCCATTTCAACTGCTTCCAGTCTTTTCTTGTTTTCCTCTGTTATCCTCCAAGTTTCTGCTCCATACAGTAGGTTACGCTTTATCATTACATTATATCAAATCAAATCAAATCAAAATTTATTCATCATTACAATATAACAATTCGTTTATTAATAAATAAGTCTAATAATTCTGCCTCTAAATTAATATTAATAATGTAAAAGGCAGTTGTTCCGCGCTAAGCCTGGAAGTAACAATATTCCAGGTCCGTGTTGCGAAACCTCTACCCAATTGCCAAATATTGGACGCAGATGGGAAGTGAATCTGTGGAGCAAGTGCAGACGAGGAGCCAAAGACGACCCAGCTGGAGGCCAGCGAAGAAAGCAGCCAGGGAAGGGAATTTCGAGAAAAATTACTGGACCATTTACCTGAATTCTTCATATTATTGTTTTATATTAGTTCTAGAAATGTCGCATAGTGTTCCTGAATATATTTTTTTGTCATGACTTTATATTTTTTCTTGTTATAAATTGTTGATTTTATAGTTGGAGGAAGTCTGTTGAAAAATTTCGGAGCAAAGTACGTTACAATTCTTTGAGTATGAGCTTTGGTATATAATGGGGTTCTCAATGATTCTGTTCTTAGATTGTAATCTACGGTATTGTCTGTTAACAAATATTTAATTTTTGGTAGATAGATGAGGCAACTGTGGACGAAAAGCGCTCTTAGGGGAAGAATATTTGCTTCTTTGTATAGAGAATCAGTAGAATATGTCGGTTCTTTTTTATATATAATTTTGAGAGCATAATTTTGAGTGACCATGATATTTTTTAGTGCGTTTTTGAAACAACCTCCCCAGACTATCAAACAATATCTAAGTACAGATTCGACTAATGACATATAAATTGTCCTTATCATTTTCGCATTTAAAATCTCTCTCAATTGATAGAATCGATAGAGCAAGTTCCTTATTTTTTTATTGATGTAATAGGCGTGTTCGTTCCACCTCAAATGATTGTCAACTATGACTCCTAGATATTTAATATTTTCTACATTTTTTATTATTTCACACTGACAATTATTATGGTCGAGACATTTTTCGTGATGAATTCTTAAATTTTTATTTATAGGCCTATCAACTTCCGAGACAGAAAAAGCGATATACTTGGTCTTTTTAACATTTAAGCTAAGGAGACTATAATTTAGCCAATTATACAGTTCTTTAAGTTCGTTTTCCGCACTCATAAAAACCCTATCCCAATCCATCTCATTGAAGACAACGACAGTGTCATCCGCATAAGAAATTACTACGGCGTTGTTCAGTATTGTCCCTATTTCATTAATATATATTAGGAATAAGAGAGGACCCAGAACCGTTCCCTGTGGTACACCAATTGTTAATTTTTGTGGGTTGCTGTAGTGATCTTCTATTTTAACTCTCTGAGTACGGCCTGATAAATAATTTTTGAAAAGTGAATTCGTAGTTCCTCTCATACCCATATTCTCCATTCTATATAACAATTGTTCATGATGAATGGTATCAAACGCTTTCGCCAAGTCAATGAAAACTGCTAAGGTTTTTCTGTTAGAGTTGAGGTTGTTATTTATTTCATTAATTAAGTTAAAAACTGCATCTTCGGTACTAAGGTTAGTTCTGAATCCATATTGGTGTTGGTTGAGTAATTTGTTCGTTTCTAAAAATTGGATTATTCGTGTTTTCAAACATTTTTCAAAGAGTTTGGCGAAATTATTGATAAGAGAAATCGGTCGATAATTTTCCATTTTTTGTTTGTCACCGTTCTTATATATGGGTATCACAATTGAGGTCTTCCAATCCGAGGGTATTTCATTTTTTTCAAAGCATAAGTTGATTAGGTAGGCTAAAGGCTTTATTAGATGATCATGTACACTCTTGATAATTTTAGAGTTAATTCCGTCTTCCCCTGGTGCTGAATCATTTTTTAAATTTGAAATTTCTTGGATAAGTTCTTGGGGGGTTACTGGTTTTAGAAAAAATGATTTTTGTGTGTTAAATTTGTTTTTGTATTTTTTTTCAGTTTGCGCTACATTGGATTGCATTTGGTTACCTATATTAGTGAAATAGTTATTGAAAGTATTCGCAATGTCCACTGGCTGCGTAATAACTTCATCGTCTAAGCTTTTAATGCTATTAATTTTCTGTTTTGTATTGCTGATATTTACCGCTTCATTTATTAAACTCCACATTTTTTTCGAATCATGTTTGGCATTGTTGATTTTGATTTTGTAGTAATCGTATTTTGTCTGTTTCATAATTTTCTTGAGACTATTCCTGTATTTTATGTATTCTCTTTTCTTTTCGTCCGAGTAAAATTTATTCAATTCCGATTTCATTTTATCTCTTTTTCGTATAGAATTTATTAGTCCGAGTGTAATCCAGGGTTTCAATTTCCTATTTTTACTATTTATGATAAAAGTTTTTTTACAGTTATTCATATGATTTATTAATTTATTTTTGAAGCAAAGGTAACTCTCCTCCACGTTTGCATTGTCATATACATTTTTCCAATCTTCTTTCGCGAGCTTGTCATTTAGAATTTTTAGGTCGATTTTCGTTCCATTTATTATATTACTTTTTAAACTATTTATTTGTTCGTTGAATTCAATCTCCAATCCTATAGGGAAATGATCAGTTAACGAGTACTCGAAAATAAATGTTTTCAAAAGAAATTGATTTTTTTGTTGATTTGTACACTTAGCAAAGATATGGTCAATTAAGGTGGAAGATGACTCTGTCACTCTAGTGGGGCTGTTTAGATAGTTTTCATAGCCATAAGAAGTTAATAAGTTCAGATACACATTAGACATGCCATCTTTTTCATCGAGAATATTGATATTCATATCTCCTATGAGTAAATCAATCGGTTCTTGTTTCAAGTTTACTAAATAATTCTCGAGCTCCTTAATAAATATATTCAAATTCGTGGATGGCGGCCTGTAAACTGCACTTATTCCCATCTTATATTTATTGAATGTTATTTCAAGCCTTGAAATATTAGTTTCAGTAAGTTTGAAATTTTCTGTTCTGGCGTTTAAATCATCCCGAATGTAAACCATTAATCCGTCATTCTTATTGAAAAGAGAATTATTGTAAAATAGATTGTATCCTACTATATTGAATTGTTCAAGTTCGTATATATTGAATGTTTCTGATAGAATGATCACATGTATCTTTTCTAAATCAACTTTTTCTAGATATATCATTAATTCTTCGAAATTTTTATAGATACTTCTTATATTGAAGTGTATTATTCCAAATCGTGAGGGTCCTCCCGTGAAACATACCCCCAACCCAAGCTCACCAACCACAGTCGCCCCCGGCACCCCAATCTGCTCCAAATTCTCTAAAATATTCATGAGATGAAAGGCCACAAAGCGTCTCAAGATCATATCATATGATTATAAATACATCTAAGAAGTTAGACAACAAATGCTCTAATTGTAAGCATCAAACAAATAACTTATCCTAACCCACACATATATTTCAATTGTAATAGTATTCTTTATTAAATGAAAATCACACAGTGAGACTAAGTTTACTTTGTGACATGTTCTTTCGAGCATTTAGGCCGTCGTCGTAGATTAGTTCTCGACGTTTCGCCAGTTCGAGTGTCTGGCATCTTCAGGAGTTATATTTCAGGAGATGTTCTCACTGGACTGAACTGCCTGAGTGTGACGGGGACGCAGATTGTACTTCCTTATATAACCTCGGTCGGGGGGCGTGGCTGCGTTTGACCGGTCTCGTCCCATACTCTCCGCATACTACCCCAGGCTCTACAGGGAAGCAATCGAAATTCATAAACACCCAACGAATTTCAATAAATCGGAGGAATCTTTGAAAATCAATAGAACATGGGTGCCAGTACTCAAAAACACAAAACCACTTCCCTATAATAATAACCGGGTTCATGAAGTGAATGAAGATCGGGAACCGGTTGTGAACCGGTCGGACACCGGCGAGCGTTCGTTATCGGGACGAGACCGGTCAAGCGCAGCCACGCCCCCCGACCGAGGTTATATAAGGAAGTACAATCTGCGTCCCCGTCACACTCAGGCAGTTCAGTCCAGTGAGAACATCTCCTGAAATATAACTCCTGAAGATGCCAGACACTCGAACTGGCGAAACGTCGAGAACTAATCTACGACGACGGCCTAAATGCTCGAAAGAACATGTCACATTGAACGATGGCCGCGAAAGCCTCAACCAATTCATTAAGTTTACTTTGTTACATATTCTAACCAAAATCTTTTCTTATCTTAAACTCCCTTAAGATTCCCAGTGACAAATTGTTAATCTTGTTTTCATTTTTCAGTTGAAATGTTAATTTCATCGAGGTTAGTGATTTTTTCTACTTTATCTCCCATTCTTACGAATATATTTCCATATCGAGTGAAAACCAGTCCCTTATCACCCAAATTCTTCCGAAGTGTTTGATACAAATTCAATCTCTTCTTTATTAGATCTTCTGCTATGCCTATTTTTGTTCCTTTCAATTTTCCACAGTTTTTCAATATTGATAGTTTCATATGGTATCTTTCAAAACGTATTATGACAGGACGGGGTTTATTTGATTTTGACCCGACTCTGTAACACTGAACCATGTCTTGCTTCGTTACCTTTAAATTCATTTTATCATTCATATTCAATTTTCGTTTCTTACCAATGAATGTACTCCAAAGAATGCCATTCAAGTAACCTATGATCTTCTTTGCTTGATTTATTCTGTGTCTGATTTCTCTGTTGCCGCTTCCACTTGAGTCATACTTTACAACGAGGTATGTATACTCTGATACCACTCCTACTTCCTTATTACTTTCTAACAAGATGTTCGTCAATTTTTTTGTTCCAATTGGGAGGTACTAAAGCTTTCCGACCGCAATAATGAGGCAAATGACGTCAGATTGAGGTGGAAAAATCAGGTTTCTCGATTGCAGCAATCAAATGTGCAAAGCCTTGGTTTGTTCGAAAGCGTTTTTCTAATATGAAAACAATCGAAATCACAATACTTCACCACCGCAATCATTGACGAACTGTTTCTCGCCATAATGCCACTATGCCGAAATATTACGTTGCACTTACCGTCAACTCATCCTTAAAAACCACTGCTTTATGGCGGTATTCTGCTTTTTCTCTGTAAGCTACGAATCTGTAGCGTACGATTGATCTGTAATTTATCTATAGATCTGTATGTGGCTGACTTACAGATTCGTAAATTATGACATTCTGGAAGTTTTTCTGTAACTCTCGTATTAGAAGTGTCAATTTTGAACTACTCCCTAATAAGATCGTAACTACTTCGTAATAAGATCATAGAATAGAATGTATTTTCCTATCATTTTGGCTCGTAAGTATTGATTATTGGATATATTTATGTTTAATTCGTGTTCGTTACAACGAGAAAGAGAAATTAACAACCGAAGTACAAAGATGAATTACAAAAGTAGTTGAGTTTAGTAAAGTATTTTATATACTGTGACTAAAACAAATCATTCCACATAACCTCACAATATACCTTCAGATATGTTTCAGGTCACCTGTAAGCTACAGATTCATAGAAAGCGTCGAGAATCGTAATTGTCCTGTAAACTTATGAAAAGTTACAGATGAAAGCAGAATACCGCCATTAGTCTTCTGTGTGTTAATTTCCAGTCCCCAAATTTCATGTTCCTCCTGGAGTTTCCTGGTCTATACTCCAAATTGTCCTTATCATTGGCAACTATGACCTGGTCATCCGCGAACTGGAGGGAGTATAAGTAGTTGTTATTCAGTTCTATTCCCATTGGCCCACATTTCTTCTTCCAATTCCTCAGAGCTCTTGATATATATACTTTAAACAAAGTGGGTGATATGCGGCATCCTTGTCGCAGTCTTTTATTCACAGTGAATTTTTCAAAATATTCAAATGTGATAATTCAAAATTAAATGATGTAGAATTCACAATTCTGGGGATTTTGTAATTTTGCCTGAAGAAGAAATCTTCTTTCGAAGTTCTATTGTTCGTTCATTTTTAGACTGATTTGCTCCTGTCCCATCATTACACTAGTCTACGTAGGACCATTTTTTGAAGTACCTGCTGCACTGGTTCGATGACAGCATTTCCTTCAGTTTACCTCAGGATCTAGATTTTCACTAGACCATGCTTATAGACATTTTTTCATAATATTGACTCGTATTCCATCATCCTCAGTACTGTATTCATTCTTTATTTTTCTAATTATTTCATCAGGATGATTTAAAATTCAATATAAACTTTCTTTCACTGATAGAGGCTAAACCTACGATTACACACAAAACGATTAGGCCAATATACAGAAACAAACAAGACTTGGCGTGGGAAGAAATTGCGAAGGAAGTGAATGAAACATGTCAGTACTACGCTACTTTGGTGTGCGCTATGTGAAAATTATGAATTATGCGATGTGTTTGCCACGTATGTGTTATGTATGTGCTTTGTATGTGCGACACTACTTTGGTGGGCGCTCTCCCTTATTGTTGTTATTTTGCTCTTTTGCTACATTGAAACTTATTTTTTGAGCGAATTGATCTGAAACAGTGGTATTTCTGCATCAACATTATATTGTCTGAGCAACTATGAGTACTTATATTTCCGATACCGTTGTATTTACGAGAAGGTATACACTTCAGTGTATAATACTGCCCACCAAAGTAGCATATTAATGACACATACGTGGCAAACACGTCGCATAATTCTCAGATAGCGCACACCAAAGTGACAGTCGCAAGTATCTGGCAGTGTGCGCTGATTCATTGTTTGTCATTGGTTCTAATCGGAGTATCATGCATCTCGCATGTTGTGTGCCAGATCACGCTCTACGCCAGTGCTTTGCTACTTTTGTGGGCGCTCTCACTTAAATGTCTGAAACTTGAATGTCATAATTGAAAATACTATACTATTAAGTTTTGAAAATATTATTCTGAAGCAACAAGCAGAATTCAACTCACCTTGTATTTTCTGTGGAATTCTTCGGAAAAATGTTCTGTCATGTTATTGTCGATATCCTGCCCACCAAGGTGTGTGTCACCTGCAGTAGATTTCACTTCGAAAATTCCACCAGCTTGAAGTAGTATTGAAACATCGAACGTTCCACCACCCATATCGAAAATTAGAATATATTTCTCCATCTCGCCCTATCAGAAGAATAAAGAATAAAACAATTTAATTAATTGATTCATCACTAGATTTGTCTTTCGAACATACAAAATGTTATTGAAAACGGATAAATAAATGACCCATTGAAACAGATTGAAAGCACAGGTATCAGGGACATACATCAAGAAAACTTTTTATTTTTAATCTCAAAGAGATAAGCATTATGTCTATCCACTCACCAAGAACACGAAACCTTTTACATTAGTCAATTTTTTATTTTATGTATTTCAGAACTAAAGTGGACAACTCTCAACTTCATATAGATAGTTTCAGTCAAATACTCTATTGCCTTTCTCTTTAATTTTCCGAGATGATCGGATATATCGAAGCAATAAAAACTATATAAACCAGTCAATTTTATATAAGGTGTTCACAAACTGAAGGCAGACGTTCAATTCAGATATTTCCCTTGCCTTTTTCTTTAATTTTTAGAGATGATAGGATTTAGAAAAGTTTACATATTGGCAAGTTATATTCTGTGTAGGCTTGTAGAGTATTTCACAGTGTCCACATGCACCTCGTGCATAGCACTGTGATTTTTTTAACATGAATGAATATCAGGAAATAACCGTTTCTTTACTTCATGATTTACAAGCTGGAATCAGCGCGGCGCAGACCTTTTGTGAAACAGAGAAAATAATTATGGAAATATCGTTAAAAATGTTTCTCTATTTCAGTATCGTAATGAGTTCATTACAGTATTAAAAGTAGTGCTATAATGAAACTCATTACAGCACTGTTTTCAGTTATATTTTTCGTTTTGTGGTTGTCAGTACTGACGTCCGAGCCACTCAATTTTCGAATCAAATCAATTCAAATTCCGCAATCTGTCAAATTTCGTTAGTGACACCAACTGTCAAGATACAATACAAAAAACTAATCTGAATTTTTATTTGAATTTCAAGAGTTTTCCACAAAACTTTACTGAAATAGAGAAAACATCGTCTAATACTCGTTGCAGGAGGCAATTTACAACACTCATGCTTTCGAAAACTCGCTCCTTCGTCGCTCGTTTTCGAATTTCGCATTCGTGTTGGAATAGGAGCTCATTCTGCAACTTGTTTTGGAATATACTATTTCTTCATCTTTCTTTATGAGGTCTTTTGTTTGCAAAAAAGTATTTACTAAAAATTTAGACAACCCGAGATATACAGGGTCATAAATTGTTGTGACTGTTTTTGTCATGAAATTTCGATGAGAGAATTGAGATTTACTCGTAGAAATTATGACGAACCTGGTGTACAAATACAAATGTGAGGAAAAAATTCCTTGTTTCATCAGCCTTTCAGAAAGGTACATACTTCAATAAGTCTCTCATACAATCAAAAAATATAGCTAGAAAATGGAGCATGTATCAGACTTTTACGAGTTATTTAGATATCCTCTATTTCACTCGTGATTCGTAAGCGGGCCCTGGTTCGATCCTCGGAATAGTTGACATGACCAAACAAATTTTATATTAAATTACCAAACTATTAGTTGCCTGCTGTTTCAATGAATTATTTTTTAAAAGCAATTAGAAGACGTACCGCTGACAAAAGGATCATGAATTATTTGTTGTCAATCTTTTCTCAACAAAAATTGAATGAAGAGGATGAAAATGGTACTTTAGTGATGCCCAGCACATTATATTGAACATGAACATAAACACAAACATAGACATAAACTCAAATAAAAAATAAATAAACAAAATTGAAGATCCTGCTCAAATTGTCCCCCTCGATTTCTTAAACATGGACGCAGTCACGGCTCTTCTAAAATTGTTACACGCTTTGAAAAGTTATTCGTATTTGTGTATTTCTCAAACTTTCACTCCTTCATGTCTTATGGGATCAGTATTTGGGGAAATTGTTCCGATATACATTAAAAATTCATCATTCAAAAACGTTCCTTGAGAGTTATACTCAGACCGAGGCTCAGACTATCGTCTAGGACATCATATCGTGGGCTGTTCAAGAGTCAGGGAATACTAACAACAACGGGTCTTTACATTTTCAAATGCCCAATCTTTATGCGAAAGAATGGCCATTATTTCGAACAATATCGAAATTTGAACAACACCAAACGAATTCACGTTTTCCATCTTCTCAAGATTTCTCTCAGGCTATCTCAGTGGTGTAAAATTAAATGATGTTTAATATCGCTCAAAATTTAGCTCAATAAATCTAATATAAAAAAAGTTATGTTCAAAACAACATGGTTCGAACCGTGTAACTAGCGCCCTCTATGAGAGTCAGACATCAAAACACATTCATCAGATGCATCAGCTTTCAAAACATATTCGTGTAAAATTTCATTACAATGTTGCCAGTAGTTTCGGCAAAATCTTAAAAAATGTGTATATACGGCCTCTATCTTGATTACGCATGGCGTGATGTCCTTCTATATAGAATATTCAGATACAACAGTTTTATTTTATTTTTTCAACGGGGAGACAGGTTTTTTCGGCTGAGGTTTTTTCCCCTGGCTCTATAGTATCGTATGATACTGGTGATGAAAGTATCGTATGATACTATAGTATCATACGAAGAATGTTGTGGTACCCCGTTCCTTTTTTTACCTCAGCTTAGGTTCTTTTTGTTTCAACATTTATTGTATTATTTGAGCTCTCTTATTCAAAAGAATATATATATATATATATATATATACGCATGGCGTTCCTAAAATTTGTTACTGAACAAACCCCTATTATTTTTCAGTTTTCTATCTATCCTAGAGAGATGGTCACCTTTTTGCGGAATACCCTGTATAAATACATTCGGATTATATTTCACGTTTTATGATTATCACAGAGTCTGAAATATTTCATGAGCAAGAAACAGAGGATATATTCTGATCACAAACATCATAGGTTTATATAGGTTTATCTGAGCCCATCGACGGATAACATGAAAATGATCACACTGATGTCTTTCAAGATTTTCCTGATATTTAATATTTTATGTTATTTTTTTTACGGGGAGACAGGTTTTTTCGGCTGAGGTTTTTTCCCCTGGCTGTATAGTATCGTATGATACTAGTGATGATAGTATCGTATGATTCTATAGTATCATACGAAGAATGTTATGATACCCCGTTCTTTTTTTACCTCAGCTTAGGTACTTTTTGTTTCAACAAATATTGTATTATTTTAGCTCCCTTTTTCATAAGAATATATATATATATATATATATATATATATATATATATATATATATATATGGAAAAGATTTAACGGACATAACCCTCTGAAACGAAAATGAACCGTAGACAGCTGTTTCGGGCTTTCGGCCCTCATCAGTACTTCACCGATCCCTCATTATTTATCCTTATATATATATATATATATATATATATATATATATATATATATATATATAATCGACAATTAATTGCAGAAACATGATGTATCTCTGAATTTTTAGTATGTTGTTAGGATTCATTAGAGCGATGTATACACAAGTTTGCAACTCTCAGAAAGTTGTGGAAAAGCTCAATTGACTTGAATTACGGCATTTTGAAAATAGGTCAAATGTTAAAATATTAGTTTTACATCTTTTTGGACTGAGATTGCGTCGAAACCATTGATCTAATGAGTAGAGTTTGTAGACTATAATTTGTAGACAATTTAATTAGCTTGGAAAAAAGCTCTTTCAAAATCTAAAAAAAAACCATACAGGATAAAATCACGTTTTTCCAGAAACGTCATAGATGTCTTGAATACAATAATGTCAATAGTCTAAGATCCCAGGGCCCCCAGCCGTTACTTATTTTTGAATTAACGAATTTCACGGTATAGATAGTCTTATATGTGTTTAATAGTGTGTGCATACTAGCTAGCTTGGCTAGGCGGCCCGTTCACAGGTATCAGGTAGAAAAGATAGACAAAAACATACCGAACTTTTCTTAAATTCGAAGAACTGATTTTTATATATGTCACGCAGAATATTATAAAAAATAAATATTTCATATTGCCAGACCGTTTCCGTGGGCCGTAATTCCTCCCAGACGCTTTAAATTTCAATAAAAAAAATCACAGTTAGAAACATTGTTGCGAAATGGCCAGATTCAGCAATTTTGTTAAATTCGAAGCACTGATTTTTATATATGTAACGCAAAATATTATAAAAATTAAATATTTCATATTGCCAGACCATTTCCGTGAGCCGTCATTCCTACCAGACGCTCTAAATTTCATTGAAAAAAAAAGCACTTTTCTTACATTCGAAGTCTTCAATGTTGAATATAATCCTTGGGGGATTACTTTAATCCCATTTGTGGAAAGCCAGACCAATCCCAAGGGCCAATCATTCTGCCAGACACAATCAAAATTTTATTAGGTCAATAGAAACAATTAATTTTTTTGCCTACAAAGTGTATGTTTTCAACATCAAATTATGGAAATGACAATTTATTATTATAATTATAACAGAAATAAAAAAATATAATCTTTTTCATTAGTATTTAATCTTAATCTTCATTGTCAGCTTCACTCGATGATTAACTCTTACCTGGCTTTTTACAATAATTGATATAGGTTTCGTAACTATGGGTTCTGTTCAAATTTCCTCAAGTTTGTAGAACCTGCTTTGTGGGCCGTAATTCCTCCCATACACTTTATAGGCAAAAAAATAAATAGTTTCTAGGGACCTAATAAAAATTCTGATTGTGTGTGGCAAAATATTTGGCCCTTGGGATTGGTCTGGCTTTCCACAAAAGGTATAAACCCTTTACTGGTATGGTGCTTTAAATTTACTTACAGGGTATGGTAGGGTCAATTTTGACCCCGTGTATTTTTTCTATCAAATTCAGAAAAAGATGGTCTCTTCTACATCAAGAATTCCTCTCTAGTGATCAAACTATCCAGTGAAAATGAATTTATTGAATTCCAAACATGAAGAATGAATAAATAATAAATTTCGCAGAAACTTTGAGAAAATACTATAATATATCTTTGAGAAAAAACAACTGCGAGAATAATAAATTTTTACTCGAATCGCGCTTTGCAATGAATGTCTCCAAAAGTATATGGCAGTAAAATGTGAAAAAACGGACCAGGAAAATTCTAACAAACATATTTTATATACCTAATACTATTTCCTTATATGTTAAAATTGATCACAATTTTGGCACAGTGTTCTGACATAAAAACACCTAGCTTCGTTTTGGAGTCCAACAGAATTTTTGTTTGGTTCCACTGACTTTATGACGTTAATGGTATGGTAGGGTCAAATTTGACCCCAAGCCCGCTGTCACGGTTTTATGCCAGACGCTAATGAAAAAATTACTAGCGTATATTAGTCCTATCAATACAATAGGAGAATAGCTGGAAGGGGGAGGAATAAGAATTACTCCGTATCTGGCTATGGTACAATTTGATTTTCGTAGGGTCAATTTTGACCCTGCCATACCAGTTAAGGGTTAAAATAATCCCCCAAGGATTATATTCAAAATTGAAGACTTCGAATGTTAGAAAACTTAATCTCTGAGCCTGGGAATTGAAAATGGTATTCATTTCGATGATTACTATTTTGAATTCATCTATGTTTCAAAAATGTTCAATTCCCAGGCTCAGAGATCTTTTATTAAGCCTGGGAATTGAAAATGGTATTCATTTCGATGATTACTATTTTCAATTCCCAGGCTTAATAAAAGATCTCTGAGCCTGGGAATTGAACATTTTTGAAACATAGATGAATTCAAAATAGTAATCATCGAAATGAATACCATTTTCAATTCCCAGGCTCAGAGATCTTTTATTAAGCCTGGGAATTGAAAATGGTATTCATTTCGATGATTACTATTTTGAATTCATCTATGTTTCAAAAATGTTCTCGATGTGGCCTCAGTAAAGGCAAAAAATTTTCTTTTTATTAATTTTTTTTATTGAAACTTAAGGCGTCTGGGAGGAATTACGGCCCACGGAATCGGTCTGGCAATATGAATTATCCATTTTTTATAATATTCTGCGTGACATATATAAAAATCAGTGCTTCGAATTTAACAAAAGTGCTGAATCTGGCCATTTCGCAACAAAGTTTCTAATTGTAATTTTTTTTATTGAAATTTAAAGCGTCTGGGAGGAAATACGGCCCACGAAAACGGTCTGGCAATATGAAATATGTATTTCTTATAATATTCTGCGTGAGATACATAAAAATCAGTGCTTCGAATTTAGCAAATGTGCTGAATCTGGCCATTTCGCAACAATGTTTCTAACTGTGATTTTTTTATTGAAAGTTAAAGCGTCTGGGAGGAATAACGGCCCACGGAAACGGTCTGGCAATATGAAATATTTATTTTTCATAAAATTCTGAGCGACATATATAAAAATCAGTTCTTCAAATTTAAGAAAAGTTCGGTATGTTTTGTTCTACCTTTTCTACCTGCTACCTGTGAACGGGCCGCCTAGACAAGCTAGCGAGTATGCACACACTATTAAACACATTAAGACTGTCTATACTGTAAAATTCGTTACTTCAAAAATAAGTAACGTCTGGTTTTCTAATAAATGTATGAAACAACTGACTTATTTTCAAAGTGTCGTAATTCGGCAATGAATTGATCTACAGAGCAACAGTTGGGATATTTTTGTCAAAAATTCAATGCTCTTGAAAAAAGTTAATAATAGTTTGTGTCAAAAAATGGACGGATCAGGAGATATAGGGCAGAATCTGAAACAAGTCCGAAAATTTCGTGGTTTTTGGTGTGTAAACATTTTTACACAACTTTTTGATAGTTGCAAACTTGGGTATACATAGCCCTAGAAGGTCCAAACAACATACTCATCAGAGATACCTAAGGTGTTTCCAATTTAGCGATTTTTTGTATCGATTTTGACGGGCCTAATTTGGACGACCCCCCAAGTAAACCAACATATTGATGACAACAACATATTAATTGGATAGAAGGGCTACATGGGTAAACACTCAAAATGTAAGGAACAGCTCATCAAAAAGAATTGTAAAGTTATGTGATCTATAAAATTGGATTGCCAAAAGGAACATTAGGTGGGTTTCACAAAACTTTTATTGTGCGATCAAAAAATCTTACGTCAATTCGAACGAATCGAATGACTTGACTAGAAATTTCAACGAATCTCGGTAGCTCAAATCATTTTGATAGTTCTTAATCGGGCAATCGAAGTTTCATGAAACGCACCTTCAATCTCTTTAAAAAAAATTTCAGCATGAGCCCAGCATGACGAATACCTACCGTAATCTTCGATTTAAATTCACTGAAAATATCAAGTAATGAAATGAATTCAGAAAAATAATTCTTTCTCGGGAAGATTTCAATTAGATGAAATACTCATTAGATTAGAAAAAAAAGAACTGATATTGAAATTTTTTTAAAATTTTCTTTCATAAGCAATTCTCAGAATTAAACGCGTCGGCAAACTCTTTATCAACATCAATTATATTACCTATGTTCCTAGCATTATGGTTCTAGCAACAAGAAAACTGAAATAAATTGAAAACGAATTTTGTTTCATCATTCTTCCTGTTCCAGGAATTTCAGATTATTCAGTTAGACTACTTGCATCTCAAGCCGACGTTATAATTGTTCATTTCTGAGTCCTGAAGAATAGTTTAAGAGACAGTATTTGGTTAAATCATAGAGAATCTTCCTCTCAAGAAGCCATATTGTTAAAATATCATACTTGCCATCGTTTCCCGAATAATTAAGATTATTTGATTGATTATTGATTCGTTGACTCTAGATACAAAATGGCGTGTGCGCTGGTCTTCATTTGATATTATTTATGAGTATGGAATCCGAAATATTAAGGTTTAAGGAGTTTAAGTTCAAAGATTTTAAGAAGTTGAAAAATCGAAAAAAAACTTAAGTCATAGGCTTTTGAGCGCCGGTTCGAATTTATAGGTATGAAGATATCTATGGTCCTACCTGATCTGGTATGAAATTTATAATTACTATGATATTTATGATAGCCAGGAACAGAATCTCTCCCAATCCTGAAGGACAATCAAATATGTCGTTCACTACTAATGTAAAACATGAAATTTTTTTCATACAATTTCCGGCCAATTTGGAAAAAATCTTATGTAGGATCAAAAACATATACGACAGTAATGAGTGTGCATCGAAAATACGACCTCTCAGTCTGTACCGTTATTATTATTATTATTATTATTTATTAATATAAGAAAGGAGGCATATAGCCTATAAACTTTCAAAATAAAGAGTAAAATCAAACAAATAGTGTGATACAAAAATATAGACCTGTAAACAAGTATACCAAAAAAATTCCGAACAGACCAAACTAAGAACAAAGTTCATCCTACTCCAAACAAAAAATGTTCACCCATTTCATCCCACGCACACACATCACCCCTGAAAATATCTGTCCAATCGGTTCTTGAAAATGCTAACCGACGGAGAACAAACCACTTCAGCGGGAAGCGAGTTCCACACATCGAAAACGCGGTTGCACAAAAACTCCTGTCTGCATCTTGACCGGAACACCTCATGTTTCAACTTATACCGATGACCGCGCAAAGAATTATTGTTCACATTAAACAGAGCACTGAGATCACTGCCGAAAAAACTGTGCATTGCCCGAAATGTCACTATTAAGTCACCACGCTCGCGACGCTTCATAAAAGAGGTGAGGTTGAAAATTCGCAGTCTGTCTTCATAAGAAGGTCGTCGGGAGCCATAAGGTATTCTGGTTGCCCTGCGTTGAATACCCTCTAAGAGTTGTTGATCCTGAACTAGGGAAGGATACCAGACAGGACCCGCATACTCCAGATAGGGTCGAATATATGACGCATACAGTATTCTGCAGGTCTTAACTGAACAACGGGGAAAGGACTTCCGCATGAGGTACAGGATCTTATTTGCTCGTGCACAGACATTCCGAACATTAGCCGACCAGCTCAAGTCATGTGAAATAGTCACTCCAAGATCGCAATGCTGTCTGACAGATTCAATTCGTACACCGTTCAGGAAATACTCATGCCGTGGATTGTTCTTGCCAAGATGAAGCACTTTGCACTTTTGTACGTTCAAAGGTAGTAGCCAATCACACGACCACCCATACACAGTCTCGAGATCGCACTGCAATTGATTTACGTTCGAAGAATCCGAATAGAATTTGATATCATCAGCGTAGTATGCACATGAACTCTTCAGAGATGACGGAAGGTCAGCAACATACAATAAGAACAGCAGTGGTCCGAGCACAGACCCCTGGGGAACACCACTGGTTACATCAAATAGAGCTGATAGAGAATTGCCGACCTTGATAGAGAACTGACGTGAGCTGAGGAAGGATTCAATCCATTTAAACAAAGTTCCTCGAATACCAAAATGCTCAAGCTTATAGAGCAGATGTTTCCTCGGAACACGATCGAAAGCACTGGCAAAATCTAAATAAATTACATCGACTGGTTATATTATATAGCAAATTGTGGATTTTCTGAAATTCTCTCTATTCACTATTTCGACCATGAAATGTTTGATGATAAAGATTGAGGTATTAGTGAGAGAGCTAGTGAAACCTTAGAGTAACGGTTTGTCTGTGAGGCTAGAAAGGTAGTTCATAGCATGCTGAGGACGGAAACCATCGCCTGGCTACCCTCACTCCTGCACGTTATCAACCCCTTTTTGGAAAGTGTAAAAAAATTTTTTAAAAATAAACTTGTTCCTGTAAGCTTGAAACTTTAATACGATTCTGTTCATTCATTGTAAACCCTCACGACCAGAGAGCAAGAATTTGAGAATTTTGAATTTGAATATCGAAGGAATTTCGAAAGACAAGTGTGATTACGTTTCCAAATTAGCTGATGAACATGGTATCGAAGTGATTCTTCTGCAAGAAACCCACACGGCAACAGAAAAAAATCTTCGTGAAAGAGGACAGTTGAAAGGTTATGTATTAATTGATTTTTTACTGAGTCCAATATACGGTTTAGCTTGTTATGTTAAAAAATTATCAGTTCGTAATGTTCAACAGATTCGGAAAGGGGATATTGATGGAGTTTTTTTCATTTCTTTCAAATTTTGTGACATTTCTGTCATAAATATTTATAAACCTCCGAACATTATTTGGCCAAGAAATCTGAATGTTGATGTTTCTCACCCATCAATTTATTGCGGAGATTTCAATTCTCATCACGTAATGTGGGGTTATAATTCTGTCGATAGAAGTGGTATAGCTCTTACTAACTGGATGGAGGATAATGATTATTTTTTAATTTTTGATACTAAAGATACACCTTCTTTCCATTCTGCAAGATGGAATAGGGGCTATAATCCTGATCTCTGCTTAGTTTCGTGTGATATATCTTCAAAACCTCTAAAAGTAAATCGAAAAATTCTTGGGGATTTTCCGCATAGTCAGCATAGGCCAATGTTAGTGACTTTAGGTGATGAGGTTATTTTTGCTCCATGTTTAGACAAACCCCGTTGGAATTTCAGTAAGGCTAATTGGGTCAATTTTGGGAATAAAGTCGATAGTGACATAAGATGGATTAGACCGTCTTATGATAATTATTCTAGATTCGTGGGCGTAGTTAAAGCTGCAGCTAAAAAGTTCATTCCGAGAGGTTTTCGTAAAGAATATGTTCCTGGTTGGTCAGAGGAAACTGAAAAATTATACAAAGATTATCAATAATAATAATAATAAAACGATCTGTTACTTCCTAGTTCATTTATTGGTGACTAGTTTCGCTCAAGAACATCTGAGCATCATCAGACCAGTCCCACTAAAAATCACAAAAATACAAGGGTTTAGATATTATACATCACACACCAATATTCCCTCACCTGAACTCTCAACCAGATTATCAAATCAAAAAAGTGAAAAACTCATGAGCTCAATAAATGCCAGTCGGAAGGATAAATGGAATTGTGTAGTCACAAATATGAATTTTACACATTCCAGTAGGAGTTCATGGGAGGTTTTGAGAGAACTAGGTGAAGCTGCACCTCTCGCGATATCATCCTCGAAAATTAACCCCAAATTGATTGCTCGTCGTCTTGTTAATGTCTCTAATTCAGTTAAAATATCGAAATCCCAAATCAAAGATATGAAGTTGAAAATACATAAATTTAGGACATCAAAACATACCGTGAATGTTATTTCTAACCCATTCAATATGGATGAATTAATTTCAGCGATCAAAAACACAAAATCTAGAAAAGCAGCCGGTTTTGATGGAATTTATCCAGAATTCATCAAACATTTAGGAAAAAAAGCCCTATCTTGGTTATTATCTTTTTATAATGATATATTGAATTCCGGCAATTTTCCGACCGAATTTCGCAAAGCTAAAGTAGTAGCAATTTTGAAACGTGGAAAAAATTCTTCTGATCCGAGTAGCTACCGTCCTATTAGTTTATTGAGCGTCCCTTTCAACATTTTAGAGAGATTGATTCTATTTAGAATAGAATCAACTATTGAAGAATCATTACAGAACTGTCAGGGCGGTTTCAGGAAAAATAGGAATTGTTGCGATCAGGTTCTTAGCCTCACCACATTTATTGAATCAGGGTTCAATAAAAACTTAAAAACAGGGACAGCATTTGTGGATTTATCAGCTGCATATGATACAGTATGGAAAGATGGATTAATTTATAAACTATATAATCATTTAAAATGTGGAAAAATGGTAAGACTATTGGAAAATATGTTATCCGACAGAAGGTTCCGAGTTTTTGTCGATAATAACTGAATAATTTCGAAACTTTGAATAATGGTCTTCCAAAAGGTTCAGTTTTAGCACCATTTCTATTCAATTTATATTTGTGTGACATTCCAACTACTTCTTCGGAGAAATTTATTTATGCTGATGATATTGCTCTGGCCTTTCATCATTCTAATTTTCAAACAATAGAAAGTACCCTTTCCGCAGATTTGGACATAATGAAAAATTATTTTTTGAAGTGGCGTTTGTGCCCGAATGAAAATAAAACCGAAGTTTCGTGTTTTCATTTGAATAATCACCAGAAATATAAAAAATTGAGTGTAACTTTCGGTTCTTCTCCCTTAAAACATAATTTCAATCTTAGATACCTGGGAATCAAACTTGATTCCTCTCTAAATTTCAACGCCCATTTAGATGATCTGCATTTGAAACTTAAAACTCGAAATAATATTCTTCAGAAACTAGCTGGTTCTTCATGGGGCGCTGATGCAACAATACTTCGAACAGCAGCGCTTGCTTTGGTTTTTTCTGCTGCTGAATATTGTTGCCCTGTTTGGTTGAACAGTGTTCATGTAAAAAAAATTGATGCCCAACTAAATTTTTCTATGAGGATTATTACTGGTACTGTCAAGTCTACACCTACTCCTTGGTTGCCAGTCCTCTCAAATATTGTCCCTCCCCATATTCGCAGAGAGACCACAGATTTGAATTTTTGGAACAAATTCAATTCCTTTCCAAATTCATTTCCCATACTCACCTATTTTCCAGATAATAGGGTCCCCAGATTGAAGTCGCGTAAACCTTTTTGGTCAAATTTTCTGACTAATATGAATAGAAGCGACAAAGAAATGTGGCAATCTGAATGGAATGTATCCAATTTTTTCAATAAAGATCTTATTTCTGATCCTTCCATCAGAGTTCCTGGTTTTGACCTTCCCAGGAGAATATGGTCTGTTCTAAATCGCATTAGAACAGGCCATGGACGTTGCAATAGCATGCTCTTCCGATGGAATTCTGTTGAGAGTCCTAGTTGTGAGTGTGGGGAAAATGAGGAGACTATAGAACATCTTATAAATAGTTGTCCCATTTATAAATTTCAAGATGGTTTCGAGGCTATACATAAAGTAACAAATGCATTTCTTAAATGGGTGGTTAATTTCAAAATTATTTGATTTATTCTGAACATTCGGTTTCTTTTCCGCTTTTGTCTTTTTTCATTTCAGATTAAGAATTGCGAGCCGTTTTGGGAAGAATCTGTTTATCTGGCCCATCGACGGATAACATGAAGATGATCTCACACTGATGTCTTTCAAGATTTTTCCTGATATTTAATATTTAATGTTATTTTTTTTTACGGGGAGGCTGGTTTTTTCGGCTGAGGTTTTTTCCCCTGGCTGTATAGTATCGTATGATACTAGTGATGATAATATCGTATGATTCTATAGTATCATACGAAGAATGTTATGATACCCCGTTCTTTTTTCACCTCAGCTTAGGTACTTTTTGTTTCAACATTTATTGTATTATTTTAGCTCTCTATTTTCATAAGAATATATATATATATATATATTAGACTGATTCAAAAAAATCGACTTCTTTTGTTTTCACGAAACCCCCCCCTAATTATCTTCAGGGTATCGAAAAAAGACCTCGGTGAAAATATCATCTCCAAATAATAACGTTTAGAGGTCGCTCATCAATTATTTCTGTTTTGCCTACTAATAGCAGGGGAAAAATTTCTTTTTTCAATAAAAAATTCCTAGAACACAAACCAATTGGCGGATTTCTTTGTAAGATACATTTTCGTGTAGGCAATCAGATACACTACAAATATGTCCTCCACGATATTTCCATAAAATGGCCTCATCTAAAGTTATTCGATTCGATGCTAATATTGAGGTATTTTTGAAGAAAAAAATTATTCAAAAAAATCGACTTTAGTTGTTTTCACGCAACCCGCCTTCTAATCATCTTCAGGGCATCGACAAAAAGCGTCTGTGAAAATATTAGCTTTGAATATTAATATTCAGAGGTCGCTCATCGATGGTTTCTATTTTCGCTGCTGATGGCAGGAAAAAAAATTCTTTTTTCAATTAAAAATTTTTTGTTCACGATCCAATAGATGGATTCCACTGTATGATACATTTTGGTGTAGAGAACTAGATACTCTACGAAAATGTTCCATACGATATCTCGATAAAATAACCCGTTCAAAAGGTATTTGAACTTTTTTTCCAAAATACCTCAATATAAGGTATTAATATAGGGGTATTTTTGAAGAAAAAGTTCGAATAACTTTTGAACGAGCGGTTTTATCGGAATATCGTATAAGACATTTTCGTAGAGCACCTAGTTCCCTTCACGATAATGTATTACACAGTGGAATCCGTAAATTGGTTCGTGAAGAGAAAATTTTTTATTGAAAAAAGAAAATATTTTCCTGCTACCAACAGCGGGAATAGAAATAATCGCTGAGCGACCTCTAAATATCAATATTCAAAGCTAATATCTTTACAGACGCCTTTTTTCGATACCCTGAAGATAATTAGAAATAGAGTTTCGTGAAAACAAACAGAATCGATTTTTTTGAATAATTTTTTTCTTCAAAAATACCTCAATATTAGCATCGAAACGAATAACTTTTGAAGCGGCCATTTTATTGAAATATCGTAAGGGACATATTTGTAGAGTATCTGATTGTCTATACGAAAATGTACCACACAATGAAATCCGTCTATTGGTTTCTGCTCTAGGAATTTTTTATTGAAAAAAGAAATTTTTTCCCTGCTATTAGTAGGGAAAATAGAAATAATTGATGAGCGACCTCTAAATATTACTATTTGAAGCTGATATTTTCATAGAGGTCTCTTTTCGATACCCTGAAGATAATTAGGAGGGGGTTTCGTGAAAACAGAAAAAGTCGACTTTTTTGAATCAGTCTAATATATATATATATATATATATATATATGTATGTATATATATATATATATATATATATATATATATATATATATATATGTATATACATATATATATATATATATATATATATATATATATAATATATACCTGAAAAGAAGTCATATGCTGGGCTATTGGCCAACAGAGTGAGATGGCTACTGGAAAAGGAAAAGTTCACCGTCATAGAACTTGAGACAATCAAAGCCAGCTGCTATCCTACTTGTAAGACCCCTGATAACAGTACTGACTATCATGAAAACGTCACAACTCACAGGCTGGAAGGGAGTGTTAGCATCAGCGGATTCGAGAGCAGGTTCATGAGAGCCCACATGATGTATGCAGGCATACCACCACAAAACAGACCCAGACTACCAAAAATAAGAGGATCAAAGAAAATGCTGGAAAGGGTGAAACAACTTGATAAGATAATGCAACGTCATATAAACGACTCTCTTACCCTCCAAGATATAACAGATTACGTCTACGCCGGTGCGATAACTATTTGCACTGAGATGGGTCTAAAGATCCAAGCAACACAAGCACGTAAAGATGGTTTACCTCCGCCGTGGAAACTCCGCCTGGAAAAGAAGATCACTGATATTAGAAAAAAAATTGGTATCTTACAAGCTTACCTTGACGCCGAGACACCATCTCCGAGAGTACGAAAATTAACTTACCGTATAACAACGAAACTCAGGATGAAAACTCGGAATGAACCTTACAGGCAGCAACTAACAATCCTGAATGACAAGCTGAAACAAAAAATAAAAATATTGGGTAACCGCATCAACCGTTACAATGAAAGAGTAAAAAGGTATAAAAACAACAGACTGTACCATAACAATCAACAGCAATTCTTCAGGAGTCTTGAGGCGGATCCCATGCTGGAAGGAAAACCACCAACGAAGGAAAGCATGCATACGTTCTGGAAGGGAATATGGGAGGTAAGAAAAACGTATGATAACCAAGCCCAGTGGATAAGGGAGGCCGAAGAGGAATCTTCCAAATACTACATGGAAGATTTAAGTATCTCGGAAGAAGACATAAAAGCGATCTTGAAAAAAACAAACAACTGGTCGACCCCAGGTGTTGACAAAATACACAACTACTGGTGGAAGTATTTCACAGCAACACACAAACATCTAGCTGACAGATTCCGAGAGGCCCTGAACGACCCAACAGTAATACCACAGTTTCTAACCCTTGGAACCACGATCATGTTTCCTAAAAACAAAAATACAACAGACCCCAGCCAATATAGACCGATCACCTGCCTGCCAACGCTGTACAAAATACTTACATCAGTATTGACACACTACATTTGGAAACACGTGAACAAAAACAAAATATTAGCACGTGAACAAAATGGATGCCGAGGAAACTCCAAGGGATCTAAGGAGCTGTTAATCATAGATAACATCATCACCAAACAAGTTAAAAAGAAGCAAAGGAGTATATCGGTTGCTTGGGTGGATTACCGCAAAGCATTCGACTCGGTACCACACGCATGGCTAATAAAAGTACTGAAACTCTACGGAATATCGAAACCGATCGTTGGGCTTCTTGAACATCTCATGACGACCTGGCGCACCAATCTGATCGTGAAGACAAAGGATGAAAGCTACACAACAGACACAATCAACATCAAAGCTGGAATCTTTCAGGGAGACGCACTTAGCCCTCTGTGGTTCTGCTTGTCAATGAACTTTCTGAGCTGGCTTATCGCGCGACAGAGTTATGGATACATCGTGGATAGAAGGGAAAACATCAAAATAAATCATCAAATGTACATAGACGACCTGAAATTGTATGCCGCCAACAAAGAACAAATGGAGAAACTACTGAAGATTGTCGCATCCTTCACAAAAACTATTGGTATGAAAATAGGTGAGGACAAGTGTGCGGTAATCCATGTTAAGAGAGGGCAAATACAGGAGGGTGAAGATATTCTGGTGTCGGAAGAAGTAAAAATACCAGAACTGAGCGAACAAGATCAATATAAATATCTAGGAGTACAACAAGCCTTAGACATCAAAACCAAAGAAATGAAGAACATCTTCCGTGAAAAATATTTTTCTAGGCTTAAAAAAATTCTTCAATCAAAACTCAGCTCGAAGGCTATGTTCACATCAATCAACGTATGGGCCCTTCCATGCATAGCTTACTCGTTTGGAGTAATCAGATGGACAACCTCGGAATTAAAAGATCTCGACATAAGAACCCGCGCTCTTCTTACCAAACACGGTATTCATCATCCGCACGCATCATGCAACAGACTGTACGTCCAGAGGCAAGAAGGAGGACGAGGAATGCAAAATATCGAAATCACGCACAACAAAACCATTAGCAGCATGCGACAGTATTTCAGGTACAGTGACTCACCGTTCATCCAGGCCGTGTGCAGAGAAGATGATAACCTCAGTCCCCTAAATTTAGGAGGTGAACTAGAGCCAAATCAAGGAGTGACACCCGAACAGGTTACTCAGGAATGGCACAGCAAAGCTCTTCACGGACGTTACCCTGGAAGTTTAGAAAAGAGTAATGTAGACAAGAAGGAGTCACTTACTTACCTTAGGGCGGGATATTTATTCCCGGAGACGGAAGGCCGACTTGTAGCCATACAGGACCAGGTGATACCTACAAGAGCATATATAAAAAACATTACTGGTAGAAACATACTCACCGATAAATGTCGAAGATGCTCACAAGCAACAGAGTCTGTCCAACACGTCACATCATCTTGCCCCATTCTAGCACCAACAGATTACACGGAGAGACATAACGCAATGGCAAAAGTGTATCACCAAGCCATTGCAGCGAAGGCGGGTCTCATAAATAAGATCCGGAAGCCATTCGAGTACAGGCCGTGCAGAGTACTTGAAAACGACAACTACAGGCTTTACTTGGACACGACTGTTGAAACGAATAGGCCAATACCGCACAATAGACCAGATTTGATGTTGGTCAACAAGAAGGAAAGACAGGTCATAATCATGGATGTATCCGTCCCGGCTGATGATAACATGGCGAGAGCATTCACCGAGAAAATATCAAAATATCAGGAACTGGCTTTCGAAATAAAGAGCACGCAAAATCTCAGAACCGCGATTATTCATCCTCTCATAATTTCCACCAATGGGCTGGTTGAGCAGCACCTGAAAGAGATCACCCTCAGCCTTGGCCTAGAAAAAGAAATTATAAGTACTGCACAGAAGGAGGTTATACTTGGAACTACAAGAATCGTCCGGAAGTTCCTAGCAACATGCTGAAACTACCTTGGCCTCACGTAGGTCCGGTGGTTCACAGAAGCCGTCCCTTTTATGGTGATTGAATAAAAAATATATATATATATATATTATTATATATATATATATATATATATATATATAAATATATATATATATATATATATTGTAAAGTTAGAATAAAAATCGACAGGCGATTTCGACGAGCACAAGTACCTGCCAGGCGACTCGAAAAGGGTGTAAAATATGAACAAAAATAATTTTTTTTCGGTAAAGCTGAAATTTAAATATGTGTCCGTCTGAGGGAATGAAGAAATAAGTTTTATTATCAATCTCCATTACATCTTAAATGTTATCATTAATTTCTTTATTATATAGTACAGTCGTTTCAAGCTTAGTAGGTACACTTTGTCCTAAATTGGTTGAGACTGCACTATATCTCAGCTATTATTGAAAATAGAGAAATGCGGTTTTCGCGACCCTGTGTCGCTTTTTTAAAAAAGGGAATGAAAAAATAAGTTTTATTATTAATCTTCATCATAATCTGATATGTTATCATTAATTTCTTCATCATATATGGTACAGTTGTTTCAAGCGCAGTACACTGTGTCCCAAATTGGTAGGGACTACATTGTATCTCAGCTATTATTAGAGATAGAGACATGCGGTTTTCGCGACCCTGTGTATCTTTTTTGTTAAATCCACAAACAGAAATACCCAACTGCTTTTGTTTCTGGAATACAGGGCGCAAATGAAGATGTCCACTTTTCGAAGATGTTATTATTTCTCGGGACCTATATAAGAAAGAAAAAAATGAAAATGCTTATGATAATATTTTCACGTAGAAGTCAGTGGCGTAGCTCAAAATTTTTCGGATGAATGTTTTTAAGATAGAGCACAAACTTGAAATGATTCAAATTTAACACTTCGTATGTTTTAATGTAAAATTTTCGCATTTTTTTCTGAATACATCGATGTATCACAACCTAACCTTCAATAAATTTCAGCGTCAACCATCAAAAAAATTTATATTTCTGTTTGTTTTTCTTTTAAGTAAGACATGAATTCTTCCACACATGCATCAATAAATTATAATATTTATACTAAAATTTTTTTTCGTTTTCACCATTTTTCAGTTACATAATATTTTGAGTTTATGTTCAAAATAGGATAAAATAAATGGAACATAGATGAATTCAAAATAGTAATCATCGAAGTGAATACCATTTTCAATTCCCAGGCTCAGAGATCTTTTATCATGAGGTTGGAAAAATGATATTAGCTTCTGTCACTGAGATGAGCGATATACCGGTTTCAGCCTTGTTTGGCCACATCAGTATCGCATACATCTCAGGGACAAAATCTTCATAAAAAACTTCGATATTTAAAGCAATCGGGAGCGTAGTACTGAGCAAAAATTACAAAACAGTGACATCCAATTGCGTCAAAATGAAGTTTCATATCTCCAATGACATGCGAAAAAAGAACTCTGTATATCCTCTTTCACTCGATGAGATTTTAGCAGTGGCCCTAAATCAGGGCCCTCATTCAGGTTTATCCGAGTGATGGAAACGCCCAATTCTTTTCGCGACCGTGAAGCCAAGTGTTTTTAAGAAAAAGAATAAAACGGTAAACAAAAAAATTCTTTGCCTTTAGGAGGCCACACCGAAAACATTTTTGAAACATAGATGAATTTAAAACAGTAATCATCGAAATGAATACCATTTTCATTTGAATTACTATTTTGAATTCATCTATTTTTCAAAAATGTTTTCGGTGTGGCCTCCGTAAAGGCAAAGAATTTCTTTGTTTACCGTTTTATTCTTTTTCTTAAAATAAATGAGTTTGGGTCACATGGCTCTTCGAAAAAGTAATGACTAAATGCGTGTGTATATTGATTAAATGCGTGGGATATTTTTTTCAACTGAAATTTATTGAAGGTAAGGTTGTGATACATCAATGTATTCAGAAAAAAAAATGCAACAATTTGACGTTGAAATAAACAGGGTGTTCCATTTGAAAAATTCCATTCGGTTCCAATTCAATCTCAAAAACAATGCTTTGAAAACAATTGACTTCTACGTAAAAATATCATTATGAGCATTTTCATTTTTTTCTTTCTTATACAGGGCCCGGAAAAAATTATATTCAAAAAGTGCACATTTTTCGACCTGTATTCCAGAAATAAAAGGAGTTGGAATATTTCTGTTTGTGGATTTAAAAGTTTTTTAAAAAAGTGACACAGGGTCGCGAAAACCGCATTTCTCTATTTTCAATAATAGCTGAGATATAGTGCAGTGTCAACCAATTTAGGACACAGTGTACTACGCTTGAAACAACTGTACTATATGATGAAGATATTGATGATAACATATCAGATGTAATGGAGATTGATAATAAAACTTATTTTTTCATTCCCTCAGACGAACACATATATAAATTTCAGCCTTACAGAAAAAAGTTCCTTTTTATTATATTTATCACCCTTTTCGAGTCGCCTGACAGGTAGTTGTGCTCGTCGAAATCGCCTGTCAATATTTTTGAACTTTACAATGAATGAACAATCACTAGCTCTTGGACTTTATATTAGAAAAAAATATTTCGACGTTCTGAAGACGGAACAGAAAGCAAAGTATACCAAAACATTGGTAAAACAAAACTACATAGTTATTGGAGAATGCTCATAAAAATATCCAACATATGTATACATACTTTTGTTGGAGTGATTAAGGTACCTAACCTTTTGCATTAGTATTTTATGTATCTAATAGTAAGAGCCACACAGTGGCGGCTTTAGGGGGTGGGCGAACGGGGCAATCGCTCTTGGTGGAGCCTCGCGCGCAACAACCCGAGCAGATTTTGATATTGCTTTAGATCATTTGAACATAAGGGAAAATTTGAAAAAAGTTAGTTAACCAATACATTCATTCAGAACAAAATTGAAGAAACCATTTTGTAGTTTTTGAATATTGCGCCTTGTTGGAACGTCCGAATGGGTAATTGATATCTATGACGGTGGGAGAATCATGTGATATTGATGGACATGAATTGTGCGAAGAACTGAATATGTTCAACCGTGTGTATGAAGGAAACGACGACATTGTTTTGGTGCTGAAATACATAATTGAAAAAAATTCAACTGAAGTTTACCCCACTATAGAAATAGTCTTGAGAATCATTGCCCACACCTGTTACAGTTGCGTCTGCTGAAAGGAGTTTTTCTAGACTTGAAATCATAAAAACATATTTAAGGAATTCGATGACGATGACATGAGATCGGCTTTCAGCCTTTGCTATTCTATCAATAGAAAATGACGTAGCTCATTCGATCGGTTATGATACTTTAATTAAGTGCTAGGAAAAGCCGCAATCTTGAATTTTAAATTTATCATTTCTGTATTTGTTAATTTTGTTAATCTTCCAATGTGTTACTGCAACCCACAATACTTTCAGATTTATTTATAATTACATAGTTTCGAGGGGCTCATCTGAAAGAATAAATTAAATTCCCATATGCTGGACATGAGATCTGTCGCACCGCTGATAAATGAACAATCAATCAACGTTCTTCGCTCGAATTCGCCGTATGAATTAACGCCTCTCAGTGCTTAATATTTACGAGAGTTCTTATCTCTTTTTCTTGAACTGTATAATATTTTTCTCTACAAACTTTAACATATAGACAATAAGTGAATGTGTGATGCTATTCTGAAGCCTTCTACGTGGTTAGCTAACCCAGCAAGAGGACCAAGGCCAGAATTATTCGAGGATATCCACCTGTTCAAGGTAGGCACCTCAACCCCCAGCATCGCGTTTTCATTTATTTCAGGTCCTTCGAATTTTCAAGCTCTTCAAGCCCTAGTCGTGCCATTTTGGCCCGTTCGAGCCGTATATTGAATCAGTTTTCTTTTCATAAAATTCTTTCAGCTGAGTTGTTCGAAATTATTTCAATAATCCATATTGAATTATAAAAAATTATCACTGATAAACATAGTTATACTTGTCGTTCGAAAACAGGTTCTAGTTTATCGCATTTAATTTCACGTCATTCAGAAAAAGGAAAAACACAACCATATATTCTGAAGGAAAACAATAGTCATTTTCTCTCTTTCTCGAATATTGTCGTTCTTTATAATATTCGTTTCTTCGCGGCATTGTTTTGTTTTTGGTGTATTTGGAGTTGTTTTCTTTATCATTCTCGTTCTCTTCCAAATTCATAATTTTCATATTTTACTTGGTGCCTGCAATATACCTTTTGAGAACATATTCTTCGTAAATAAACAAACATGAATGCTAAACTGAAACAGAATAAAGCTAGTCGTCAAGTTGTCATTGATGATCTTGAAGAAATTTTCCATTTAGCTCAAAATGCTGTCACTGATGAAAGTCTTCACGTAAGATTTCAGTTGAGTATGAAGTGTTGGACGATTTATATGAGAAGTTTTTAAATTTTCATAATCAAATTATCGTTCTGTTGTCCACTACTGAAAATCCTGATTATGAGGCAGAAAAAACACTCAGAACTGCATTCTTAGATAATTATTTCACAATAAAGACCATACATGTAAACTTATTCCCCGACGTAAAACCTGAAGCATCTCATGATAGTGTCAAGACGCCTAATGTCAAATTGCCAAAGATTACTTTACCAAATTTCGAAGGTGATTATAAAAATTGGCCGACATTTTATGATTTATTTAAAAGTCTGGTTCACGAAAATTCTAGTTTGAGTGAAATAGAAAAATTTCAATATCTTTTAAGTTCACTCTCTGGTCAGGCCCTTAATCTACTGAAAGGGTTTCCGCTGACCTCACAAAATTATCATACTGCATTTCAAACCTTAAAAGAAAGATACCAAAACAAGCGACTTTTGGCCAACACATGTTGGAAGGAAATTCATAACGTCCAAAAATGCAAACTGAATCTGCTACAGGTCTTAGAAAAATATTGGAAGTCTTTTCAGAAAATTTATCTGTTTTAAATAATTTAGGACTACCAGTTGCTCATTGGGACTTTGTTTTGTTTCATCTCCTAATACAAAAATTAGATACGCCTACAATTAGAAGATTTGAATTACAGGAATGCTCAACTGACATTCCCTCATTTAATAATTTACAAACTTTTTTTATTAAATCAATGTACAGCCTTAGAATCTGTAGCTCTTTCTGTTCCTCATCAACATGATACAAAATTTAATTCTCAAAAATCAAAAACTTATAATGCACCTACTTATAAGCGGAATTCAGCTCTTATAGTTCACACAAAGTTTGATTCTGATAAGAAAGAATCGGTTTGTAATTATTGCAAGTTGGGTCATACTATTTACAAATGTCCATCTTTCTTGGAAAAATCTACTTCAGATCGTCTTCGCATTGTTAAAGAAAAAAACTGGTGTACTAATTGTCTTCATTCGGGCATCAAATAAACAAATGCTCTTCTAAGTCGAGCTGTCGTACATGCAATGAAAAACATCATTCTTTATTGCACATGCGCAGTTCATCAAATCATTCATCAAACTCACAAATACTTTTTCGAACCAAAGTGAATCCTCTGGTGATTCTGTTCCTAAGCCCGCACAAGTTTTGACAAATGTTCTTCCACATAGAACTACCGTGTTATTAGCAACTGCGCAGGTCGAATTCTCGATGCTTGGGGTAGATTTCAGAAGGTACGCGTCTTGTTGGATGGTGGTTCTCAAATTAATATTATCTCCCAAAGTTGTGTCAATGGGTTAGGATT